>CM050215.1:735000-1057500 GCA_027475355.1 Coilia nasus | reverse complement strand
ACACACACACACACACACACACACACACACACACACAGACAACTGTTCCTGACAAATGCACGTTTTCACCTCTCTTTCTAATATGAAGGTGTCTGGACAAAGCTGAACCATATCTGGCTCAGCCTTGGAACAGACCAGTACCAGACAAAACCATATATGGCCCAGGGTCACCATGGGCTTCTATGCATATACACTTCAAACTGACTGAAATACATCCATCTGACATACAGAGCGAGAACACCGTTACAAAGTGAGAAACAAAATATTTACACCTTTTTAATTCAAATGAAAAATAAAAATGGGCCCACTGTATTTAGATGGTACTATAGACTGTCTACAGATGCTGAGACTCTGTTGAAATGTAGGGCTCTATTTTCACGATCATATGCGCATTGTCTAAAGTCTGTTGCGCAAGTTGCTTCCAAATTGTGTTCCTAACACAATTTGGTATTCAAAGGGGTATCAAAAGGGTTGGTCTTAAAGTACTTCATTAGTCATGGGTGTGTTTTGGGCTTAACATACAATTAACCAATCAGAATTTATACTCTCATTCCCTTTAAAAGCCAGCGGCGCATTTCCTATGGCGTGTTGCTATTACGATGCAGACAACACCTGGCTGTCACAGCCTGGCGGGATAGACGCAGGTGCTGGTGGCATTGTTCCTCAGTGAGGGAAAGATAGGTCTGTCTCGGGCGATGGACCCTCTCCCCCCGGCATCGAGGGAGCCTCTGTCCCATTAGATACTTCATTTGGCTACAAACCAACAATATATAAGCGCTATATTTCACATTTAAAACTATATTTCACAGCGTAATAAAGATAGAATTATATAGCCAATGCAACTTATGAACTTACATGATATTGTGGAGGTGTAGCGTAATATCACTGTTTCCTGTTCTTTACACCCAATCTCGCTCTTGACACCCAATCTTGATAGTTGTATTTAAGTATGTATGTGTCTGCCACTATTGGTTAAACAACCAATTAGTTTTACCGCCATTACTTATCCGTGATTACGGCAATGTGAATCTTAAATAACTTTATTAATAAATAATATTGTGATATATGTGATGTACATTTATATTTCATATTTCCAGGGACTCCATAATTTTTTTCTCCACATGAAATTTTTTTGTGTAAACCCTGTGCGCTCCTGCTGATGAGAGAAGCAGGGTGTGCATGCATTGTGCACGTTTTCATATCCCAAAGCGCTGTGCGCCCCTAAAATAGCTTTTTAGCAATGCGCAACTGACGACAGACCAGGGTTTTGTTGGTCACTGGTGGATTTAATTTTTGCGTCCTTATAATAGCATCTGGCACGCTTTGCGCCAGACCACACCTCTTCTTTTCGCGGACACACCCGTGACGGCGCAGTGTCATCTGCTATCTAGACAACGTGATTTTTTGCCTGAAAAAATGAACGATGCGCTGGCACAGAATAGTAATGACACCATGCGCATGTCGCGAATGCACAGTGCGCGGCGGCATGATGGGGCTCGTGGTGTCTTTTCAAGGTTACGGTTAGGTAATAAGTCAGTAAACAAAATAAAACTGAATTTTAATAAACCATCTGTAATGTCTCTGTGGATGGACCATTCAAATAAAGTGCCACAACAAAAGGAGAGTTTTTACCTTTACTTTCTTATTGGCCATCATATTTCAGTTTAGTCTCTGTCTGCCAGATCTCCTACTCCTAAACCCAGGTGATTTCAGGTCAGTACTAGGTGACATCACTGTACCGGAAGAAAAGACTAGAATTATACTGAGGCACTCACATGCAGCTTAGAAAAAAGTGATTGCTCCTTCTGGCATTTACAGTATTTAGCATTTTTGCAAGCAGAACACTCAGCCCAAAAGCTATGTAACAAACTAAAACAAAGGTGACACAATAAAAAAACTGTACTATATAACACACTAAACAAAAGGCACTGTGTATAAAAATGTGTTGTGCAAAATAAATCCCTTTTTTTTAATTTTCTCTGTTTCAGCTGGCGGTGCCTCGGGCATGGAAGTACTAGTAACCAATCCACTCACAGCACTCAACGGCACCACGGTTAAAATCAGCTGCGTGTTTACTTCCTGTTACAAGGTGGACAATAGCAAGTTTGCCATGAACTGGAGCTACCAGGAGACAGCCAATGACACTAGGGAGATGGTAAGACTTCGTTTGGACATCTATTTTTTGCCTGTTTTTAAAATTAAATCTGAAGTTCACAATACATCTTATCCTGTTGGGTTTGGACTATATTATGATGTCTTTTTAATTGTTGTTGTATCTGTGTTTTTGATTGTTTAATTATTAGACTATTTTTTACCAAGTTTATTTTGAACTATAAATAATGAATTGATTAATTGATTGCTTCATTTATTGAATACTGGTCTTTATTGGAAGCATCTACTCACGTGTTGGTTGTTTGTTTATGTGTTATGTAGTTTATGGAATTTCAAAAGAAAAAGATGCAGCCTCTGAACAGCGACAAGTTTGGGGATCGGGTGATGTTTACAGGGAACCTAGACAAGAATGACGTGTCCATCACGCTAGCCGACGTGCAGATCTCCGATGAGGGCTTGTACCACTGCTGGGTCCGCAACCCGCCTGACCGTGTTCTGGGACTTGGCACCATCAAGCTCATTGTGGTGACCGAACGTACGTGCACTAGTTGATCCCCAGTTAAAAACCACTTGACCCATATTAGGACCCAGTTAGCCCAGATTAGTTCATTGTTATCCTGGATCCTGGGTTTAAGATTTGTACATCGGAATGGCTTTTAAATATGTTTCAAAAATTTTAATTGTTTAAATATCTACTGGTCTGGTGGGTAACAGCAAAACATGAGAGTTAAATGACTGGTCAACAAGCCAAAACAAAAAATGACCTTTACAAACTGAATGACCATGGCATTTTTGAGGGATTCTAGGTAGAACCTAGAGAAACAGTTGCATTGCTATTCATCCAAGAAATTCAGGGTATTAGAAATAACCTTGAAAGAACAATAAAATGATAACAGACACAGCAACCGAGATTCTCAGCAACAGACTGCAGAGCAAACTCATGGATCACCAATACTGTCTTAGACATGGGTGACTTAAGAAAACTGCTCAGTTTTAAATTCTTTGTGGAAAATAAATCAAACAATGAATACATAAACTAACACTGTGTGTAGGACTTGAAGTACTTGTAATAAACCTGCTGTATTGCAAAACATGAGAAGGCAGTTATGGCCTACATATACTCGCAAGTTACATCATAGCAATTGCTGAACTTTGAATGTTACCTTAGTGAATCAGCTGAACCTATCGTAAAATTACATAAATACAGCCAGTTGGCATGATGCCCAACACATTTTTAATTTATCACTGTTTCACTTTGACTGATCCTCAGCAGTAGCGCATGTCTAAACCTATCTGTCTAGCTATCTATCAGTTAATAAGTATATTCATATACCTTTGTCCTTTCTAACAAAACATTTTGTCACTATGTAAATTTAAAATAGCCATTATCAAGGCCAACATGCCAAAATGCAACTGCATATCTGGCTGGATTGTGTGTGTGGGTGTGTGTGTTTATGTGTGTGTGTGAACCATAATTTGTGTGCTGTGTAAAGACCTGCTTACTGCATCTTTATGCTGCGGCAGTGCTGTTCTGATGATGACTCAGCACCTTTTAGACTTACTTATTGATGAGCCAGTCAGCCCACTTCAGCTTAGAACCAGTCACTTGGCTGCACACACACACACACACACACACACACACACACACACACACACACACACACACACAAACTTGGGGGAGGAGGGCTGGGTGTGGTGGTAGGACTTCAAATCACACATCAGCTCCTGTCCGCTGTTGCATGTTCTTTAGTTATTCATACATTCCCTGACATCCAGTTCAACCAGCTACCAGTAACATAATGACAAACCGTAATGTGACATTAATAATTTTACCAGTGAGCTGTGATCATCGTCCACTCTATGCCGTCCAGACTAATATATGCCAATTTCCATGCAGATAATAATAATACGCTGAGGTGAGGTTTTTTTTTTTTTAAGTCAAAGCCATTCTCCTTCCCTCAATTTGATGAATGTCTAGCCAAACAGGTAGAGAACAAATAGACAAGGTTCCTAAACATGTCACTCAACTTCTGGCTATATCCTGTCCTCTTTCAAAATGTTTGTGATGGATGTTGGATGGATGTTGCATTCTAAAATCAGATGGATGGATGGATGTTGTATTCTAAAATCTTAGTCCTCCTTTATTGCTTATGTGTATGTGTGTGTGTGTGTGTATGTTTACAGTGCCACCACCTAGAGACACCACCATTGCCGTGGCGATAGGAGCATCAGTGGGTGGCATTCTGGCCCTGCTCATCCTGTCCATGGTGGTGGTGAAGTGTGTGCGGCGCCACCGGAAACAGGAGCTGATCTCGGATGAGCAGAAGATGGAGGAGGAGGGCAAGCTGGATGCAGAAGGAGGCGGCGAGGAGGGTACCAAGTGTGTATCACTGTTTATCTCTCCTTGCCTCTGATACTCTCTTTCTTTAGACAAAGGTCTCAGCTAAACCAATCATGCCTAAAACAGTCCACACTAGTCAACCTTTGGTAGTTTAAGGTAGAGATAAGAAATGGGAGTTAGGCATAATGCTACCCTGGTGCTCTTATGTAATACAACTTAATTAGACTCTAAAAAGAGTCGCTCAGTCACTTTGGTACATTTCTCAGATCAGGGGTGTGTTTCTCAAACGCAAAGTTGCTAACTTCTTAGCCACTACCGCTGTTGTTACTTTCAAAGTACCGCACCAAAGGCTACCTTGCGTTTCTCGAAGCCTACTACGGTGGTACTTTACTTTGGAAGTAACAACTATGGTAGTGAGAACTTCGGTAGTGAGAAACAGAAGCACCTATAACTGGGAGTCAGATGCGCTTCCACCTCGTTGGTGCTCACGGTCCAGGACACTATGAACAATATTGAGACCTTCAGTCCAACTTTGGACTAAGGAGCAAGACGGGAGCACTCAGTTTGCAATGCTTTTAATGGTGCAAAAACAAAAAGTGACTAACGTTTCGACGGCACTGCGTCTTCTTCAGAGTCAAACAGTCAAATGTCAATGGTGTACAGATTTTAAAGAGTCATGCTTGACGGCATTGGTTCCTAGCCCAAATGGGCGTGTTACATCAATTAACATGTTTTCTGTTGGCACTCAAGTGTATTGTAAAATCAAACAAAAAAGAAGAAGAAAGAAATCATACAAACACCCCCATAGATACCTACTACATAGCATATATATATACAGTATATATATATCGACCCTATAGCTAAAGGCCTGTATACATATATACACATAGATGGATCCGCCTGCATGAAGCCAACATCTACACAAAGAGGGGACGATTTATCAGGTTTTTTGAGGATCCATAACGAGTTAGATAATGTACAGTGCCTATATAACTAATAAACTATAAACAAAAAGTTAGGCAATATACAGTGTCAAAAACTATAAAAAACAGGAAAGAACCAGTTCTTCATTGAGACCATTGGGTTCCACAGTGTTGAGCGTAAATATCCAAAAAGCTTCTCTTTGTAGTAAGGTCTTAACTATGTCTCCACCTCGTTGGTTGGGGAGAATTTTCTCAATCCCCCAGAATTTGAGGGAAGCGCAGGACCCATGATTCGCCTGGATGTAATATCTGGCGATCGCGTATTCTAGGTTGCGGTTGCGAATAGCTGCTTTATGTTCAGCAATGCGCTGCTTGAGGGCGCATTTGGTCTGACCAACATAAACCAAGCCGCATGGGCATTTCAATATGTAAATCACATGGGTACTATTGCAGTTTATGAAAGAATTAATGTTATATTTTTTTGCCTGATTGGGGGTGTAAGAACTGTTTAGTGTCATTCGAGTTTGAACAACTCCTATTATCTACAGAAGCGGGGGGTCAGTATGGGGAGCTGCTTTGCACTGTCTTATGCCTGTCTAGTGATGGGTTTATGGAAAGCTAAATTTATTAATAACAGGGTCAACAACATGTTTCTCCCCAAAATCCCCCTTTGGAAGAGGTACATGCTTTTTTCATTTGGCTAGGGTCTCTCTCCGAGCTGGATGAGTTCATGACCTATATTAACTCCACCACACGTTTTCTAAGATTCACAGTTGAGCACTCAACAGATAAGGTGGATTTTTTGGACCTGACGATCTACAAGAACGCCCAGGGTACGCTAGAGACTGTGATCTATCGTAAACCTCTCAGCAGAAACACTCTGTTGAGAGCAGACAGCCATCACCCTAAACAACTAATTAAGAACATTCCAATTGGCCAACTTTTATGCCTTCGTAGAAACTGCAGCAGTGATGCTGAATTTGAAAGAGGCGCGATAGAAATGTCGAAGCACTTCCACAATAGGGGCTACTCTGCAGGTGACATTTCCACGGCCTATCAAAGAGCCAAATCCGCACAACGAAGCCACCTCCTGGTGAAAACTAAATGCGCCCCTTACAAACAGAGGCTCTGCTTCTCCACGGAATTCTCTCACATGAGCGGCGAAATCAAACATGTCAAAAAACATCAAAAAACACTGGCATGTTTTACAAAGCGATTCGTCCCTGAAAGAAATATGCGCAGAACCGCCGCGGATTGCCTTTAAGCGTCGCGCTCAATTAGAGATAGACTTGTCCACACCCCCATGAGTACTCCACCTAAACCGATGTGGTTGCCTGCTCCCCCTTTGGGTTTCTACCGATGCGGACACTGTACTCATTGTTCAAACTCGAATGACACTAAACAGTTCTTACACCCCCAATCAGGCAAAAAATATAACATTAATTCTTTCATAAACTGCAATAGTACCCATGTGATTTACATATTGAAATGCCCATGCGGCTTGGTTTATGTTGGTCAGACCTCAAGCAGCGCATTGCTGAACATAAAGCAGCTATTCGCAACCGCAACCTAGAATACGCGATCGCCAGACATTAAATCCAGGCGAATCATGGGTCCTGCTCTTCCCTCAAATTCTGGGGGATTGAAGAAATTCTCCCCAACCAACGAGGTGGAGACATAGTTAAGACCTTACTACAAAGAGAAGCTTTTTGGATATTTACGCTCAACACTGTGGAACCCAATGGTCTCAATGAAGAACTGGTTCTTTCCTTTTTTTATACTTTTTGACACTGTATATTGCCTAACTCGTTATGGATCCTCAAAAAACCTGATAAATCGTCCCCTCTTTGTGTAGATGTTGGCTTCATGCAGGCGGATCCATCTATGTGTATATATGTATACAGGCCTTTAGGGTCGATATATATATATATACTGTATATATATATATATATATATATATATATGCTATGTAGTAGGTATCTATGGGGGTGTTTGTATGATTTCTTTCTTCTTTTTTCGTTTGATTTTACAATATGTTATGTCCCCAAGGTTTCTAGGGGTAGATGAGGACATAAACAAAAGATTTGTGGCAAAATAATGCGACAGACTACGGCACAAAATTAAGAAAGTTTATTTACAAAAAATAAGAAAAATAGGAAAAAGGGGAAAAAGTGAAAAACTTCAAAAAAAAAAAAACCTCAAAACAAAGGTCAAAAAGACATCCGGCCTCCACGAATCCCCGACGTCTCCAACGTCCCTCTCAGGCTGCCACCCTGAGAGAAGCGGGTAGATGGAAAAGAGAGCGTCGGGCCTGGTTAGCGTGGGGAAGCAGCAGACAACGAAAACCCAACCAAACCAAACGAATGCTGTCCGAGCTCTCTCCCCCGTGGGTGACGTCAGTGCCTCCTTTTAAAGGGCCAGGCACCAATACCGACCAATCCAGGTCTCAGGAGTCAGGTGGCGGTAATTGGACCAATTAAGTCACCCACGGGATCTGCAAGAGTAAAACAGAAAACAGAGACAAACCGAAACACAAAAACCACAGAAACACATACAGGGTCGTAACACCCCCACCACCAAAAATCAACATCACATGTTGATCAACAATACCACTCTCACTGGTATGCGCGAGACAAGGTGTCCGCCAAGATGTTATCAGCCCCCCTCTTATACCTCAGGTCCAGGTTGAAACCTTGCAGGTACAGAGACCAGCGCATGATGCGCTGATTGGTGTTCTTCATTCTGCTGAGGAAAATAAGAGGGTTATGGTCCGTAAATACAGTGACTGGAACTGACGAGGAACCCACATAAACCTTGAAGTGGTGTAGTGCCAACAACAATGCCAGGGCCTCCTTCTCGATGGTACTGTAGCCCAACTGATGCTTCAGGAACTTTTCAGAGAAGTAAACAAACGGGGTGATCAAGCCCATCAGTCCCCTCCTGGAGAAGGACAGCACCTGCTCCTGTCGCACTTGCATCCACTTCAAGCCTAAAGGGTAGATCGAAGTTTGGTGCAGCCAGCACCGGAGAGCAACACAACAACGCCTTGGTACTTTGAAAAGCAGCATCACAGTCACACAACTGAACAAAACTGGAAGTGTTACAGGGCAAATTCCTAAGAGGCAACACATTAGAAAAATTGGGACCAAAGCCTCGGAATTTTGAAAACGAGAACACACAGCCACATGACAAAATCTAAGTCCATCCTGTTCGGGAGAGGAGGATGACAACACAGGAGATACAGAACCAACAGAAACGGGGCATACAATCACCTCACTCTCCCTAGAGACATAAGGCTTCAACATATTCAAATGGCAAACACAAGATCTACGCTTCCGGTCTGGAGTACGGATAACGTAATCAGTAACACATAGTTTAGACTCAACCTCATAACGTCCAACAAACTTTGCCTGCAGGGCAGAACCAACAACAGTTTTACCCATACTGCCTCTTTTCCCAGCAGCAGTGGCATGATTTTTAGCCAAAGACGGATCCTTGCGCTGTTCACACCTGAGCAGCTCTCCAGCTGTGGGCGCAGACAGAGGATGGTTAGAAACATTTGCAGCGCCATCAGGCTTAGACAGTGAAGGAGCGCTAATTGCGATTTCAGCACCATCGGTCGTGGACAGCGACCGACGTCCGCGATCCCCTGAACAACTGGGAGAAGAACACGGCAGAGGGTTGTCAAGAAACAAAAAATTATCACACAAGTCAGGAGGTTCCGACTTGGGTGCCTGAGCTCGAGTCACTTCACATACAGGGAACAAATCAGAAGGACTGGAGTCAACACTTGTTACTGGCGTTGAAATAACCTCCGCAAGAGGAAACACTTTACTACCAGCCAAATCGTTACCCAACAGAAAAGATATGCCATCCATAGGCAATTATAACTGAACAGCAATCTTAAAACAACCAGAAACTAAAGTGCTCTTCAAATGCACGGCGTGCAAAGGAACATTTAAAGGTTGTAAACCAATGCCTTGAACGAGCACATCGGAACCACAGTACGACACGTCAGAAAAAGGAAGAGCGGACGCTAGAACAAAGCTCTGAGCTGAGCCTGTATCCCGAAGGATTTTAACTGGGACAGCGTCTTCCTGACGGCCAGTGAGTGAGACAGTACCATCCAAAACGAAAGCTTGTGCAAGAGTTGTTACCTTCTGATCGTTTAAATACATGGCAACGTTAGATGGAACACAATCTTTAAACTCTTCCAGTAACACCAGTTCCTTAATTTGCTCTGCAGTGCGCGCTCTGAGACGCACACCACCGCTCAAAAGCTTGCTCTTTCTCCCCTCGCAAACTCAACATATGTGAGCCTGTCGTCTTTTCGAAGGCCACGAAATTTCTGTCTGTATGCCTCAGGCACTAACTCATAGGCATTTAAAATAGCCGTTTTCACATACTGGTAATCGGAACTTTGCTGCACAGAAAGGGCAGCATAAACAGACTGTGCTTTGCCACACAGCACAGTTTGCAACAAGATGAAATAACCGCAACTCTTTCAAAATGCATGAAGTATTTTTCAACTTCATGCTCATTAAAAGGAGGTACCATGCGGGCATTATGAGCGACATCAAAATGTTGCACAAACGGAACTGAAGGTGGTGGAACTGAATCAGAACTGCCCATCGGAAAAGACAGTGGAGCTAACGGAGCAGTTACAGGAGAATAACCAACAGAAACAGAGACTTGAGGCGCTACATCACCTAACGGAACAGAAGGTGGAGGAGCAGAGACAGCAGTACCTGACAGAGCAGACACAGAAGCAGCGGAATGAACAGTACTACGAATAGGAGAACTAGGCGGTGACCCATGCAATGAAGCAGCTGAAAGGCCGTGTGGAGTGATGGTAAGTCCTTTTACAGCCATTTCTATTTGCATCTTTTTCAAGGCGAAGTCACGCTCTTCACGTTCTCTCTGTAGCTGATGTACGCGTACCCTTTCATTGTGCTTCATAGTCAAGTTTCCGCAAGTCAAGCTCTAATTGAAGCTCTAGCTTCTTGATTTCAACTTCTTTTCGAGGTCTTTTCTGCTTTCGCGTTCTACATGGTTTCTAGCAGCCTCCAACAATAACTTGCGCTCCTCGGGCGCATACTCCTTAAATGGTGTACGGCTTGCAGCCGGAGAAAAATGGAGCAGGTGAAACTACTGGAGCTTCTGCGTGAGCTGGCAAGATCTGTTTCTCAATCAAACCTGATACAACAGCTTTCAACAGTGTATCACGCAACTTTTTCTCATCGGATGTAATGTTGACAGAATAATGCTCCGCAATCTGATTCAGTTTCTCTTTCGTGCACTTAGACAATATATCCACAGAAGGATTCTTAACGAATTCGTCTACCACAGACATTGTAACTAAAATACCAAAAAAAAAGTATATGTATGTGTATGTATGTAATGTGTGAGCTGTGGTAGCCGAACAAAAAAAATGTATGTAACAAACGAACCAAACAAAGCCAAGTAATTATTTCCTCACTTCCCTCCACACCCAAAAGAGTGAAGGCTCACAGACGAAGTAAAGGAAATACGAAGGGAGCTATCGGACAAAAACACTTACAAAAAACCTGCCACTAGGCCAAAAACGCCACCGAAAACATGCGCGCTCTTTGTCCAGCGGAACAACAACGCAACCACAAACTTGAGGCCGACAAAAAAAAGATACAGAAAAAAAACACTAAGTCGTAATCTGCCACATCAAAATTCAATTCAAGGGCACGTCTAAACAAACAAAATATCCAAATGAAGGGGAAAAAAACTCAAAAAAAGTCCTTGCAAAATAGATCTTCTGACGCCTTTGCTGTACGAAACCCTGGTCCTAATTATAAATCCCAAACTAACTCAACCTACTTATCTTCAAAGGCGTACCAATTGAAGGTCCACAAGGAACCTCCCCCCGGGTTTGCCTTCACAAAAACCCCACCAAATCAAACAAATAAACAAAACTCTAACTCACCAGAGTCTCGTGGTCAGGCGCACGTCGTTCAGAAGCGACTTGTCAAAAACAAGCGAGAAAGTGAACGAACATAAAAAAACATCGGGTCCAAAAAATAGAAAAAAGGTAGAAAAAAACGGACGAGGCCCCAATTTGTTATGTCCCCAAGGTGTCTAGGGGTAGCTGAGGACATAAACAAAAGATTTGTGGCAAAATAATGCGACAGACTACGGCACAAAATTAAGAAAGTTTATTTACAAAAAATAAGAAAAATAGGAAAAAGGGGAAAAAGTGAAAAACTTCAAAAAAAAAAAACCTCAAAACAAAGGTCAAAAAGACATCCGGCCTCCACGAATCCCCGAGGTCTCCAACGTCCCTCTCAGGCTGCCACCCTGAGAGAAGCGGGTAGATGGAAAAGAGAGCGTCGGGCCTGGTTAGCGTGGGGAAGCAGCAGACAACGAAAACCCAACCAAACCAAACGAATGCTGTCCGAGCTCTCTCCCCCGTGGGTGACGTCAGTGCCTCCTTTTAAAGGGCCAGGCACCAATACCGACCAATCCAGGTCTCAGGAGTCAGGTGGCGGTAATTGGACCAATTAAGTCACCCACGGGATCTGCAAGAGTAAAACAGAAAACAGAGACAAACCGAACACACAAAAACCACAGAAACACATACAGGGTCGTAACAAATACACTTGAGTGCCAACAGAAAACATGTTAATTGATGTAACGCCCATTTGGGCTAGGAACCAATGCCGTCAAGCATGACTCTTACAAATCTGTACACCATCTGTACACCATTGACATTTGACTGTTTGACTCTGAAGAAGACGCAGTGCCGTCGAAATGTTAGTCAGTTTTTGTTTTTGCACCATTAAAAGCATTGCAAACTGAGTGCTCCGGTCTTGCTCCTTAGTCCAAAGTTGGACTGAAGGTCTCAATATTGTTCAGAAGTACCTACTTCGGTAGTAAGAAACTTTGGAAGTAACAACTATGGTAAAGACCTTCCAACACGTTTCTCGAAACCTTCGTAGCAGAGATACTTCCGATACTTACTACAAAGGTTCAAAGGTACAAAGGTACCCACGGCAAAACCTGCAGTAGATCTTTGACTGTAAAGTGCCAATATCTCGTAATCCTGCAGTACAAACACAGTGAAATTCAATCGGTGTGTAGAGGTTACTATAATACAGCGTTTGAAACTTTTAAATGGCCAATTCATGATATGTATTTTTTCTTGTTAAAAGCATATGGCATGACTTAAACATTTAATGGTTTGCACAGCAGTATTATGATCACCTGCACAAACCGATTGAGTTTCGCTGAGTTTGGACCGCAGGATTGAGATATTTGCATTAGAAGTTGGCCTTCAATTGGAAGGTTTGCCGATGGCTACATCATGTATGTTTGGTTGTAAGCTGTTATGAGCTGAATAGGCAAGTTGACGTGATTATCAGTGGTGCAACTGGATGAGTGGTCGTACTCTATTGAAATTAGAGAAGACATGCGCAGGTTTCGACACTGGCAAGAGTCATATTATAGAAATCTAAAATGTGCTAGGCCTCACAAGTACATTAATGTGGATTTATATTGCTCTACTCTGTAGCTTGGTTGAATATTAACCCTGTGGGCCCGATGGACGCAAAATGCGTCCAAATTTACACCCATTCTTCTCTGTTGAATTACTCCAGAATGGTACATCGTAGAGAGATGGCACTCATACCAAACAAAACAGCAGAACCAGGGCTTTACAACACGACCTCACACTTATTTTCGTGTTCAAGTATCGGCAAGATATGAATATTTACAAATTCGCCAAAATCTCTCATATTACTGCTTTGCACAGGTGTTACTCTCGTTAAAATTACTCGCGAACCTGTGATCGGATAGATAAGGCACGCACATCAGAAGAAAGCACAGAATCTTAAAAGCTTTCCAACGACACCAAGCACATATTATCACGTTAAAACAAGGAATCAAATATTTGCCAAGTAACGATTTGACAAATTTTTACTTTACCCATTTTACACTCGCAGTTATCAGTCAATGCATAATGTAAACAATAGCAGAACTTACCCATTCTACTGCTATCGTGCATTTCTGTCAAGACACATTTCATACAGTTTTGAAATTACTGCAAATTTCTGCATAATGTCCATAATCCTGCATAATCCTGATATAGCATCCTCCATTACATGGAAAATAGGCCTTTATTTCCATCAGACACATATTTATCAACATTGATAAGCCACTGAATATCCCACCATCATGGTTCTTATATTGCCAGATTCCAGACAATCTCCTCTACTCACATATGAAAAGATATCCCTACTGACAGCATCCTATGGACAGGTACTTGCAAGAATACAAGATTTTTTTATACGCAATATGATTTTTTATTGGTTTAGTATTTTTTATAAAATCAGTGCAAATAGTAACTCACAAAATGAAACCAGATCTGGATAGCCTAGACTGTCCTGAAAGAAACAAGATATAACGTATGTATGGCCCTTACAATGACCAAGATATGAGCTTAAAAGTAAAGGTAGTAAAAGTACCCTGAAAATAGCCTAGGGCCCATAAGGTCAACTAAACGACTACATGTAGAAGACATGCATTGTATCGGTATAACAGGTCAGTGATCTGTGACTGAAAGCACCACCGTTACTCAGCTTAAAATGTTGTCGTGAGTGGTGATTGTGGAACGTAGGCTAAATGTTACCATAGATGTGCAAAGGATTTGAACTCATGACTAAATGGAACAGTGTCAGGGGTGTCAGGGGCACATTTGCCACTGAACTATACCTGCCAGTGGTAAATTAGTCTTGTGGTGGAGTTTATCAATAGTATTGACAGATGACGTCAAAATGCTGTTAAAAGTTATGGATTTCTAAGAATATAATTTCCTTCACTACATGTATCGGCTTTGCCATATGGCCACGTTTTAACGCGGTAATTGGTTTAACCAGATGTTTGCCATAGCTTAATCATTATTATCACCATTGGATAATTTCGACAAGGATTCTCCGTCATGGCATGTCAACAAAAAAGATGCCCCTGCTTTTCCTCCGTTGCTTCCATGCTTCACACACTGAAGTGAGAACAACGGTAGTGCCCACTATGGAAGTAACAACAACAATGGTAGTTCTACCGAAGTACGAGTGCTTCGAGTTTTTTTCTTTGTGCTAAGCAGTGCTGTCTTTTCCTTTCTGTATTGCAATGACATGGTCTGTTAACAAATTACAGTACCAACAGTAATAGTGTAAATGTGAATCTTTTTCAGTCTCTTGCAATCAATCTCCCACATACACTAAGGTGTAGCTTACAATGTAAAAATTGTCATCAAAACTTTACGTTAGCCATAGTTTACATCACAACAGATGAACTAAGGATTTTGAGCAAGAGACTAGCTTTTGCAGGTAATCCTTGGTGTTTTGCTATTTGTTTTCAGAAATGCATTTAGTTTTGCAAATGGCAAGGATGATTCGATAAATGTCCTAAAGCAACTGAAAAAACTGTAATAGGCCCATGTGCCTTTAACAAAAAATAAGGCTCATCAAAAGCGGTGGTGGGACCTTTAGCATGCTGACTGTAAGGGCTCATTTCCAACGACTTGACCGTATTCAGCGCGTATCCGTATACAATAGGTTTGTATAGGGACAGAATACGCTCAGATCACGCGTGCGGTGAAAATGGTCTAATCTGTTAACGTGCATTCTAAACGAATACGGACAGAATACGGCCACGCGCTGAATATGCAGAGAGTTCGGTGGAAATGAGGCCTAATGCTGCATTTAAGAACACCTGGGACATGGGAACAATGTTTATGCATGATTTTATAATGGATGCTGGGCTGTTGGGTCAGAGGTAGACAGCGCTAAATACAAGTGAAAACCATTGCCAAGATTCCATCACCCATTTGTTTACTTGCAGAGGTGGTCTGAGCTCATGCCTGTGGGCAGAGGGAAAACCTGTACATAGTCATGTTTGAGCCAAATGCACATAATGCATTTTCAGATGGGAACAATCATCGTATTATTGAAAATTTTGTAAAGGTCACTGATGGAATGATCAAGAAAAATGATTGCATGAGTCATTTCTCATACCATGTTCTGTGCCTTATAAACAGGAATAATAGGGAAATGTAACAATAATTACTGTAAAAATGTGTAAGGGAAGATGTATAGCATGGTGATCCAAAAAGTATGCCTCTGCCCCTGCAAAAAACTCAATGAAATATTATGATTAGAAATACAGTTTTACAGAGAATGTCTTCAGCAATGGGTGTTATACATAATAACAGTCTGTTATACAGAAACAACAGAACTCCAAATGCTTGGATAGCTCAATGAAGTTAATGGATTTTTCTATAGCACTTCAAGATGTCGTGATAAAAATTAAATATTTTTTATTTAGAATAAGTAGTCACTCTCCAAGTTGCAGCTCTGGCAGCTTGTATTTTGTTTCACATTTGAAATTTCTGACTCACTTTTGAATTTGCAGATTGTTCATGAAGAAAGTGAGTGTGTAACTAACAATATTATTATTGATATTGATTTTGAGTTTAAAATCATCGTAAAGCTAAGGCTTACCTAAGGAAAGATTTTACGTCATTCACACTGCATAGGTTACGTAGAAAGCAGTGAGGTGTGGGTCCATGTTTGAACAACCCGCACCCGACTGATGTTTTCAACTAACCCTCCCACAACTCGGACCGCAAAAAATAATTGTGAAAATATTGTATCCAGCCCGCTTCCTTACCCGCATTTTTAAAAGTAGTCTATGCTCTTGATTAATTTTGTAGTACATATGTTTTGGTGACTCATAACCGTGAGAACCGTGAAGATATTTAAAAATGACAATTTCCTTTTTTCTATTTTTTCTTTGTGTGTTTCTGTGTGTGTGTTGCTATGTTGTAAACACAACAGACAACTCTAACTGCGCCGCTTAAAGAAGGCCTTGGGTTGGTGGAGCCTGCCCCCGCCTCTCATGCGCTGGTAAAAACCTGATTGGTACATGGTGTGTCGTAGGTGTCATGTGACTCTGGATGTCAAACATTGATTGGCTCTCAACCCTCTTGCTTCCCTGTTTGGGCGTGCTGCTCCTCTTTAACATTGTGGTGTGATCGCTGCCCGATGTGGGGTATGGATGTGAGATGCTCATGCACCATTTGATTGCCCTTAATGCTTGTGATGCTACATTAAATTTCGTGTTCAGGTCAGTCTGGCCAACCTGCCTATTCTCAGTTTTTTCTGGTCCAGAAAAATCTGGAACTAATCAAAAATGAAGGTTATACATACATTATCGGAATCAGTGGTCTGATTGGCCCCATCTACAAGCTTAGTGCAACAGCCAGGCTACCATTTGATGACATTTTAGTACAATCACTGTATGGCACAGCTTGTGGACATAAAGCCTGAACTCCAACATTCCACTTAGAGGGAACAACATACTAACTCCTACATAAGATTTAAGCTAGCTAATAACCCCATTATTAGACTTGATGATGCTAATAGGCTAAATGAGGCAGTTGTCCAAGATGTCATATTTTGTACGCTGCAAATAATTTTGTATGCTGTAAACCAAGACTCGGATGTGCACACTCACATCTACATTGACTCACATCGGACAGCATCAATCCCTCCTCTTTCCTCCCTTTTTCTTCTGGTTCCTCATCTAGTGCAGTGCTTCTCAAATAGTGGGGCGGGCCCCCCTGGGGGGGCGCAGTGCCATGCCAGGGGGGGGTGCGTGTGACCCTGGGGAACATTTTTTACCGTACTAGAATAAAGTGTAATTGCAACATCGACCACAGTACAGACTAAAAAAGAATGTTAATAAAGGTATTCTTTGTTATAAAGTGATCTATATTTCTTTATTTTTTTGTTTTCTTTATTGTTAATAAGGATAAAATGTTATGCAGGGGTGTTATCTAGTTGTGTTGGAGAGTGGGGGGGGGGGGGCGGCGGCGAAATGTTTTATTCCTCCTAGAGGGGGCGTAACAGAAAATAATTGAGAAACACTGATCTAGTGGAAGTGATTGTGTTTTCTGTGTCTTCTCTCTTCACAGCTGTTTCTGTGTTTTCCTCCCAAGCATGTAGTGCATACTCATACCCTTTCTCTTGCTATGCTACCTTTCTTGAAAAGATCAACAAAGGGAAGAGGTGATATGTCAATGTTCACATTGTTTTAGCCCATCACATGGTCTATTACCATGCCCCTACTGTCAGTAGAACAACTCAATGACCACGTAGCCAGTCTGAAAAAGTGTTGGTAACGTATGATACTGAATCCACACCATTCCTGTTTTTAAACCTTCTTAATTTGTAGCCCTGATGACTATACAGTAGTTCCATGTAATTATTTAATTACAAACCACTCATTTTAGTGTAAAAAAACTTACGTCAGTTGTACCATCTGAGGTTTAGTGATGGCATCCGTAAGTTTTGCTTTCTGCATCATGTTCCCTAGTGGTGTTCCTCTATCTAATCTTTTACATTAGTGTTTCTTACGGGGATGTTTTACAGACAACAGGGACAGCCTCAGGGCCAAATACAGTATCTGATTGTAAGGGTGTCTCAATTGTTTAGATACCAAGGTAATGAAATAAACTAACATTTTTGTTTTTATGAAAATTCTGCCAAGGACAACAAATGTTAATAATTTGCCACTGGAAATAAATGTTCTGTTAGTGTTTGTCCATAGTGAAAGTGTATTTTTTAAAGCAACACTAGGTATTTTTTTTAACTTTAAAATAATGTTTCCAAAATCGTTTCAGTGGTTCATCAACTTGTAACTGGTTGAAAGGCACTTCTGAATTCACTATGCCGCCCTCCATGGGCTATAATTGCACTAAGCAAGTTTGGAGGAGCGGGCCGTCTCTCTGTAATTTGAATGAGAGACAATTCCACTTCCAACCCTTAGGGCAACTGAAGATGAAAACTACTTAGTGTTGCGTTAAGGTAACTTTAATTAGGAATCATTCAGAGGTTCCATGATTCTACCACAACCAGATTAGAAATGAAGAGCCCTTCATGCACATTGCATGGGTATCATGGGACCTGCTGATTAACATAAGTGAATGGTAAGACATTAAAAGGTGCTCTGTGTCTGTAAAGCAGCCCTTTAGCCTTCTAGTAGTGTTACTGTGCTTCTGTTTCCTGTCATGATGGTGTTTATCTGGTCTTTATGTGATTCAGTGATGTGTGTAGTGGGTATGTGTGTGTTTACGTGTAAAACTGTATGTATAAAAGTGTATGTAAATGTTTAAGATATAAGGGCCGTATGCCTTGAGCCAGGAGTTTGAGGACAAAGAGTATCTGATATTGCTGTCAATCATGTTTCCCTCCTGGTGCTTCTACTGAAAGCTAGAGAATCTGCACACAACATCATTTTCTGAAGGTGCCTGTGAGACGAAGTGAGCATGTTTGGTGGTTTTTAAAG
Organism: Coilia nasus; assembly: GCA_027475355.1. Classification (NCBI taxonomy): domain Eukaryota; kingdom Metazoa; phylum Chordata; class Actinopteri; order Clupeiformes; family Engraulidae; genus Coilia; species Coilia nasus. The sequence goes on along the minus strand of CM050215.1, from coordinate 1,038,750 downwards.
GGCACCGCAAGCTGCCACGGCAGCCATTTTAAGTTGGGTTCAAACATGCAAACAAATGCACAGTGTGACAGGAGAGGGCATGTGGCCAGCTGTCAGGCATTGAACTCCCAGAGAAGGTAACTGCATTTATCTTTAAATGCATATCAGTATGTTCTGGTAGGGCCTTTGTTAGTACAGGGCCATTGAAATCATCCCTGGTGAGTCATAGACATTCCTTATACTAACAATAGCCAATATGAGGTAATTAGCTAAACATAGCATCAGTCATGGAAAGCTATTAGATGACTGAGCAGGACCAGTACGACACAAACGCCTAAGGCCCCACCCATATCATACCACGTCCCATTAGAAAGCAAAATGTGTGCAGTGAGACCTCAGTGAGATCAAATGGACTATGTGGGTAAATATAAAAAATAAGAAAGTAGAAAAGCACTCAGAGAGCACAGACCTTCGCCAAGCAGTTCTATTCTGCCGAAGCACAGGCGAAGCACAGGCAAAGCACCACTGAAAGACGCGAAGACACCACGCAGCACCTGGAAACCCCCATCGCCCAACAAACGTCAACACACAAGTGTGGAGTTGTTACTGGTAAGCAGTGAGACTGTTACAGTGTTTAGAAGTTTTCCTTATATACTGAGTAAAAATGGTTATTTGCTGTGTAGGAAATGGCTGCTGGGGGTTTTCCAGGTGCTGCGTGGTGTCTTTGCGCATTTCAGAGGTGCTTTGCCTGTGCTTCGCCTGTGCTTTGAATATAGTCCCCCATCTAAATCTTGATCAATGCCTTTATGTTAATTTGCATTGTCATTTGTACTCGATCTGAATGCACAGGTCACGAGAAGGAATTACAAAAAATTGTGTGAATTGATTAACTTTTGCCACAGTGTGCTAGTTGGCTAGCAACACTAGAATACAGCAACTATGCTGAGCTAAGCTAAGGTCAGTGCTGCCAGATTTGGACAATTCTGCTAGAAAACACTTCTTCCCACTTATCCAACTCTAGGGACTGTAGTGGGGGAATCTATGTATTTTCGTGGGATTTCAATGTTAATTTTTGGAGAGTGGTTGAACTGTCTTCCGGGGTCCCTGAATTTTGAGAAAAAATGATGTCTCCATTTTTTTCCACAGTCTCTTACCCTTTTTTCCCTCAAGTTTCATATGTTGCTGCAATGGACGCCATAAATATGGCCTGTATTAATATTTTTTATCAAAACAGTTCACAGATAATGTTTTCAGGTATGGTTGTTTTTATAATTGTTTTAGATCATTTTTATATAATTTTATATTTTTTGATCTAAGTATTTTGTAACATACAGTTTAAAAGAGAATATAATGCTAGGCTTTGTATGTTAAAAAGCTACATTTTAAACATATATATTTTTTTAACATCAAAACTTTGTTTTATAGAGTTATTTTAAGCAGTAATATTTCAACAATAAAAAACAGCTTATAAGCAACAAAATTGAACAACTGAAACCATTTCCATTGAAACATTTAATTCCTTATGTGTTGCTGTCTACAATGACAGTTTCACAATTGCAATCACACCAAACAGTCTCCACCCTCCTCATCATCAATTCCCACCATATCTCCCTGGCTGACATTTCCACAAACCTATTCATCTGCTTCACACAGGCACATCTCAGAACAGTTGATACCCTGAGATGTACATATTTTTTCGGTTGTGACGTCTAATATTCGTTATTGACAGTAATGTTTCAGTAGTGATGACTATATTAAACTGTCTACATTTTGTGTAAAAAAAGGTAAAAATGTCAGTTAACTACTTCAAATTCTTCAATTTCCCTTCTTCCTTTCGTTTCTGATGTCTTTCTGTTAACTTTCTTAAAGGTATAGCTTAGTGAAAAATGAAAATTGGCACATTCAAACATCATGCAGAGTTTTTATTTTTAGTGAGGATCAATCCCGAACTAGCCCATTGCATTTCAAAGTTTTTAATTTTTTCTACATTTTGGTCGAAAACACTGGCAATGTTATTGCTAAGGGCATCATGTAAAGCTTGAAGATAATATTGTTTTTAAACCATTAAACTAGCTCGAAAAAACTCCAAACTCGGCTGTATAACAAACGTTCTGGCATTCAAAACGAGGGATGGAGATTCGTAAGTCTACACATCGTTTATTAGCAAGAGTGTTTTCCATAGACAGTAGAACAGAATGGACGGAGGGATGGTGCCATTTTCAATGGGAGCCGATGAAACCAGATTTTAAATTCTCAAATTGGTCACCAGGCTACTGCGCAAGCTCGCGGTGACGTTCAGTGACGTTGGCCAACGAACCTGAATACCATAAATTGAGTGATAGATGCTCAATAACAAATCAGACAGCGTAGTTGCAATCATTTACTGGAATGTTGAAGGCTACTGCGCCCTTTCCAAGTTGCGCTTTCCCCATAAGGGTTTCAACTTCTGCATACATTCCTATTCCCTTGGTGTTTTCAGAGGCAGTATCTTGGTGTTGTTTCATGTCGGTGCCACGATGAATGTCCAAAGAAGTCAAACCGTTAACAACATTTCGTCAGTTGACTTGTGTCAGGGACTTTCACCACAGCGGCAACATGAAACAACGTATTTATCCCATTTTTTCTTTTCTATTCTATTTATATTTATATTCTATTTATTTCTCAAAATGAAGAAAACAGTGCCATTTTGTCTCTACCGAACAATGACGTCACAACCAAAATTCCAACACATTTTGGTTAATTCGGTTCATTTTCGTAAATACGTTCTATAATAAGCTAGCAGCTACATCAAACATTTCCCTACAAAAATGGGTTTTAAACTATATTTTTGGTTCAGGGACAGCAATTTGCACCAATTCTGTAGAATCGCCCATAGATAATGTATGGTTACAAATCTCACATTTTCCTAGTCACTAAGTGGCAAGAAAAAAAATGGAGGCATGTTTTTTTTAAATTCCTTAGACCCCCTAGAATGAATATATAATGGTCTCCAAAAATTAACATGCAAAGCCAACGGGCCCCCAAATCAGATACATAGGCTCCCCCACTACTGCGGGGACAGACTTATACACCACTAGGAGTAGCAACTGCGGGTGGTGTATTTCTTTAAGTTCAGCTTAAATAGATCAGAGCTGAGAAGAGGGAGGGGCTATTTTGCAGCTTAGTCCAAGGCAGTTCAATTTACATTAATAAGTGCTATTTAGGTTCAACTTAAGATTTTAACATTTTGTAGGTAAGAGCACAAACAGAAATAGGGCACCCCATATCAAATATTTCTCTTACACTCCTCTCTCTCTCTCTCTCTCTCTCTCTTTCTCTCTCTCTCTCTCTCTCTCTCTCTCTCTCTCTCTCTCTCTCTTACAGAAATGTGTATTCCCTGCCTGAAGATGTATATTAAGCCTTGCTTTGAGTCATCATCCTGCAACTGCCTCACCTATTGTCCTTGTCCTCTTCCTGTACCTGTTCTTTCGCAGAAGATCTCAAAACATGGGCGAAGCCCCATGCGAATCAAGCAAGGGACAGCTCTAGGTCTGTTTACGTACATGCCATGGATCCCTGGTTTTTCCTAGAAGCCCTCAAAGTAATTATCAACATGACAGGTTAGAACAGGTTAGGATAGTCGAAACACTGCCATTCTCTGTCTCTTTATTTCTTTCTCTCTGCCTCTGTCTGTCTCTTTCTATAATTATAAATATAATTATAATTTCATCACTCATCGGATAATTTTCATGCAGATCTGAAACCAGTGTGTTTTGATTTAAATTTGGTTTTGTCTTCCACCTAGTGCCAAAATGTCTTATGAAACAGTAACTTCTGTATAAAAGAAAAAAAACAATTGTTACAAAACAAGCACATTGCACACCACCAGTGTAGAATAATGTTCTAGATTTAAAAAGATGAAAAGATTATACCTTACAGTTTCCCTATGTCTTTCCTTAAACTCCTGTTTCTGTCTGGGGACCAAAGCGGCAAGGCCACCCACCTCTTGTTGATATGATAGCAACTGGTCAGCATGTTTGTGTGGCAAGTGTGTGATGGGCAGATTTCATGGATGTGTTTGATAATGTAAAAGTTTTGTATCAGTCTGCATCTTAAGAACCCACCCAATGCATCTAACCCTATGCCTCTGAAGAGGATGTGTATCCTCCCCCAGATCCTAAAATGGGAGATAGAAATAGTTTGTGTGTGTGTGTGTGTGTGTGTGTGTGTGTGTGTGTGTGTGTGTGTGTGTGTGTGTGTGTGTGTGTATGTGGGAGATGGTGTTGCATAGATGGTTCCTCAGTGAAGATCAGACCACTAGTTTTTCTCTTCATTTTTGCACTGCTTGGTAATGTGTTGTTGTTTCATGCATTGGTCACTTAGGTGCAACTTCTTGTGCAATTTTTGCATTGCACCTTAGCATGTGTTCATTTGCATATACTATGACAAATCTGTTTTTTGATCTCGGAGTCTTAATGAAGCCCTGTGACCCCCTCGTACTGCAGAGATTTAATGTCAACTTTAATGTCAACTCAGCTTCTAAATGAAATATGTTCCACTACAATCAGACATACAAAAAGACAGAGGTCTCACACACTCCAACAGGCTTATGCACATTCAAACATACAAGCTTACACACATAGCTGACCTATTATTTGTCACACATGCACAGAGACACACACGTACATAGATGAAGTAATTTGTACATGCAAAAAAGCATATCATTTCAAGTCAACAAACATAGTGCACCTTCAGGGAACATAAATTTTAACAAAATTAAATTTATAAGGAGAAAAAATGTAGAGTTTATAAACAAAGCAACAGTCACTGTACAGCAGGTTTATTAGAGTTAATATGTTGGGATAATTTTTGGTGTCTTATTAAATGTTTGAATGGTATTGTTTGTGACCTTAGTTTGTGCAAAGAAAATTACAGAAACATACTATTTAGTTGAAATAATGCTAGAATCTATAATACATATATTACAAATATATGGAGATTTATAGTATATATCTATATAGAATTCTAAATGAACAGAGTTCATCTATTACAGTTAAGAAATATTTGAGAGATTTGCAAAACCATTTCCAAAAACCAAAGTCCATTTTCACAAATATACAAAAATTAAGTTGCTTTAATAATAACCTGCAAGTAATCTCTATCAAACTGCAATTTATAAATAACATTATATGAATATATTTCTGTAAATTCATCACAAATGGAAAAGCCACTGCCAGAGTATTTTATGTAATTGTTTGATAAATTTATTACAAGAGCGATTGCATATTTTTACAGCATAATCAGGATATGGTGCTTTGCATATGGAGAGTGCATAGTACAGTATATCAATAAAACAATCAAATTTGCCTCACTGACAGAAATGTAAATTGCATCTATAAATCATGTTTTAAGAAGCATTTTGTGGATCTGGCTTTGGCTTCAGACACCACATTTCCTTTTTGTTGGCAGCAGGGAGATCAGAATGCCTCTGATGTTTTTAGATCAGTTAACATTTGGAAATGATGGGGTGTGATACAACATCACAAACTGCTAGCAGAAAATCATACACAATTATGAAATATGAAATGAAAGCCAGTGTAAGACTCTGTCGTGTCTTTGTATGGAAATTATGAAAAAATGTCTGTGCATTGTATGTGTTTGACATGCGGACAGTATAAGCACTATCATTTACAGTAGGTCACTCGAATGAATTTGCTACAAAGGACCAATTTCAACACAAATGCAGTTAATGCAGGCATGCACTGTGTACAATGTTTTTGATGTCAGGAAATCTGTTTGTATTTTTTATTTGTTGGTTAGTTTGTTTATTTCTTACTCTGGAAGCCCCTATCAAAACACTGAGTTGTTAGCTTTATTCTTTCACTGTGAAGTGTCATGTCGTAAAAAAATTATTTCAAACCACTGATGTTATATTTATACAGTGTTCATTTAAATTCAAATGTTTTTGTCTGTAGATTGCTAAACACTCTCAAAAAAATTCTGTCAGGGGCACACACACGCACTGCATTTTTGTTGACATTATGGACATGTTTGTTCATGTCATTGCTTGTGCATTTTTTTAAGCTGCTAATCCATCAGTTTCATCAGTTAAAGTTGTCTATAGGCTTACTTTGTATCTAACCCAAGCACAGCACAGCCCAATATCTCAAAAACATAAAAAAAGGAAAAAAGAAAAGATACAGTTTACCTCCTACTTTTCTAAACTAAAACGATGCATTCCAAATTTCTCAGATTTCTAAGATTTCTAATGTAGCAAGCAACTTATACCCCCATCCCACCCAACCCCACCCAACCCCATCCCACCACATACATATTTGTATCTGAGGCTTATAATCTAGCCTTTGACCCCATCCCCCATCAGTCTGTATGTGCTCACGCATGCTTCTACTGCTGTGCCCGTATGTGAAGAGGGTCTAGGACACCCATCCATGCCCACTCACGCTGGACACGCAAAGAAAAAATATATAAAAATAAAATAAAATAAAAAGCAGATGAAAATAGCTTGTGCTGCATTGTCATGGTGAATGATCTGTAGTTACCAACATATTTTGAAATAAAAGAAATAAAATGGTTTTACAAACTGTTGTCTGTTGTCTTGTCATGTTCATCAACTGGTTAGTGATGGAGAATTTGAATGTGGTACAACATAGCAATAAGCTACAACCAAGTGTGTGTGTGTGCGTGTATGTGTGTATGTATTTTTTTTTTCTTAAATTATGAAATATGTACTTTCTATAGATAATATTTTATTTAATGCACCAAAAATGTATGAGTTGGGCTCTTGGGTTATATTATACATTTGAATCTAAAGGATCAAGGATATAACCTATTTGTCCTGTAACCCTACCACCATGCTGTATCTAGACTTGCAGTGAAGGCTAAGAGAGAGGCTAAAGTTGAGTGTATGTGTATGAAGTTGTAAATCCCAAAACTTGTTGGACCGAATTTTAGCATTTTCGAAACAAAGTGATTGGCTGCTCTTGCCTGAAATTTTGTTCAGTCGTCATCACATTGCTACATTGTTAGCATATGCCTTAACACTCAGATGGTGCAGTGTGAGTGCACTGACTATGAGCACATTGCAGATGATGTTTCAGGGTGAGGCAGCATTCATATTACTATTCTATTCTATTCTATTCTATAGTTGTTACTAAGATTTTTCAAAAACACACAATGTATATGCATATAGAGAGCGAGATTACAGAGACAGTTTGTTGTACTGGCGGTGAGGAGTGTGTGCTGTGTGGCATGGTGTGTGAATGTGGTTATGAAAGTAGACCACAGGTATCTGGGGCTGCCGCTGGTAAATGGGGCACTGAGAGGGGAGCTGATGGGGGAGTTGAGAGGGCATCACTCGCTGCAGCGCAAGAGAGTCCCAACGGGCCGATCGCTGCAACATACTGCTGCTGAAGGTGACACAAGCATGTAAATGTGCTCCAAGCAACACACACACACACTCTCTCTCTCCCTCTCTCTCTCGCTCTCCCTCTCTCTCTCTCTCTCTCTCTCAGGCACACACACACAAACACACACACACACACACACACACACACACAGAAAACATGCATGGTGCAAACACATGTACAAGTGGAAATACATACACTTTTATTCACACACATACATGCACACACACACACACACACACACACACACTAAAACCCACACATACAGTACTGTGCAAAGGTCTTAGGCAGGTGTGAAAAAATGCTGTCAACTAGGAATGCCTTCAAAAATGGGTGTGTTAATCATTTATGTTCATCAATTAACAAAATGCAGTGACTGAACAAAAGAGAAACCTAAATCAAATCAATATTTGCTGTGACCATTTGGTGTGAACACCCTTGTGTGTACCCCTGTGTGTGTACACTTTGTGTGCACCTGCCTTACACTTGTCAAAAAACAACTTATGCCCATCTTATGCCTTAAGTCCTTTCAGCCTTATGGGTGTTTTAACATTAAACATGTGGATGGCTAAAACGATACAGTACTGTCCAAAGATTTAGGCAGGTGCCTTCAAACCAGCATCAGTTCACACACAGGGGTACACACAAAGTCAGGGATTTTGCAGGATTATAGTCAGGTGTATGATCAACCAATTACACCAAATGTCTATGTCTATGTCTATGTCACATATGTATAAGATCTGTGGTAGTTCTTCAAGATGTTTGGCGCAAGCTCCCAGTTAAGTTCCTTCAAAAACTCTATGCAATAGACCTAGAAGAATTGATACTCTTTTAAAGGCAAAGTGTGGTCACACCAAATATTGCGTTGATTTGGGGTTCTCTTTTGTTCAGTCACTGCATTTTGTTAATTGATGAACATAAATGATTAACACTTCCTGTTTTGAAGACATTCCTAGTTGGCAGCATTTTTTCAAACCTGCCTAAGACTTTTGCACAGTACTGTGTCACGGGGAGCAGACAGACAGATACAGACCCAATAGCGTAACTTCACAATAGGCTTTATTGAAGGGTTCGGGGAAAACGGGGAGAAAGTCAAAAGCCCGGTAGGGCGGAAAAGTCACTGGCGAATCGCTCGCCGAGGCACCCAGGCAGACGGGCAGGGGCAGCCCCGCGACCGTGATGAGACGAGCCCAGTAGAGGACGAGCTGTGGTCGGTACCGGGGAGTGAAGTGAAGGAGTCAGGAGTCAAGATAGCTTGCCGAGGAGTACACTGTGGTTCGCAGACGGACTGACAAGGAGTGAGTGAGAGAGGCGAGTATAAGTAGTGGAAACCCCGGGAACTAAACGAGCGTGAACGAGGAGTGCAGGTGAGTAGAATGATTGAATAACTCGTGATAGTCACAAACCAGGAAGTGCAGGTGAGACGGATGATTACAGCGATCGTGAAGCGAGGAGAGCGAGTGAGAGAGATAATCTAATGAGGGTCTAAACAAGGAAGTGCAGGTGCAGTGAATAATCAGATAATGCGGGGAAGGAGCAGTAACACACGGTAGAGTGAACCTAATAGACCAATAGGTGGGTAACAATGAAAAACACACACGAAAAATCCCAAGCCCAGAGCGAAACCGTGACAGAACCCCCCCCCCCCCCCCCCAAGGGACGGCCCCAGAAGTCCCAAGAAAAAAGAACACAACACCAACCGGGTGGGGGGGAGGGGAGAGACAAGGGATCAGAACTCCTCGGACCAGTCCGACAGCAGGGCAAGGCTTTTTGCCTTGCTCTCGCTTTCTCGCTTCTCTTTTTTACTATTTTCACTATTTTACTTGTGTTTTTACTTTCACAAGTTTAGCGAGTATAAGAAAGAAGGACACTTTTTAATGTTTTGAAACTTTTTAGTGTTTTAAACAAGATAACTAGAAAACCAGACAATACAACTGGAACGGCAGTTCACCTTGACTTGGGACTATAACATGATGCGAAGATCCAGGAATTCCTGTGGAAAGTGCACAGAGCTGGAACAGAGGATTTCTATCCTCGAATCGAAAATTGATGCCCGTCCATCACGGACTGACGATGTACGTGGGACATCCAATGAGGGGTTTTCAGCAACTGATGCTGCTGGTAGGAGTGCTGAGAGTGCACCACGGCTGGCTGGTGCGACTGTGGATGGGTCGGTTGACTGCATCGACTTCACAGGGCAAAATGTGAGTACTGAACGCTGGCTTACACAAGGTGCTAAACCCAAAAGGAAAAGGGTAGTGACGTCAACACCAGTGCGTTCTGCTGCCACTACACCCATACACTCTGGGCATCAATCCAGATGCACAGCTAGGACAGAAAACTACAACATTTCTGGTCCTCTGCAAACCCAACAGCCCATACCCCTTCAGAATCGATTTGAGTGCCTCAGACATCTGGAACCAGTGGTTTCCAGAGAGACAACTCAAGACAGACAGACACTGATCCACAAGAATAAAGGAGTGGGCAAACATTGAAAGCAGCCATCAATACCTGCTTATCCTACAACCTTTGTTATAGGTGATGCTACTGTAAGAAATTTAAAAGGAGATTGGATGACCGTATGCTGCCTACCTAGTGCATCCATCTCTGACACTAAAAACAGTATTTCAAAGATAGTGTCAAAGCATAAAACTGTTAAACGCATCATTGTGCATGTTGGAGCAAATGACATTTTTAGAGAACAGCTCAGTGTCAAAGAAGATTTTAAAGAACTTTTTTCTGCCCTAAATGAGCTTGGAGTACAAACCTTTCTGAGTGGCCCACTTCCAGCACAGGGAAGCTTTGTATTCTCTCGACTATTCAGTCTAAACACCTGGCTAGCAAAGACATGTTTTTCCCTTGGGGTGAACTTCATAGACAATTTCAATCTTTTTTGGAATCGCAGAGCATTCTTCAGGCCACATAGCACAGAACTCAGCTGGACCGGGGCCAAAGTCTTGGCTGACCACTATCGCCTTTCTCTCTACCATGCAACCTTTTCTCTGCCGACCTTGGGTCCACCTGCTGATAAGCGCTCTGTAACAGTGCAGACAGAACCAATCCTGGTGGATAAAGACTCTGTTGGGGTACAAACCGAAACAGACATGTACATCAACAAACACTCTGAAACAAAACAACGGCCCTCACAATCTGGAAGAGAGAAACGCCCAATCACTTCCTCCGTTGCGACCCTGGATATGCCTCTGGCAGCTGCGTACACTGCTTGCACTGAAGTGGGGAGCCTGAAGGATTGTTATGTACAAAAGCATGATAAGAAGGACACTGCTAGAATGACTCAAAGCCAAACATCAGCACAGAACCTCCCGGGCTCTTCGAAAATGAGCAGAGCTGATAATATTGGAGTTCTGCAGAGGTCCATGACGCCCACCAAGGCTGCCAACATGTCTGTATCGGATATAGTTGATGACAAGGACACTACTGGAGTCACTCAGGACTCAAATGAGCAAGAATCCGAGAATACATCAAAGGAGCAACAATGTGTCGATCAAACCACAACTGTTTCACTACAAACCCCTGATTTGTCTTTACCATCTCCATCACCACCCCGCCTGCAATTCCCTGCAAGTATGCAGAGACTGCTGGCGATTGCTAGACTGTCTTTTTCTAGCCCAAAACACTCTAAACAAGCAGTGCACACAGACTATCACAATGGACAGGCCTTCGCCAGCCCACGGCCTTCAACTGCATACACATCCACTACAGCTCCCAAAAACCGCAGGGCTCCACCACCCCCTCCACCCGCAGCAGGATCACAGCTGCAGCATACAAACAGTGGCAGCGGGGATGCCATCTGATATGCCGTGGGTCCCTGCATTAAGGGTAGTTTTGAAAACAAGCTGGGACCCAGCATTCCCAGGCCATTTTCTATTCCTGTGCTCACAAGAAAAAGAAGAATTCGTGTTCATCCTGTCAGTGGGGTAAATCAGTCTAATCTCCTGCCAGTTCTGAAACAACCTCAGAATGCCTCAGTGGATATGGCACCCACGCTCAATGTAAAACTAGCTCTTCTGAACATCAGATCACTCTCTAACAAGTCATTTTTAATTAATGATCATATTTACACACACAAACTTGATTTTATGCTTCTTACTGAAACCTGGCTGGAACAAGCGAACAGTTTCACTACCCTTATTGAATCAGCTCCCCCAAATTTTGACTTCATGAGTGCCACAAGAACTAATAAACGGGGAGGCGGAATAGCAAACATATTCAAAACATCTTTTCAGTGCAAACAGACAACATTTGGCAACTTTACATCTTTTGAGTACTTAAGTACACTCGTTAAGTGTTCTTCTAGTATGTTATTATTGACTATCTACAGACCACCAAGACTTTCAACAACAGTTTTTCTTGAAGAGTTTGGTGAACTGTTGTCGAACATTTGTTTGAGGTTTGACAGTCTTATTATATCGGGGGATTTCAACTTGCATGTCGATAATCCAGAAAACACCTATGCCAAAGAATTTCTCACACTGATTGATACCTTCAGCCTAACACAACATGTTCAGGGGCCAACACACTCTCATGGCCATACCCTTGACCTTGTTATCACAAAGGGTCTTAATGTCTCTACAATTGTTATGGACTTGGCCATATCTGATCATTTTTGTGTTTTCTTTGATGTTTGTATGTCCCCTCACATTCAAAACAGGTCTATGTCTGTAAGAAGGAGAGTCATAAATAATGGCACAGGTCTTCTTTTTGAGCAGGCACTCTCACATACTCCAAGTCAACCATCAGACTGCGCAGACGATTTAATGATACATTTCAATTCTAGGATGACACATATTATGGATAATATTGCCCCTTTAAAAACCAAAAGAGTTACTGACAATCAAAAAGCACCCTGGAAACTGAATCCAGTGGTTAAACTGCTAAAGAGAGAGTGTAGAAAGTCTGAAAGAATGTGGCGTAAATCTAAACTTCAGATTCATTATCAAATTCATAAAGAGATGCTGGGTAAATGCAATTTGGAAATCTCTAAAGCAAGACAGTCCTTCTTCTCTAACATCATAAATAGGAATATCAACAATGCCCGTGTGCTATTTTCTACTGTTGAGAAGTTAACAAATCCCTCATCACAGTTGCCTCCTGAGCTTTCCTCGGTTAATAAATGCAATGACTTTGCATCTTTTTTTCAAAGGAAAAATTGATAAAATACGACTGAATATAGCTTCCCAATTGCAAATAGCTCAAAATCTGGAACCACTGGCTGTAGAGAGAGGGGACCGCAACCTAATGCCAACATTTAATTTTTTTGGCTATGAAACCCTTGAAAAAAACGTACAAAATCTCAGTTCTTCCACATCTGAACTGGATATTTTGCCTACAATTTTTTTCAAATCTGTTCTTCATATTATATCAGCCGATGTACTTCAGATTATAAATACATCACTACAGACTGGCATATTTCCTTCCTCTTTAAAAAATGCAGTTGTAAAACCCTTACTGAAAAAGAATAACCTTGATAGTTCAGTGCTTAATAACTACAGGCCCATATCCAATTTACCATTTATTGGAAAAATAATCGAAAAAATTGTTTTTAATCAATTAACTGCCTTTCTTACATCAAATAGCTGTTTTGATAAGTTTCAGTGCCAATCATAGCACTGAAACAGCTCTTATTAAGGTCATAAATGATATGTCTTAATTCTGATGTTGGCAAAACATCAGTCTTGGTGTTACTGGACCTTAGTGCAGCCTTTGACACTGTTGATCACTGCATATTACTACATCGACCGGAACATTGGGTTGGATTCACTGGTACAGTTATCAATTGGTTAAAATCATACTTACAACAAAGGAGCGTTTTTGTTGCTATTGGAAACTGTACCTCAGCATCTATGTCCTTGACCTGTGGTGTCCCACAGGGGTCAATCATTGGACCATTACTATTCAACCTTTATATGCTTCCGCTTGGGCAAATCATCAAAAACAACTCAGTCAATTACCACAGTTATGCTGACGACACCCAAGTTTACTTAGCTCTGTCACCCAATGACTATACCCCCCTTGAGTCTCTCTGTGGGTGTATTGATCAAATCAACAACTGGATGTCACACAATTTTCTTCAGCTGAACGCAGATAAAACTGAAGTAATTGTATTTGGGAAAAAGGAAGACAGACGTAGGATCACCACTGCTCTTGAGACTAAGGGGCTTAAAGCAAAAGATACTGTTAAAAATCTTGGTGTCTTTATTGACAGTGAACTAACATTCAACAGTCACATGAAAGCAATCACTAAATCTGCATTCTATCACCTAAAAAACATTGCTAAACTCAGAGGTCTTATGTCAAAACAAGATCTAGAAAAACTTGTACATGCCTTTATTTCCAGTAGGGTTGATTACTGCAATGGCCTTTTCACAGGCCTTCCTAAAAAGACCATCAAACAGCTTCAACTGATCCAGAATGCTGACCACATTACTCATAAAATACACATAAAATTACAGTTCTAAGGTCCCTGCACTGGCTCCCAGTAAGTTATAGAATTGACTTTAAGGCATTGCTTCTTGTGTTTAAATCACTAAATGGGATGGGATCCAATTACCTATTGGATATGTTTCAGTTATACGCACCAACTAGGTCTCTGAGATCACTTCATAAAAATTTGTTGGTAGAACCTGCTGTTAGAACAAAATGTGGTGAAGCAGCTTTCAGCTGCTATGCTGTAAAGCTCTGGAACCGACTTCCAGAAGACATTAAAAATGCTCCTACTGTTGGCAGTTTCAAGTCTAGACTTAAGACCAAACTGTTTTCAGATGCTTTCTGTTAATGATTTTTACTAAAAAAAAAATTTTTTCTGTGTGTTTTTTTATGCTTTTATATCTTTTATGCTTTTACACTTACTTTATCTTTATCTTTTATGCCTTTATATATTGTCCTTTGCTTTTATTTTTGTAAAGCACATTGAATTGCCGTTGTGTATGAAATGCGCTATACAAATAAACTTGCCTTGCCTTGCCTCCTGAGTATCCCAGGCTCCCCTGGCGGGCGGAGCGGCAACCAGAGGCGGAGGAGCCCGGACAGGCTGGGAGGAGCCCCTGGGACGGCCCCGACGGAGGGCCGGCTGGTCGGGATGCTCTCGGTGGAACTCCGCGATGAGGGAGCGGTCCAGGATCTGGCTGGCCGGAATCCAGGACCTCTCCTCAGGACCATACCCCTCCCAATCTACGAGGTAGTGGAGACCCCGCCCCCTCCGTCGGGACCGGAGAAGGCGCCGCACCGTGTAGACGGGATCCCATCAATAAGACGAGGAGCGGGCGGCGGAGGCTCTGCCGGGGTATGAGGGCTCACCCGCACTGGCTTAATCCGGGACACGTGGAAGGTCGGATGGACCCTCATGGTGGAAGGGAGTCGGAGACGGACCGCTGTAGGGCTGATGATGCGTTCCACCAGGAACGGACCCAGGAAACGGGCCACCAATTTCCGAGACTCCACCCGGTTTGGGAGATCCCTGGCCGAAAGCCAAACTCGTTGCCCCACTCGATACTCCGGTGCGGGGGTCCGACGACGATTGGCCCCTGCGGAATAGGCCGCCACAGCTCTCCTGAGTGCGGCCCGTGCCCGAGCCCAGGTCCGTCTGCAGCGACGGGCGTTGGCGAGGGCCGAAGGGCAGGAGGCTTCTCCCTCCTGGCTGGGAAACAGCGGCGGCTGGTATCCATAAACACACTGGAAGGGGGACATCCCGGTAGCGGAACAGGTGAGTGTGTTATGGGCGTATTCGACCCACACCAGTCGGCTGGCCCAGGAGAGGGGGTCCCGAGAGGCCATGCAGCGCAGGGCCTTCTCCAGCTCTTGGTTTGCCCGTTCAGATTGTCCATTTGCTTGCGGGTGAAATCCAGACGTGAGACTGACCGTGGCCCCCAGCAGCCGGCAGAACTCCTTCCAGAAAGAAGAGGTGAACTGCGGGCCACGGTCAGATACCACATCAGCGGGGATGCCGTGGAGACGGAACACATGCTGCTGGACTGCCTGTGCGGTCTCCTTAGCTGATGGAAGCTTGGGTAGTGGAACGAAGTGGGCCATCTTACTAAACCGATCCACAATAGTGAGGATCACCGTCTTTCCTTCCGAGGCAGGCAGTCCAGTCACGAAGTCCAAGCTGATGTGGGACCAGGGACGAGAGGGAACGGGCAGAGGCTGGAGAAGGCCAGCGGGAGGTCTATTGGAGGCCTTGTTGCAGTTACACACCGGGCAGGCTAGGACGTACTCGCGGACCTCCCTCTTCTCCAAGTCGGGCCACCAGAATCGCCGAGCGATGAGATGACTGGTGCGGGTCGTTCCAGGATGACAGGCCAGGAGGGAGTCATGCCCCCACTGCAGGACCTGGGAACGGAGAGCCTCAGGCACATACAATCTGCCCTCCGGGCAGGCGCTGGGACCGGGTTGGTCCTGCAGTGCCCTCAGTACCTGCCTCTCGATGTCCCAGGAGAGAGCTGCCACGACCCGAGACCCCGGAAGGATGGTGGCTGGACCCTGGAGGCTGTCGTCTCCCTTCAGGAACTGGCGGGAGAGGGCGTCCGGCTTCACATTATGGGACCCTGGACGATAAGAGAGAGAAAAGTTAAATCTAGAAAAAAACAGAGACCACCGGGCTTGTCTGGGGTTAAGTCTTTTAGCAGAACGGATGTATTCCAAGTTTTTGTGGTCTGTCCAAACAATGAAAGGGACGGACGCCCCCTCCAGCCAGTGCCGCCATTCCTCCAGGGCCAGTTTAACAGCGAGCAGCTCCCGGTCCCCTATGTCGTAATTGCGCTCGGCCGGGGAGAGACGGCGAGAGAAAAAGGTGCAAGGATGCAGCTTGTCGTCCTCCCGTCGCCTCTGAGAGAGGACGTGCTGCCGGTGTTCTTCCAGGTTTCTAGAACAGATCAAAATGTCGTCCAGGTACACAAAGACAAACCGGTCCAGCATATCCCGCAGCACGTCATTGACTAGCCCTTGGAAGACGGCAGGGCGTTGGTTAATCCGAATGGCACGACAAGATACTCATAATGTCCATTGGGGGTATTGAAGGCCGTCTTCCACTCATCGCCCTCCCGGATACGAACAAGGTGATAGGCGTTCCTTAGATCCAACTTGCTAAAGACCGTGGCCCCCTGGAGGAGCTCAAAGGCAGTGGAGAGCAGGGGCAGAGGGTACCGGTTCTTTACAGTGATGTCATTTAGTCCACGGTAGTCAATACATGGACGGAGGGATCCATCCTTTTTCCCCACGAAGAAAAACCCCGCGCCAGCCGGGGAAGACGAAGGGCGAATGATACCCGCCGCCAAGGCGTCGGAAATGTATTCCTCCATGGCTCGTTTCTCGGGACCAGAAAGAGAGTAGAGACGTCCGCGGGGAGGAGACGTTCCAGGAACCAGATCTATGGCGCAGTCATAGGGGCGATGCGGAGGCAGGGATGTGGCCTTGGCTTTACTGAATACCTCCTGTAGGTCATGGTAACAGCTAGGGACAGAGGAAATGTCCGGAGGGGCCAGGAGCGAGGCAGACGGACACGAGGGAACAGCCGAGCGAAGACAGGTTTGGTGACACTCCACCCCCCACTCCAACTCTGTCCCAGTTCGCCAATCCAAGCAGGGGTTGTGCAGTCGGAGCCAGGAAAGTCCCAAGACAAGCGGCTCCCCTGGAGAGGGGAGCAGGTGGAAACGGATTCTCTCCTGGTGGTTCCCCGACGACAGCAGCCCCACAGAGTCGGTGATGTGAGAGATCTGCCCCAACAGACGACCATCCAAGGCTCGAGCGGGAACTGGGGAGGGTAAGCGCTGTCTCTGTATCCCCATCTGCTGGGCAAATGAGGTATCCAATATGTTGGCCTCCGAACCAGAGTCAATGAGAGCAGTGAGTGTGTGTGACTGAGACGGGAGCTGGAGAACGACCCGGAGGAAAGGTCTATTTCCTCTGGGGGCATTCATGGAAGTCGAGCTCAACCGGACGCCCCCTATTTCCGGTGAGCTCGACCTTTTAACGGGTATGTAGGCACATGGTGACCCTCTCCTCCACAGTATAGACACAGCCCTCCCGCCAGACGGCGTTGATGTTCAGAGGGTGAGAGAGACGTGCAGTCGACCTCCATGGCCTTGGGAGAGTGCTGACGAGGAGTGGAGGAAGCTGCACTCCCATCAGAGGTACGACGGGCAGGGGGATTGGCACGACCCTTCTCTCGGCGTCGAGCTTGCACCCGACGGTCAATACGACTGGTGAGAGCGATAGCCTCATCCAGCGATGTAGGTCTCTCGTGGGAAACCAGCTCGTCTTTGACATAGTCCGCTAGGCTGTGGAGGTAAGCGTCAACTAGAGCCTCCTCATTCCAACGGCTCCTACTGGCAAGCGTCCTAAAGTCAATAGAAAAAAGGCGGAAAAGTCACTGGCGAATCGCTCGCCGAGGCACCCAGGCAGACGGGCAGGGGCAGCCCCGCGACCGGGTCCGTGATGAGACGAGCCCAGTAGAGGACGAGCTGTGGTCGGTACCGGGGACAGGAGAGCCGACCAGAGTCGAGGGCGAGCAGAGGTTGACACCGGAGGGCTGGAGAACCAGGGAAAACCAGGGACGGACCAGGGTCGAAGCCAGGAGCAGGTGAGTCAGACAGGCAGGAGTCGGCGCCGGAGGGCTGGAGAACCAGGGAAAGCCAGGGACGGACCGGGGTCGAAGCCAGGAGCAGGTGAGTCAGCCGGGCAGGAGTCGTTACCGGGGCAGTAGAGCAGAGCAGAGTCGTGGGCAGGCAGAAGTCGAGGCCAGGGGCAGGAGCGTAGAGCAGAGTCAGGGACAGGCGGTCGATACCGGAGGACTGAAGAGCCAGGGAGAGCCAGGGACGGACCGGGGTCGAAACCAAGGGCTGGAGAGTCAGGCGGAGTCAGGCAGGCAGGAGTCGGCACCGGAGGACTGGAGATTCTGACAGACAGACAGGGGGAACACAGGCACAGACGGGAGACGAGCAAACACCAGGAGGTAACAACCAAAACAGACATGAAGGAGTCAGGAGTCAAGATAGCTTGCCGAGGAGTACACCGTAGTTCACAAACGGACTGACAAGGAGTGAGTGAGAGAGGCGAGTATAAGTAGTGGAAACCCCGGGAACTAAACGAGCGAGAACGAGGAGTGCAGGTGAGTAGAATGATTGAATAACTCGTGATAGTCACAAACCAGGAAGTGCAGGTGAGACGGATGATTACAGCGATCATGAAGCGAGTGAGAGAGATAATCTAATGAGGGTCTAAACAAGGAAGTGCAGGTGCAGTGAATAATCAGATAATGCAGGGAAGGAGCAGTAACACACGGTAGAGTGAACCTAATAGACTAATAGGTGGGTAACAATGAAAAACACACACGAAAAATCCCAAGCCCAGAGCGAAACCGTGACATACTGTACATGTTGGGACAGTTTAGCAGCTGTCACTTATAATGTCCTTTGTTTAAGTGCCCAGAGTGGCAGAGGAATATAAGCACAATAGAAAGTGAGAGGAAGGTGCTCTCTCTCTCTCCCTCTATCTCCCTTCTTGACTACTCACTGTCTCAGTTGCTCTCTGCATTAGCCCATTTCCTCACAACCAGCTCCTCACTGCACCTAGAAGCACCAGGACAACAGCATTTTATGTGTGTATTAAGATGTGAAAACTGTCTTTGAGTGATGCACAGGGAGCACTGCAGCCCTGTGAGGAAGGGTGTTGGCACCGCTGCAGGGTGGAGGGACAGCTGCATGTTCTATATGCTATTGCAGGAACAACCCATTCTGCTGACTCTCTCAGTTCTGCAGACTGGCTCCCTGTGCACCGGTTAAAGAGGCTCTGGGTGAAGGGGTTTTGCTGGTCTGACTCAGCAGAAAACAGCTCTACAGCTGTGCATATCCCTGGCTTTGTGCATGGGTATCTCATCAACACCACAAGGCTATGAGCTACCTTTGTGCTTCCTTTACAGAAAACCGAGATCAAAAGGGAACAGGGTTTGATGGGTTACATCTGAGGCTTTAAAGAATGATAGTGCATTGGTTTTACATGTGAACTTGACACAGTTGATTTCAGTAATTAGTTTAAATAGGCTATCTGTAATACCTCCCATCATATGTTCCCAGTGTATTCCATAGATGGAATACCTGCATTTTCAGCTTGTTGTCTTTTTCTCAGTCTATTGTAGCTAGCCTGTCAGTTATTTAAACATTTCCACCACTGGACAAAATGACACATGGAGAGAATTTAGTTTGCTTATTCATTAATTTGTCCTAAAACACACCTTAGGGGTTCTGTGTCCACTATCAACACTGACCCTTTCTATCAATTATTATTTACTTATTTGCTTTTGATCGTCAAAGGTAACATAAGAAAATGACAGGGCTCTGATACAGAACCATTATTAAATTATCCCTTAAAGTAGGCATCTGCCAGCTAATTAGAAAAGAGTATTTTTCCTCACATAGGGTATACGGTGGAGGCACAAAGTATTCTCACTCCTGTATAATGATAATCTTTGAATCTCGGGAAGTGTAGCTGATGATTACAGCAAGCTTGTGTGAGTTTATGGCCTGCACTTGAACCTGCAAACCTGCATCCTTAGACTGGAACTGGAAACATGCCACCAAGAGAGCTTAAAGCTGGCTAGCTTTGTAGCTTACATATCCATTTGCGGCATTGGGTGACCTACTGTGCAGCTACCAGCTGGCTGTCTTTACGCACACACACACACACACAGACACACACACACACACACACACACAAAACACACACACACACACACACACACACACACACAGAAAGATGCTAAATATGGGTTTGATAGCACAACAGAGGCCAACAAGGAGTCAATGTAATCCTCACCGCGTCTGTCTTTCCGACTTGAAATTACTACTTCTTGACAATAAATTGTTCCCACTGTCCTAAAAATGCCACAGTAAAGCACATGACTTTCTTTTTCCCTTCAAAATATGTCCTCCTAGTGTTACCCTACACAATTCAAAAGAGCTCAAAAGAGAATATGTCATATTCGATTTCAGGCCTCATCACCAAACTACACACTCAGAAATCTACAGCACATGACTTTCTTTTTCCCTTCAAAATATGTCCTCCTAGTGTTACCCTACACAATTCAAAAGAGCTCAAAAGAGAATATGTCATATTCGATTTCAGGCCTCATCACCAAACTACACACTCAGAAATCTACAGTTGAGATATATATATATATATATATATATATATATATATATATATATATATATATATATATATATATATATATATATATATATATATATATCCAGGTGTAGCAGTACCATTTCCAGAACATGTTTTCTGCATTTCTTAGAAAACTCTTACTCACAGTAAATTAGAAAGTCATTTTTGAGTTTAAGTAAAAGTTTATTTCATCAGAATTGTAACTATGTAATTGTATGTGAATAAATCTTTTTTAGTTGCATTCCCCCTGACAGAAGAGATTCTCTTTATGTTCATTATTATGGCAACCTACTTTTATTCCAGGCAAGACAACACCAGCATTTAACCATGCCATAGTACTTCCAAACCCACAGTCACAGACAGTCTTCCTGAACAACTTTCACTGTATTAAATACAGTACGCAGACTTAACAAGACTCAGCAGTTATATCTTCCCTTCCGTTTTCCATTCTTGCATATATCATTTCTACCTCGAAATGTAATATAATGCGGACCTAAAAAAATGCGACATAGCTTTCAAATAAGATAGTGAAATATTATGAAAAATATGAATATGAAAATATTCATATGAAAATTTAGACCTAATGTCTAATGAAAAATTAGGCCTAATGTCACCTTTAGCCAATTTAACTGGTACATTGTACTTTTAATATATAGATGATAACATGGTAATCAATGTCATACATAATCAACTTGATATGTATAAGATATGCCTCTTACCGTATATGTGACACATTTTTGGATACATTGTATCAATTCTCTTGTATCATTATTTGTTTACACTCAATTACATGAAAAAGGTAAAATAAAATGTGAAATGTGAAAATAGGTCACAAAAAATCTGACAATTATTTTTTACTAGGATGGGCAATAACATTCAAATACATAGTTATGGTGAACTAGCAATTTTATAAACATGCTGTAAGATGTCAGTTAGAAAGGTGCCCAAAACATCCGATGCTGCATTCCACAAATTTATGCAGAGAAGTACAATGTCATACTTAAGTCTAATAATTTAAGTCAATAGCACGCTGCAAATAAAACCACAAATCACGAGCAAGTACATCCAAGAGCATCTCAAGAAAGTTGCCTGCAACAAAAGTTAGGTATAACTTCAGCTAATTGAGACACTTACCAGCTGCAGCCACTGAAGACTCAGAGTCCCTACGTATAAAAGCTAGCGTGATACCACAATAAGGCAAGTAAGCATTCTAGCCACAAGGTGCTGTGGAGCGATAGAGAGAGGAGAGAGAAAAACGACATTTCAATGCTAGTCTGATGACTTGAAGCTAAATCCCTCCATCTTCTCTTTGCTCTGAGGCCTGGGAGGTGTCTGTGCTCCTCCTCCGCACTGCTCCAAAGGAGGAATGAGACTCGGCGAGAGGAAAAGGGAAGGGCGGGGGGGGGTCTGGAGCGGAAGTGTTGGAGGGAGGGAGAATGTTAGAGTGAAAGGGAGGGGGAAAAAAAAGTCAGGCAAGATTCTTGTTGGGACGGTTAAGGTCGGTCTACATTGTTTTTTTCCTTCCTTTTTTGAGTAGTCCTTGTGAAGATTTTTAAAATGAAAGGTGTTTGAAGGATGAAGAATGACAGATAGAGGGAAAGAGAGAAAGAGAGAGAGAAATCATGAGGGGGATGCTAAGCATTTGATGCAGAGATTTCTCTCCAGACTTGCACTCTGTTCTCTTGTGTCTCCCTGTCTGCACCTCAGCCCCCCCCCCTCTCTCACTCTCTATCTCTTTCCCCCCCTCCCCCCCTTTTTTTCTTTGCCAAAGAGTTTTGCTTTATCATCTCTCACCATCCACTCCCGCAGCTTGAGACAGACTGAATCCCTCGTCCATCTGTCTAATTTTTCCTCTGTTTGTGCTCTCTCTTGAAAATGAATAAAAACCCTATTAAACATGTAGCATGAAGTCAAGTCTGTCAGTGGAGTCAAGAAGCCGAAGTCTGACTTTGGACCCAAACTCCAGAGATGCCACAGTGTGGATAGTAGTCCTCATTGACTGACTTTTTGTAACTCTTAATCATAGCCCATCCTAATTCGGGTATGAATGAGTCTGTACATAGATTTCCATGTTTTAAAATCCATCCCTCTGTGTTTTATTGCAGACACTGTCGTTGAAGGCTCTTTCTCTTTTACACTGGTTGCTTTACCTTCGAAACTCTTTTTTTCTTTTTGATTTTAGTCATCCACCTTCCATCTCCTCTGTCCTTCCCCATGGCTCTCACCTATCCAGCTTCACTGCCGCACTCCTCCCTTTCTCTCCTCCCTCTCTTTTCCTCTTCCCTCCACCCTGTCCTCCCTCCCTGGCTCGCATGCAGCTCCCTCTCTCTCTCTCTCTTCTCTTTCAGGCACACAGGCACATGCATCTGTTTTTCTCTCTCTATTTCTCTGTCTCTCTCTCCTTCACAAAGACAGACACATTAATCTCTCTCTCTCTCCCTTTCTCACACACACACACACACACACACACACACTTACACACACACACTCAGACAGATACATCAGCACACACTGTATCAAAGTCTATATGCTCACTGTCTCCTAGACCTCCCGTATGCAGGAGATTACATTATAGGAATTACTTGCTCCTGCCCCCACCCCTCCTTACCCATCTGTGATGCTGCAATATGCTTCCCAAGGTCACACTGACCTAAGTAGGAAAGGTATTCATCAATGTGTGCCACTATGTGTGTATGCATGCTTACATGCCTGCGTGCCGGTGTCTATGTGTGTGTCTTTGTGTGTGTGCATGCTCGTGAGTGTTTGTGCGTGTATGGGTGTGTGTGAGTGTGTGTGTATGTGAGCATGTGTGGGTGTGTCTATAAAAGCATGCATGTGTGTGTGTGTATGTTTGTCCTGGTGAAAAGGTGATGAAGGTGTCAAAAGCTGTTGCATAAATCACACCAACATACATGAGACAAGAGCTTTCCATTTTTGTCCACATCAGTTAAAAAAATAGAGAAAAATAAATGTGAGCCACTGAGTCAATCAGATTCATTGTCTTGGTTTGAACTAGAGACAGGGAGGAAAAAACAAAGTTATCAACATTTATAAGTGGACGAGTGCCATCACTGTCTCCCCAGAGAATCTGTTACCGAACTAGTACATCTGCAGTGACGGTCATTGAGCGACATAAGGCAGTGCTCGGGGTTTGGTGTCCCTCTTACCCTCTTCCCTTACAGAGACAGCTGTGCACAGCATGGGGTCAATGCCAGGATGGGGTTGGCTACCATCAATCACCTTGGACCAGCTCAAAAAAACTATCAGGGGTAAGAGCCACATGGTGGCCCTTTTGAGGTGCTGATCTTGGATTATCTCACACTTGACATCTGGAATTTATAATCAGGAGCTAGTAGGAAGACTGGTCACCAGTTTTAGATGTCTTTTTTTTGTAATGCTGGTCAATTAAGAGGGTCAAACTGCATCACTGGTTTATGTGTAACAGAAGGGTTTCTCTTCTCTTTTTAGTATTTGTGTTCTGTGTTAAATGTAGATGCATGCAATGATACAACAAGGTCAGACAGTGGAATCCAGAAGCTTTGCTACAGTACTTGTTTTTAACTTTAAAATCATGCCTTCTGTGTTTTTCCATTCTATCCGATACAAGAGAATAGAAACAAAACCAAGCATGGAAGTCTGTCGAAGCTCTGTTACCACAAAACATTTGCAGAAGAGGCAGAGTAGAGGTAGCATTTTTAAAAAGACAGAAAAAAGAAGGAAAGAAACAAAATGCTGGTCTCTGCAGAGCCTGTGCTCACCCTTGACCTTTAGCATATGGCTGCCTGCATGAACAGCTATCACATTGCAATTGCATGGCCCTGTTCCATCTTCTCCAGCATCCAGGCGATCTGTCATGCCGATGTGTGTAGTGTAAAGAAGGTGGTGGGGGTATGGGGGGGATAAGGGAGGTGTGCGGTATGTGTGTGTGTGTGTGTTCGGGGGGGGGGGGGGGGGCTGCTATCCTCTATTCTTCCATCATGTCCTTGACAGAATGAGGGAACACTGGAAAGTAGGGAACATGTCAAGAGGAAAATCATTTTAACATCCCAAAGGTCCTTATATTACAGCAAATAATAAAGATGAACAGCACTGTAAAATCACTAAGCTAATGACTTCCAGAAGGAAAGGAGGGAAAGAAAAAAAACTATTACTTTTGAGATATTATATGTTATAGGGTTTCAAAGGATGTATTTAACAACAATGAAAACTCAACTAGATGTACCGCATAGCGCATGGCATGGATGTGGGTTTTGAATTAATGACATTGTGTGTGTTTGTGTAGTGTATAGGAGTGATTTGTGACAGAAATAGGCAAAATGAGATTCTTACTACAGCGCCACCAATGAGCCCAAATTTATGGCGTGTACTGTGCTTTTAGAGGTCTTTGTGCTGATCGTGCATAATATATTTTGTGCAGTTCCCACCTTCTTGGTCCAAGATATTGGAAATTCAAAATTCAAGTTTTTGCATTTACCCATATCACTAGGTGGCGCTATGCTTCAAATGAGTGTTTATGGGCTGGGTCAATACGCCTCTGTAACACCGACATACTAACACAAAATAGATGTCTTGGGCAAATTTGTTGTTATTTAACAAAAACTGTTTTTCGACACCTAGATTCGACAATAAACATCACCCCCATGACAAAATGTCACAAAATTTAGTACACAAGAAAAGACAGCTGTTTAGAGTGGGCGATTCGTTTTAACAGTGTTGAAATTTCAGGTAAATTGTTTTCATTGGATGTGGGTGTCAACCAGTGTTTTTAATGGGTGAGGGTCAAGAGATTTCACGATAAAAACAAATTGGTTGTAAATGTTAGGATTCTCTAGATAATAGGCAAAATGACGTTTTGTAGAATTACAGCGCCCCCTATGGACCAAATGTTATGGCATGTGCTGTGCTTTTAGAGGTCTTTGTGCTGATCGTGCATGACGTATTTTGTGCAGTTCCCACCTTCTCGGTGCAAGACATTGGCAACTCAAAAATCCCAATTTTTCCATTTACCCATATCACTAGGTCGCGCTATGCTTCAAGTGAGTGTTTATGGGCTGGGTTGATACGCCTCTGCAACATCGACATACTAACACAAAAGTGTTGTCTTGGGAAAAATTGTTGATGAGTTATTTAACAAAAAACCCTTTTTCGACACCTAGGTTCGACAATAAACATCGCCCCCTATGAGGAAATGTCACAAAATTTAGTACACATGAAAAGAAAGCTGTTTTGAGTTGCCATGTCAACTTTGACCAAATTTGAAAAAAGTAGAAGCCAAGATATGGACTTTTGAAGAATTTTAAGCTATGTGGTAAATGTTCATTGACATGTAACTTCGAAATGGTTTATCTCAAGATAAATCCTGTAATAACTTTTTGTCAGCATTGTTTGTAGATGACATATACCAAATTTGGTGAGATTCACATGAATGGCCTATGACGAGTTCGTTTGGATTCGTTTTCGCAGTGTTAAAATTTCACGTAAATTGTTTTCGTTTGAAGTGGGCGTCGACCAGTGTTTTCAATGCATGAGGGCCAATAGATTTCAGGACAAAAAAAATTGGTTGTAAACATTAGCATTCGCTAGATAATAGACAAAATTACATTTTGTACAATTACAGCGCCCTCTATGGGCCAAATTTTATGGCATGTGCTGTGCTTTTAGAGGTCTTTGTGCTGATGTGCATGACGTATTTTGTGCAGTTCCCACCTTCTCGGTCCAAGATATTGGCAATACAAAATCCCAATTTTTGCATTTACCCATATAAGTAGGTGGCGCTATGCTTTAAGTGAGTGTTTATGGGCTGGGTCGATACGCCTCTGTAACACTGACATATCACAAAAATGTCATGTTCTTGGGTGAAATGAGTTATTCAGCAAAACCTTTTGGGCGTCTCCCCCTCTTTGATGTACACTGGCACAGTGGTGGGGGGGTGGCCCTTGGGGGCCAAAAGCTTCTAGTCGCTCAAAAAGTTCTAGGGCCACATGCCTCCAAAGATTCATGTCCCCCAGACTTCCAGTGTCCTGGCAATCGTTGACGGAATATCGGGGGGAAAAAAAGGGGAAAAAAGTCACAGCAAAAGTATAATGATCGCGGTGGTCATAATAAAATTCGCAATAGGATTCAACATCAATGATTGATTCAGTCATTCATTTATGCTTTCAGTCATTCATTTGTTTGTTTATTCATTCATACTTATTTCTTTTTTTCGGTCATGGCTACGCTGTCTCCTCCAGTTGCCTGCCTGTGAGATGTTTCTTAGCCTTTTACTACAGCAGCAGCTTGTACTGACATCATGCAGAAAAGTACAGCATCTGTGGTCTATGGACAGCGTAGAATAGGCATCACATGGCAGCCATGTGATATCAGCACAGTTGCCAGTGATCTACAGCTACAAATACAGCTTTTACCCGCACTGCAGAATGCACACAAGCTGAGAAAAACTCCCTGACACACACACACACACACACACACACACACACACAAGGACACCTCCAATTGCTTTTAGGGTTGACGACTGATGGATTGCGGGAGCAAGAGAGGATGAAAGAGCAGAGAATGTTAAGGGCATCACGTATGAAGAGACAGGCACTGGAAAATTCAGCCAGTGTTTGGAAGGCAATGGTCCGATGGGGATGGTAGACCTTTATGCTATGCAGGAAAAAAATCAGGTGCTTCTCTCATGTGACTCTCAGAGCAGTCAGGGACACTAGCGGATATAACAGAAACATGCTAAAACCTTCTCTATCCAAAGCATGACCTCAGCCCATCTCACAGAGTGCCTCTGATAAACCGCACATGTGATCATGCTAGAGACTCTCACTCCTACCACCCCTCTGCTCCCTCCCCTCTCCCAATCTCTCTCCCCTCCCTCTCTCTCTTTCTCTCCCTTCCCCTCTCTCTCTCTTCCTCCCCCTTCCCCCTCTGTCTCTCCCCCCTCCCTCTCTCTTGCTCTCCCTCCCTTTGTCGCTCTCTCTCTCTCCCTTTCTCCCCCCCCCCCCCCACCCCCCTCCATCCGGTCTGCCTCTGCAGTGCCTTTTCGCGCTCATTCTTGCTGCACCAGCTGGGGAAGCACTCTCTGCCTGCCTGTTAGATTCCCTCGCTCCCTCCCTTCCTTTGCTCCCCCCCTCTCTCCTCCTTCTCTCTCTCTCACTCTCTCTTTTCTGCCACGCTACTGCTGCCAATACCTCCCCATCCACAGCACTCCCCATTCAGCGACAATGCAGAGGCTCTCTCTGTCTCTCTCCCCCGGCAGGGTCCAGTGTGCCGCGATAGACCAGCTGTGTTGCTCCTGTCAATGAGATTTTTTTCTGTCATTTATTTCTGTGCGCTCTCCCCCTTCTTTCTCTGTCTCTCTTCCTTCCTTTTCTTCGTGTCTCGACTCTTGTTCCTCACATGCTTGGGGGATTCAGCAGAACAGCTTTCGGACAGCACAGCACAGCGAGTGACGGCGTGTGACTAAAGCAGAGGGCATTGAATCAGGTGCAGCTTACTCTCCATCCTTCTATCTATCTATCTATCTATCTATCTATCTATCTATCTATCTATCTATCTATCTATCTATCTATCTATCTATCTATCTATCTATCTATCTATCTATCTATTTATCTATCTATCTATCCCTCTCTCTTTCTGCATTCCTCTTTCTCTACCTCTCTTTCACCCAATCCTTCTCTGTCTCTCTCCTTCCTTCACTCTTGTCTTTTTTATCTTTCTAAGTCCTTTTCCCTCTTTCTAAGGAGTGACAGGTGCTCTCTGTCTTTCTCTGTCTCTCTCTCGAGACTCACTGCTAGGGAGTTAAGATAGAGGAAACGGTGGTCTCTACAGGACTTAGCTGACTGAAAGTCCTCATTTGCTTTCCATTCCCCTCTCTCACACCCCCCCCCCCCTGCGAACAGCTTTGCTTTGCATCCCAGCCCCACCCCTCCCAGCCCTCTATCCCAGCCCAGCCGGCCTCAACTCAGAAGCACGCCCACTGGGGGGTGGCAGGATATCGAGCGAGCGGGCAGACACTCAGACAGACGGACAGACACACAGGCACGTCCAGGCACACAGGCTGCCGGTCCAGTGGAGAAACAGGCAGACATGGAGTCACAGGAACGCAGCCGGTCGTTTTTTCACAGGTGCAGAAACTCTGGTGACATGAAGGGTGTTAGTGTGCTTGTCGCACTTCTGCTTGGTGAGTCGGAAAGCTTTACTTCATATGTAACCTCTGCTCTGGTCTGCTCTCTAGCTCTCTCTTACTGTCTCTGTCTCTCTCTGTCTGCCACCATCTCTCTGTCTCTCTATGTGCCCCCCCCCCCCCCCCCCCCCCTTCTCGTGATACACCCCACTCTGTCAACACTTCTCTTCACTATGTCTTGTGTCCCCTTCCACTGCCTGCCTGTATTGGGGCTGTTGCCAATGTGTGATTCCTACTAAGCTTGCATAAATTCTAGGAACCCTACAAACAGCGTCGCAGGTTATTTACTTGTTGTGTTGTGGAGCCTGCAGCATTTTCTCCAGGCCATTTTGAAAAAAAAAAGTGTCTAAAGATTAGACAGTAAGAGCATAACAGTATAAACAGTACTGTATGTCTTGGATTGAAAACTCACAGATTATATGCTACATTTGGATCTGTAGAAACAGATGAGCTTGTACAACATATTCCTAAACAAAATTCATGTAATGAGATGAATGACAAAATGCCTATAAATTGGACTGAGGAGGGCTATTTGCAGGAGGAATGTGTAAAGTCTCAAGTAATTGATGTTAATATGATTTACCATAGCAGATGTAATGGAGCTCTATGACTGCAGAAGTCATTACTAATTTAATATAATTACTCTGTACAATTGTCGTTGTCGTACATGAGACATTAACATGGTGTGTTAATATTGAGTGTCTTCTGGAAAGACTCATATGAAGGAGCAGGGCTGAAACTGCAGAGGGGCCAACAGTTGCATAAAAACAGGGCTGGTGTCATAGTGAAGGTTAGGACAGGGTATAGGGTGTAGTGCATGCGTGTGTGCAGTTCTGGGGAGTGTGCGGTTTAGTTACATGGCTCAGGTCTCCCATACAGCACCAGCACAGTGGCTTTTGGGGGTGATGGGGGTTGGGAGAGTACAGACAGCACACACACAAACACACGTGCACACACATACACACACCGCAGTGGTTTTTGGGGATGGTGGGGGTTGGAAGAGTACATGAAGTGTAAGCATGGGACCATGTGTGTGTGTGTGACTGTGTGTGCGTGTGTCTGTGTGCGTGGGTGTACATATGCATAAGACATGAGAGACAGAGAGAGAGGGAAAGTGTGTGTGTGTGTATATTGTACAATCAGCTAAGGGATGTGAGAACCGAGCCCCTCTAATCCCCGAGTTCACAGTGACGCGTTTGTGAAATTTGCTGTGGTGATAAACGTGGAGCTCTCTGATGTCAGGCTGTCTGTCTGCCTTCTGTCCTACAGTCAGTCACTATATCTAGGGAGGGCATGCTGGCCATGCAGTCCCGCTTCCAGTCACTATCTCAGGGTAGGTTGGTCATAAGGCCCCCTCCAGTCACTATCACACACACACACACACACACACACATACACACACACACACACACATCACCCTCCACCTCCCATGCATTCACACATATGCACACACACACTCACATAAACACATTACTGACATTGAGTGTGTAAAACTCTTTAACTTTTACTTTGAAAATGAAACCTTGTGTTTATTACATTAAGTCATTTGGTCAGTCAGTCGCCACTATCATTTGATCTCTCTGCATGGGTCAGGTGTAAGTGTTCATCATTCTCTGTCTTCTCCTTGCCAAGCAAGTCCATGATTAGTGTGTTAGCGTTAGTGTGTGTGTGTAAGTGTGTGTGTACACACAAGCTTGTGTGTGCTTGTGTGTGTGTGTGTGTGTGTGTGTGTGTGTGTGTGTTAACATTACACTATCCCAGCTTAGCCAGGTAAGTCATACCCACATACAGACATGTGCCTTAGCCCCTGTTATGTGGCAGTGTACTTCAGTGGGGTGAGTCAGAGACTCTGTTCAAACAGTCTCACACAGCCACACATGCATGGCCATGTTCATATGAATTAAACTTTAATCACTATGTAGACACATGGCTCAACAGGCCCTATCTGCATGTCATGTGCAGCATTTCATTACAGTATTTGCAAATATAACTATTTAAGAGCTCACCTGAAAGCAAACTGTTTTCCAGACAGCCCAGAACATAATAACATTAATAATAATATTATAATATATTTAATATGAAACAATACCAGATTTGAAATGGGCTTTATAGTAGACATTTTTCAGTAGCCTAATAAGAAACACAGAGAAGAGGTTGACATGACTCTAAAGTAGTGAGCATTAGAAGTGACGTCATTAACAACATGATTAACTTGTTATGGCCGATACTATAATCTGTCACAGTGATTGATACAAGTGCGCATGTGTGTGTTTTAGTGTGTGTTTGTATGAAAGACAGGTAGAGAGATCCAAATATTTCTACACCTTTAGTATGCAGCTCTCTGCAACTTCTAAATTTAGCAGGTCACAACAAGCAGGTCTTTTAAAACACATAGACCCATCCAGCAAAGTTTTTATTGATGGTCCTGTAATATTTATGATGCACTAGCAGGTCTGCTCTTAAAAATGTTTCAAAATAGAGTCAGAGATTTAGCTGCAGCCTGTGGTTGTGATGGACCGCACACACACACACAGATACGCACACACACGTGCAGTGTGTGTAGCACACAGTTTCAAAATGTAGTCCTGTGATTTGTGATAGAGTGCTGGTGGGATGGCTGAACATGGGGGCAACTCTGTGTGTGTGTGTGTGTGTGTGTGTGTGTGTACCTGAAATCAACTCTTTTATCCTCCTCTGCTTCCAGTCAGATACCCAGATGACATTGAGCCAGAATGATAAATTGCAACTTCACATGGCCATCCATTTCCTTTAGCTACAACTGATTGTCAAGGACGACTGAAGGCCCTTAAACTAGGCCGTGTCTCTCTTAATTTTTTCTTCCCTCCCTGCGGCTGGGTTAATGTAAACGTCCACGTGAGGTCTCAGCGGACCTTAGGACAGATGAGATGGCAAGGACACATGATGTCCAGACATGCAGCCAAGTACGTATTTGACCGTTATAATTTTAGCTCACGCTTTAGGGATTGTTATCCAGATGATTCTTCAGTGTCTTGTCGAGATTCTACAGAGAAACGTAACACTTTACTTCAGCCCTCCGCAATTACACCAACTAAGTAATGTCATGGACTTAGTCAGCATAACAGTTGATTCTCTGTTATTTCACAGTGGTGTCATCTGTCTTTTAAGGGTGTATTCATACCATTAAAGTCCAATAGTTCACTTTCTTTTAATATATTTTTTTTAATTTTGGTACTGTCTGCTTTCAAATTGTACATTTTTGTAAGTGGACCAAAATCAAACCCACATGTGCTGAGGTCGTTCAGTCATTGGACAGAAATGAGCAGTGTCGATTAAAGTGCGAAATCCAAAGAAATGAGACAATTATGGCAATTTTGCGTGCTGTTGCTATTGTCATAGCCATATGGTTTTTACAGATGCACTCGTTTGCACAAATGTTTTAGCAGCAAGTCTTTGATTCAACGTCAGGTTTACAGTATGGTAGAAGTAATTTCTCAGCAATGAAGACGCGGGGCAAGCAGACTACGGGGGAGAGCGCTGATGTTGTGACAGTTGCTCTTCTTCACGCAAGATATAACAGGTATGAAGTTAAATTTATGCTAGTATATTAAAACACTGTTATCAAAAAGCATTAGTGCTAAGTAGGGCAGACCGGGGTTGGTTGTCACACGGGTTAGTTGTCACACTCATCATTATCTCGGCCACTAAAGGGCGCTGATCAACGTCGCTGACATAGAAATGTTCAGAATTAGTGTTAGGGGTCATCTACATTGACAGTTCAAGTGACACAAAGTTTTGAGGTGAGATCAATATTAAGGTTTTTCATGTCAAAATGTAAAATTTCAGAAGTTTTCTCTTCTAGTTTTGTAACTAATGGGTTGACTTTAGAAAAAACTATTACCATTAAAAAGTATAAAGACATAGCTATATTTTCAACATGTTTTTTCTTAGTTATGCTACAACTTGTGGCTGCTAGCGTCACTGCTAGCATACAAGGTCAGTTGGTGCATAACATGTATATTTAAATAATATGTTATAAAATAGTATGTATTCAGCAAGTCTATGTTTTATTCCCAGTGCCTGTGTGTTATACTTATATTTCCAATGCCTGTGTGTTATACTTACATTCTGAATAAATTTCACTTAACTTTTTTGCATAATTTTCAAAAATATTTCTATGTTATCATTTCCCCTCCCCCCATTGAAATAACATTGTGACAACCAACCACATAGTGTATGACAACCAACCCAGCGATGGGGTTGGTTGTCACAAGCTGTCAGTGCCTATTTGGCAGCTCATATCTTTTGAACACAATGAATTTAAGGCGATTTACGCAGAGGCGGACAAAGTAAAAGTAGAAAGTAAAAGTCCTGCCATGTATTCCTTCTGGCTGTGCTCTCAACACAGGTGATTTCACTAATTATCTCATCTACCTATGATCAGGTGTTTGAGTGAATTGGCTGGAACAAACATGTGGCAGGACTTTTACTTTCTGAACCTGGGATGTCCACCTCTGGATTTACGGCCCTCCAGTCCTACCTGACCTGAAGCTTACGTTGTACATTGAAAGGGAATCTATTCATAACACCGTTTTTGAGGGAGCACCTACATAGTTTGAACCAAGTAAGTTGCTATCAAAGTTAGCAACTATGCTTTTGGGAAACGGACCCCTGGTCTCTGGTAAACCCATAGACAGTAGAAGAGAATGGACCGTGGGATGGCGTTGTTTTCAATGGGAGCCGTTGAAGCACGATTCTGAAAAATTTAATTGGTCACCAGGCAACTGCGCAAGCATGTGGTGACGTAAGGTCACATCGGCCAACGAACCCGAATACGATAAATTGAGTGGTAGATGCTCAATCAGAAATCAGACAGCGTACGAAAATGTTCTTAATAAGTATTTTTCTACCATTATAGCTGCAATCACTTACTGGCGTGGGAGGCTAATATTGTACGTGGGGACTTGATTCTTGGTCAACTTTGATTCCAGGCGGTCTTGCAAGCCAGCATGTCAAGGGAGCTAGCTTGTTAGCATGTACATACCAAGCTATAGCGTGTAGCTTAGCTTAGCCATCTTTCTCAATTCACTTGCATCAAATAGTAAAATCCACAAAGATAGTGATTCTGCTTACAAAAAATACCAAGTTATGAGCTTATTTTTTTGAGAAATACCGATGTAAATGTTTCCCCAACATGAATAGATAAGTAAAGGGGCATGACTATAGGGGAGCGTACCTATGTTCCCCGGGTCCTATGTTCCCCGGTATCGGGGAACATAGGACCCTCTTTCCAAAAAAGGGTCCGATGTTTCCCGGGTCCTATGTTCCCCGGGTCCTATGTTCCCCGATACCGGGGAACATAGGACCCTCTTTCCAAAAAAGGGTCCGATGTTCCCCGCTCAATCCAAATATACTGTGGCCATGCATAGGCGTTGCCACACCTCTTCAGCGAAAAGAAGAGGTGTGGTTTGGCGCAAAGCGCACCAGATGCTATTATGAGGAGGCATAAACCATTTGCGCATTTGATCAATAAAAAGGTCCTTTTTTCGTCACTGGCGCATTGTTGAAAAGCTATTTTAGAGGCGCACAACGCTTTGAACCCCGATGTACCTGCTGCTGCGCCAGAGAGGAGAGCTGAACTGGCAGAAAAATTGCAACATGTATAGCCTGTATAGCGCAAGGGGGTGAGACCGTGTTGTATAGCCATGTATTTTTATGTTTTAGTAGGCAAACAGGCACAAATAATGAGAATACAACAATGTTGTGCAGTTTATAGCAATGTTGTGCAGTTTATTTACAATTTCTTTTGTCATTTTAGATAAACAGCGATTGCAATGTTCTGCAGTTTATTTACAATTTCTTTTGTCGTTTTAAATAAACAGCGTGGCAAGTCATAAGACCAAAACTATATAATGCAGTGCTAGAGAACCTCCTAGTGGTAATACGAAGTCTCCAGAGAAATCCACGCAGCACCCTCGGCGATCTGCTTGCGAAGCTGATCCAGATGATCCCGAAGTGGTCACGGCACCAGTGTGACGACCCTCGCTTTACCAGGTGTTGTAAGCAAGTTGTAAGAAATAATATGGACAAATCATCAAAAAGAAAACTAGTGGACTAATAGTTTGATGGACCTATACCTTCCGTTTATTTTTGATGTTTCCTTTGAGTTTGTTGGCTTTTGCTTGGCTTTTGTTTCCCGTCTTCTAACGTTGTTGTACCGCTTTCGGCACACAACGCGTTGAACCCCGATGTACCTGCTGCTGCAGCAGAGAGGCGAGCTGAACTGGCAGAAAAGTTGCAACATGTATAGCCTGTATAGCCATGTATGTTTATGTTTTAATAAGCAAACAGTCACAAATAATAAGAGTATAGCAATGTTTTGCAGTTTATAGCAGTGTTCTGCAGTTTTTGTCGTTTTAAATAAACAGCGATTGCAATGTTCTGCAGTTTATTTAATAAACAGCGTGGCAAGTTGTAAAAAATGATATGGACTAATCATCAAAAAGAAAACTAGTGCATATTGCAACGCTTAAAAGTAGCCATTGTTAGGCATGTGCAGTGGCGAACAAACAGAACAACAACAACAAGCAACGCCTATGCGTGGCCACAGTATATTTGGATTGAGCGGGGAACATCGGACCCTTTTTTGGAAAGAGGGTCCTATGTTCCCCGGTATCGGGGAACATAGGACCCGGGAAACATAGGACCCGGGGAACATCGGACTCTTTTTTGGAAAGAGGGTCCTATGCTCCCCGATACCGGGGAACATAGGACCCAGGGAACATAGGATCCGGGGAACATAGGGATGACCCCGACTATAGCTACAGCTTGTTAAACAGTAGGCTAAGGTAAATTTTCTCCTGTGCGACAGAAACTCACTAGCCGTTGCATGATTTGTGACGCCATTTTCAGCACAATTTCAGATAAACGTTTCTTACAAGGCAATAACATGACAGATTTTCGATCGTAGCTCGTTAGGTACAAACAATCCAATCCAAAACGATCGGGTCTGGGCTGCTTTCACACCTCAAACGAACTGCACCAGGGTCCATGTGTAACAGCCAGAGATGGGTGTAACGCGTTACTGTACTCACATTACATTTGTCGGTAATGTAGTAGTGTAATGCGTTACTGTTATAAGTTCATTAATCACACTACAGTGCAAATAGTGCATATGCTGATTACTGAACTTCCCCAGTGAACAGTCTGATCACAGATATCTGAGAGGGATTCCAGGACCCTCCCCCAAAATCGTTTTCCTCATATAAAAAGTATATGACAATTAACACTGTACCCCATAGTGCGCCAGTCAAGAGGCTATTCAGACTAGACGGTCTCGTGCTGAAGCCTAATAGAAATCGGTTGTCCGATGAAAGATTTGACTTCTCATGCAGTATGATCATTGTTAGTGAGCACCCCAAATGACTTAAGAAAGTGCCTTTGCCCTAGACTATACCATGCCAATGAAATGTGTTTACCCGGACATCATCTAATGTGGTTAAATGTCCAGAGTTATTTTACTTAGTAGCGCGTTTTGTTTAAATGGTCTAGTTTGTTAAATGATTTATACTGTAGCAAAACAGTGGTCGACAAAAACGTGGTCGACATGATCAGCTCAGTTAACAGATTCAGACTAAAAATGACATCGCTGTCCGCAAAGTTACAGCGCCGTGATTTGAGAAACTTCAGAAACCTCGCGTCGGAGCTGGAGAAACAAGGGAGGGCGTGTGCCCAAACTGACATTGCGCGCTACACAGCAGATACAACTTTTTACAGACAGTAGATCATATTAGTTATTGTACAGTCTATGTTAATTCTTGTACTTAATTCTTGTACTTAGTAGTTTTTATGGTAGTTTTTATTGTACATATCTCTCCTTGTTATTTATGTGTGCACATTATGGGGAAGCTTGCAATCTCATTATACTTGTATAATGACAATAAAGGCATTCTATTCTATTCTATTCTATTCTATACAACATGTTCAGTCAGACTTTGACAAACGATTTCAGGACTTTGTTTTACTCGCCCCAATTGCTACATACATGTACAATCCATTTGAGAAAGGTGCTGAGGTGGATTCTCTCGCTTCATAAATTGCATCATTGTTTCACATGAACGCGTCTGCAGTGGAAGACGAGATATCTCTGACGCTACAGTGTGACATTCGGCTGAAGTCCAGGGCGCATGGACAGTTTTGGAATTTACTCACAGAGGAAAAGTACCCAAACATGAGGAAATGTACCTCCTTGACTGCATTATTCGGCTCTACTTATTTGTGCGAGTCTGCCTTTTCCCACATGAAGATTATTAGGTCTAAATACCGTTCCACCATGACTGATAATCATTTGGAGGCCTGTTTGAGGCTCGGTACCAGCAGCTACTCTCCGGACTATGCAACCCTTTCTGACTCCCTCCAGTGCAGGTCATCATCAGATTAATGAAGTCCTGGCAATAGATAATTACACATGTATTACAGTTGTGCTCTAAAGGTTCATTGGAAAGTAATACAAATGTATTATAATTGTGCTGGAAACGTTCTTTATATCATAATACAGTTGTATTAAAGTTGTGCAAGCATGACCGTTTATGCATGGATGCATATATTTTACTATGCTGCATATGTAATGCAACATTTATATCAATAAACAAACTGCATAAAGGTACATTTAAAATGCATACTGAGTGATTTATCATCATCATCATCATCATCATCATCATCATCATCATTATCTTCATCATCATCCTCAGCGGCGACATGGCCGTTTTAAAAGTAGCTCGCCAGCCAAAAATGAGTGAGCATCCCTGCTGTAGCCTATATGCATGCTGTTTTATTCATTCTATTTTAGTGAGTGCTGGTATGAAGTTAGCCCATAGTTCGAATTACGTGGGAGCCAATGGGAGCTGAGCTCCCATACCCTCAGGCTCCAATGAAAGAAGCTAATTTCATTTACTGTGGAGGCTTCTCGAATATGTCATATTACCATGATAAGCTTAAATATATCACCATATAAACATAAATAAAATTCGCTTTATTTACGATCACCATGCAGCCATCTTTGTATTGAATTACGACGTGATATTGATTCACCATCACAGGACTATGCGCGCAAATCTGAAATATGAGGGCTTGCGAACGTGAAGAAGTTCAGTCCGAAGAAGACTTCTCGTCTACCTCCTATCTTATATCAATCTTCCTTCATTTTGTAATGCGGTTTTAGAAATGCAAAAATAATGCGTAGGTTGCCTAAACTTTCCGCCATGCCACCGAAAAAAAACAGCACAGGCTGGCCTTGTGTCGTTTGGCTTCACAGCGAAAAAAATTACTAATTTAAATTTAAATTAAAATTTATTTAAAAATTAAAGGACAGTGCGTTTTGCTTTTTTTTTTTTTAAAGATAGAGACCCCCATAGGGTCAAATTTATAATTCGAACCCTGAGTTAGCCTGTTTTAGACTTTCAGCTTGTTTTCTTATGACATAAGCCTGCCAGCAGAGCAATACTGATACGACCCTGTGCAGTGGCCTATAGATTTTCACCAACTTTGTGGTGTTTTCGTTAAAGGAGAACTTCGGTGTAAAATGAAAATTGGCATGTTAAAACATCATACCGAGTTGGTATGTTTGCTGAGGAGCAAAATTGAGTTAGCCAGTTGCATTCAGAACTTAACTATTTTTTACTGTTTGTCCCAGAAGGCCAATGGAAGTGGTAGGTGCCCACGAAGCATGAAGATTAGGCTATTATTAAACCATTAAAACAGCTCGAAGAAACTCCACACAGAAGTCAAGTAATGCATTACATTTTTTAACAGTAGCTAGTAATGTGTAATGGATTACTTTTTTTGAGTAACGACCCCAACACTGGAAACAGCACCAGGACCAACTCTTCAGCTGGGTCACGGTTCGCTTGTTTGGTCCGGAAACAGAGTTTGGTGGTTTTTATTCACACCAGCTCAAAAGGTCCGAACCGAGGGAGCAAACGAACTCTGGTTCGTTTTGAACGAACCAAACAAGGCAGATGTGAATACACCCTAAAAGTCATGTCAGTGGTGTTGTGACAACTTGCATTGTAAATAGATCCCATAAAAAATAAATAAAACATTTCTTTAAAGCTTTAGATGCCACAGCAGTTTAAAGTGACATTGTGCCATGATAATTTTTGATTATAGTGACATGACTAGGTGCAGGTGGCCATATGTTTGAATGATAGGTTACTGACCATGGTATTTTTCCATGATACAGTACTATGACACAGAGTTTACTTCACATTAAGATTAAAGTATATTCTTTCATTACATTATTATTACATTACACTTAGCTGACACTCTTATCCAGAGTGACTTACAGATATTTACAGGGTTTCAGTTACAGTCCCTGGAGCAGTGTGAGGTTAGATGCCTTGCTCAAGGGTCTACTCTGTGACCAGCAAAGCACCACCTACTGTATGAAGAGGCTTAGAAGGGCAGAAAGAAAAAGGGAGAGGCCCTAGTATGGTGGTACTGTAGCCGACTGACATTCGTAAATACCATATGGACATATAATAGCCATGGCGAACAGGCCCTTACACACATCTGTCTTACTGTGCCAGTAGCTGCCTCTGAGCTAGCAGGCAGGAAGTAGATAACATCTGGTCAAGGTCTCACGTAGGGGTTGCAACACACAGAATAATGAGCACACAGCACATGTATATAGACAGGCACACATAAACGTATGAATGCATTTACACACACACACACAGAAACATACACACACAGAAAAACCCACACACCTACCCATTCACATATACACTCACATACACATACACATACAGTACACATTCACAAACACACACACACACATACACACTGCAGCATCACCCACTCGCTAAGCATATGCTCACACTCACACTTTAACATGTTGCATACACACACACACATACCCATACACATATTCATACACCCGCACACACACACGCGCACTTACACATTAGGTGCCCACCAACTGTCACGAGCACCACATGCTGCAGTTCATTTTCTGAAACGTCACCTGAGAATTAAAGGTGATCTTGAACACTGAAGGAAGAGATGGGAAAATACAAATGAACTCCATCAGTCACACTCATCTCATACACTCTCATCCAGCCAATTTCTCGGTTTTCACACATATTCTCCTCATGTAGCAGATTTCTATCAGACAGATAAGAATATAGCCTACACATTAAATGAAATGACATACTGATTTCATTTTGTGTTTCCATTTTTATTTCCCTGGTCTTTGTTTCGGTATTATTAGTCTATATGTGTCACTTTGTTTTTGTGTCGAGACGACAAATGTCATACTTTTAGCCGGTATTTTATTGATGAGTTCAATCAGACGCCACGTGTTATACCACTTCAGTTTGGAGCATTTTACCAAAGATTCTAGAGTAGCGCTCTAAAATCTTTGATTTTACTATGGTAACTATGCGCTCCAATCGGCCATTCTGAGATTGATTGCTCATTGCGCTTCAGTTAAGAAGGCAGATAAGACGGTTCATAAGACGTTGGTAAGAAGGGCGTTAAGAAGGCGTTTGGGAAACACTCTTATCTTAACGCTTCCTCTTAGCCGACCTCTTCTTAAGTGCCTTCTTAACTCGTTAAGAGGGTTCTTAACTGGGAAACCCGGCCACTATAAGTTAAAGCCTCTTCTCAAATTTGCCTAACATTTTTACATTACTTGCACAAAGCAGTTGACCTTCAGGAGGTCAGTCTTACATAACAGGGAATCCCGTCCCATTTGCAGGGGGTTGTCATTAAAGCCATTCTATCTGTCTCTGTTAAAATACGGCATGTGTGATTCATGTCATGTGCCCAAGTGCTAGCAGGAAGAAAGGAGGGAAGGTCAGCCAAAGGGCCTGTGCTGTCCACTCAGTCTGAGCCCTCACCACTCCATACAGGACAGGGACAGAGACAGGGTGGGGACAAATAGGGCGCCAAATGTCAGTCACCTTATTTCATGTACAAAATACATAAAATAATCACAAAACCATAAAACGTAATGATACCTTTTCTTCCAAAGAATATACAAATCAGTTAACATTGTGTCCATGACATGCTGAAGAGAGCATGTCATTTTGTGGCCAAATAAACAGAGGTTGATTGACTGCATGCACAATATTCACTGCTTACCTTTTCTTTCATGGACCATATATTTTCATAGACAAAAAAAAAATTGACGAAAGTAATTCTGTCCACCAAAAATAGATACCATGAAGC
Source organism: Coilia nasus (assembly GCA_027475355.1). Classification (NCBI taxonomy): domain Eukaryota; kingdom Metazoa; phylum Chordata; class Actinopteri; order Clupeiformes; family Engraulidae; genus Coilia; species Coilia nasus. Next base: position 997,797 of record CM050215.1, on the reverse strand, counting down.
TTTCATGTTTATCCCCTCTTATGGTTGGCCCTGCAGGCAGGACAGGCAGAGTGACAGGGAGAGTGACAGGGGCTGACATTGTGTCACTGGTATGGGGCACAGTTAGTCACGGCCTAGAAATATCTATTCTGCATGCCACTGATGGGCCTCACCTTAACATTCCTTCAGTACAAATCAGCACTTGGGTTTAGATGGACAATCATGAGGGCTTTAATGCAATGGGTACCACAGGCTAATGCATCATACTACAGGCTAATGCATCATACTAGCTAAGGACGACCACAGATCAATGTGGCAAAATACACAAGCAAAGGTACTGTCTGGAAGTATGAATTTCATTGTGTAGCATGTGCCACTTGAAGCTACACATTGACTGAATATATACAATATATATATATATATCTGTTGGAAATGTAACCATTAAAAAGATCAGCAACTTAATCAGATACACACCCTTATTTATGTCAGCCTCTGCCAAGAATGCAGGTCTGTTGCGCTTTATGAGAATGTGGAGTGTTTATTTCTGGCTGGTTCAGCTTCATCGCACACACACACACACACACACACACACACACACACACACACACACACACACACACACACACACACAAAGATGCTCATGGGCCCTTTGTTGTTCCAAAAAAGCCAGAGGATCAGTTGGGATTCAGGGATTATAGTAGAAGTGAACTTGCTATCTTTAACTCTCCTTTTCTGTCTCTTCTATCTTTACCTCTCTTTCTATCTATTCTATCTTTACCTCTCTTCTTCTTCTGTGTGTTCGTTCACTATCTTTCTCTCCTTTGGGTGGCGAAAGAAGGGTGAAAGACAGAAGGTCGTCAACAAACTTAGAAGACTTAGAGAGTGTGTATCAAGTGGTTTGTGAGTGTTGGTGTGTGTTTAAGAATTGATATGGGCAAGAGTGTATGTGTCTTTAAATAACTAAATTTGTATTTGTGTGTTCATGTGTGTGTGTGTGGTTAGTGTGTCGGTGCATGGGTGTATGAGCATGCATGCGTGTGTCTAGGAGGGTGGAGTATATGTGTTGTAACCTTGCACTTTCACACTCACCAGCTTGTAGCACACACACTTTGCAACTTAATACCTTCAGCGCATGCGCTGACACGCAGACACACACACACACACACATATCCAAAAATATCCCAGTGGTTCTGACACATAAACACAGGTATCTACCCACAGCGGGATAGGTGTACCATTTATGCTTACTGATGACAAACACAGGGGTGACCCACATCAGATCAAAACTACATCTCCTATAGTTGCCAAATGCCCATTTACTACACACTGTTTTTTTGTTCGTAAGACGACCATCTATCGATGTGGGATAGAATTCCATTGGAATCAATGCAGCAATGTACTACAAGCAGAGTAGTGAGTGTATTTTTACACTGCAGTTCTATTTTTGGCTGATGTGTACATGCATGGCTGTAGCAAGCTATGAAGCCACTGAAGTCTGGACCTCTGTAATTTTTAAGAGCTAAAAATATTTTCTTACACTAAATATTCAACTGGATATATAGATTATATCTCTTATATAAAGATTAACATTAAAAAAGTCTCAGTGAAAAGTGCATTGTTAATTCTGTTAAATGTCGACATTGTGTCTTCTGTACCTTGTTTGTGATTCGATAAGCCAAATCAATAGAGTGGAAAGTTTCAACTTGTCTTTGCAATGGACAATTGTGATATTAGAGAGGGTGAGAGGATCTTGGTGGGATTGGATTTGTTTGAAAAGAGCAGGAACAAAAAAAAACAAGGGAGCTCAGCTCGCCGAATAGCCAAAAATTGTCTGTATGGCAAGCTGACGGACTCGTCAAATAGACAGCTTTTGTCTATTTACTGTGCTGAGCTCGGTAAATAATCTCAGCCAAAAAAAAAACAAAACAAAAAAAAAGTGTGCAGTTCTAGACACTGTGAGTGTTCATTCTGGTGAAAGCGCATTTCCATAAATCTGTTAAAATTTAGCCGAAAGGTTTTTGAAGTAGTACAGATGTGCCTTGTTTATGAAATTGTTTGTGAACTTTATCATTCAGTAAGCCAAAGCAATATTTGTAAGAAGCATTCTGATGTAATTTTGCTGTTGTGTAAAGATAGAGGGCTGACCCGTGTAGAAATGATGTGGATACGGCTCTGGCCTTGCAGTAAAAAATTACACGATAAAAAACATGCTGTTACATTACTTGTGTTCGCACGCCTTGAGATGCTATCTGGGGCCATTTATGGCCAGTCTCTCTCTCCCTGCACGACACGGGGTGGCGACACGGTACGACACACTAATTTAACTCGGGACTGCAGTGTGAAAGCACGGCGTGTTTTTGACCCCTCTTCTGAAAAGGTGGGTTGAGGAGGCGTAGCCCAGTGGCACTGTAACATTACGCCACTATTGCTGGGCGTGTACAATGAATGACCCGTGCATCGGTGGTAAATACACCTGTCTGCAAAGTTTTCATTTGGTTTTTCAAAACAACCATGGGGGGACACAGAGTTGTTGCTGGCTCTTTGTACAACCATTCAAGGGCAAATTACATGCTACTGTACTGCACGTGGATGCTTACATGGGATTGCAAATATATGCAGAGAATACATTTGATGACAAATTACCGTAGCTATTTGTACAACAAGATGCACTGGGCGAAATGGGTATTTGTGGGGATATTTGCAGTCACATATTTCGGGATATTTACAATATATGGAGATATATTGATGGACGCGCTCTGGACATGTTTTCCAACACTAATAAACAGTAGCATTATCATCAAACATTCTACACTCACGGTTAAAAAGCACAGAACACAATGCTTTGTCTCTCAAAATGTGCTGTTTATTTACCATGAAATGTCATATAAATCGGCATAGCGTCTTACCGTGTCCATATGTCATTGTTTTGTGTTTCCAAAAAAAGTTTCCCACGATCTTGGGGTTTAAAATGACGCTACGACTACCGGGGTAACAGGAAGTGAACTCACAATTTGTTTTTAATTCAAAATTATGCATTTGGACTTTGGCTCAGCTTTTACCATTAAAAACACATTTCAAACAACAACAAAATGTGGGATATTATTCTTTGCACATTCACATGATGAAGCCAGCAGTCATGGACTGCATTTAAATTAAAAAGAAATTCCGAGCTCACGTTAGGTGAGTTATACATGGTTTATGCGAAATAAACAGTATATTTCGAGAAACAGTTTGCAGTTCGCCTCTGAATTTCTTGTTGGTGTTTTTGTAGTTCTGCTCAGCTGTTTCCCCTGTTTTAAAAGTCCCGACGGTGGGTGGTGGCAGTTGTGAAACGTCACCATACCACACCCCGCACCCCATCTCGCCTCGGCTCGTGTACATGTACACCCCGGCTTGCAAAAAAGTGTAGGGTCCGAGGTGGGTCGAATTGGCGTGTCGTTTGGACACGCCATCCCGTGTCAGCAGTGTGAACACAACAGACGACCCACTAATTTCGGCTGAAATTACCGGTAATTTTGGCAGTGTGAAAGGGCCTTCTCTCTCTCGCTGTCTCTGAGTGTGTGTGTGTGTGTGTGTCCATATAACGAATAGAAAGGCTAGGAATGAGGTGATTGTTTTTTTCTTTAATTAGCCTTTTTTTGCCCGATGCTCTGTGTGTGTGTGTGTGTGTATGTATGTGTATGTGTGTGTGCTCTGCTGCTCTGTGGCCTAAAAACAGAAAATATTAAAATAAAACCTTTGATTGTGTACGCCTTACGCTCATCTCGCCTCCCTTTATTGCACTGGCTACCCTAGGCCATTACACCGTCATGAAGACACACATTATGGGGAAAGCACATGTGATTATGAGCTAGATTAGGGTTGTGTTGTGGGCTAGATTAGGGTTGTGTTGTGGGCTAGATGAGGGTTGTGTATGTGTCAGAGCCAGAGAATAAAAGACTATCACACCTGTGATTTTAAGATGGTATATGGCAGTGGTGTAACGATACTCCGTTTTTGAATAGGTTATTGGTCGTCGAGCCTGGAACGATTCAAATGCACTACGAACAGTCCAGTACATACATTCAAGTACATTGTTATAGAAATACAAATACATATACACTGTGTGCAGAATTATTAGGCAAATAAGTATTTTGACCACATCATCCTTTTTATGCATGTTGTCCTACTCCAAGCTGTATGGGCTTGAAAGCCTACTACCAATTAAGTATATCAGCTGATGTGCATCTGTGTAATGAGAAGGGGTGTGGTCTAATGACATCAACACCCTATATCAGGTGTGCATAATTATTAGGCAACTTCCTTTCCTTTGGCAAAATGGGTCAGAAGAGAGATTTGGCGGACTCTGAAAAGTCTAAAATTGTGAGATATCTTGCAGAGGGATGCAGCAGCCTTGAAATTGCAAAGCTTTTGAAGTTCACAGAACAATCAAGCGTTTCATGGCAAATAGCCAACAGAGTTGCAAGAAGCGCGTTGAAAAAAGAAGGCACAAAGTAACTTCCCAAAAATTGAGGAAAATCAAGCGTGAAGCCGCCAAGATGCCATTTGCCACCAGTTCTGCCATATTTCAGAGCTACAACGTTACTGGAATGTCAAAAAGCACAAGGTGTGCAATACTCAGGGACGGCAAAGGTAAGGAAGGCTGAAAAATGACCACCACTGAACAAGACACACAAGATAAAACGTCAAGACTGGGCCAAGAAATATCTCAAGACTGATTTTTCTAAGGTTTTATGGTCTGATGAAATGAGAGTGAGTCTTGATGGGCCAGATGGATGGGCCCGTGGTTGGATCAGTAAAGGGCAGAAAGCTCCGCTCCCACTCAGACGCCAGCAAGGTGGAGGTGGGGTACTGGTATGGGCTGGTATCATCAAAGATGAGCTTGTGGGACCTTTTCGGGTTGAGGATGGAGTCAAACTGAACTCCTAGTCTTACTGCCATTTCCTGGAAGACACCTTCTTCAAGCAGTGGTACAAGAAGAATCTTGCATCTTTCAATAAAAACATGATTTTCCTGCAGGACAATGCTCCATCACATGCCTCCAAATACTCCACAGCATGGCTGGCCAGTAAAGGTAAATGACATGGCCCCCTTGTTCACCTGATCTGAACCCCATAGAGAATCTGTGGTCCCTCATGAAACGTGAGATCTACAAGGAGGGAAAACAGTACACCTCTCTGAACAGTGTCTGGGAGGCTGTGGTTGCTGCTGCACGCAATGTTGATGGTGAACAGATCAGGAAGCTGACAGAATCCATGGATGGAAGGCTTTTGAGTATCCTTGTAAAGAAAGGTGGCTATATTGGTCACTAATTTGTTTTTGTTTTGTTTTTGAATGACATAAATGTTTATTTGTAAATTTTGAGTTGTTATATTGGTTTGCCTGGCAAAAATAAATAAGTGAGATGGGTATATATTTGGTTTTTATTCATTTGCCTAATAATTCTACACAGCAATAGTTACCTGCACACAGATATCCTCCTAAGATAGCCAATACTAACAAAGCCCCACTCCAACTTCCAAAAATATTCAGCTTCAATATTTATGAGTCTTTTGGGTTGATTGAGAATATAGTAGTTGTTCAATAATAAAATGAATCCTCAAAAATACACTTGCCTAATAATTCTGGACACACTGTATAAATGTATGCACAAAATGGCATGTCGCGTTGCAATCATGTTTTGCAAGGTGTTTTCAGGGTTAATATAAGCCTTGTTTCCATTAGGGGATGTTTCGATGGTAATTCAGGGAGAGGGAAGATCTCAGGGAATGTTGTTTGCGTGGTCCTCTCACCCCGTGTGTCTCCACTACAACAGAACGTTCGTCGCAAAGTAAACAAAGGAAAACTTAGCAGCGAACATGACTGATTGCAGGCTTGCATATGTTTTAATTTATGCAGACATCCCAAGTCTCCTGGAAGTTCCGGGAGTCTCCCCATAGACAGTAGAAGAGGATGGACCGTTGGATGGTGTTGTTTTCAATGGGAGCCATTGAAGTACGATTCTGAAAATTTTAATTGGTAACCAGGTAACTGCGCAAGCGTGTGGTGACGTACGGTCACATCGGCCAATGAACCCGAATACGATAAATTGAGTGGTAGATGCTCAATCAGAAATCAGACCGCGTACGATCATTTTCTTAAGTATTTTTCTACCGTTATAGCTGCAATCATTTACTGGAGTGGGAGGCTAATATTGTACATGGGGACTTCATTCTTCGTCAACTAACTTTGGTTCCAGGCAGTCTTGCAAGCCAGCATGTCAAGGGAGCTAGCTAGTTAGCATGTACATACCAAGCTATAGCGTGTAGCTTAGATTAGCCATCTTTCTCAATTTACTTGCATCGAATAGTAAAATCCATAAAGATAGCGATTCTATTACTTACAAATACCAAAGTTCTAAGCTTATTTTTTGAGAAATACTGATGTAAATGTTTCAGTACGGTAAATTTTCTCCTGTGCAACAGAAACTGACTAGCCGTCGCATGATTTGTGACTCCATTTTTAGCACAATTTCAGATAAACAATTCTTACAAGCCAATAACACGACAGATTTCCGATCGAAGCAAATATGTTCTGCTGTGTCCTCTCCAGTTTAGAACAATGCCAATATCAAGACACAGAGTCCTTCTCATGTAAAGTGATTTGATTTCAAAATATCGCTAAAATGAATGGAAGTCAACGGAATGCTAAAGGCTATTGGGCCCTTTCTGGGTTGGGATTTCCCCATGGGTGCTTCAACTTCCGCCTATGCTCCTACCCCCTTGAGTCTCCCGCATATCGATAGTGGTTCCCTGATGCCCGGAAATTGAATAAAATATCCCGTAATCTAGACCAAGCGAGCAACAGCGTGCACGCGAGACATTGATGCCTGCATCATCATCTAATGTGCATCTTAGCCCTCTCCCTGAAATTAGTTTTTGGAGGTTGGGATGTCTGGGGGGTTGCACAACATCTCCCTGAAATTAGTTTTTGGAGGTTGGGATGTCTGTTTATGGATTAAACTGGATGAATCCCAAACATTTGTGGTTAGTGTTCCTATTTATTGTGAGTTTCCACCAGTATTAGCCCATTTATGTCTAATATGCTTCATAAGATGTTATGACTGACGTTAGGACAAAAGGATTAGCAGGCTAAAGTTAGCCAAGTAAACGTTTTAAGAATGTAATTAATTCTCTGAGGAAATAGTTGTGCACCACATAGCAAGTAGTTAAATGCTATATCACGGAAACAGCCAAAACAAGCTCTCCTACAACTCTGAGTTTGACAGAATGTAAGTTTTTCTCTAGCGGGCATATGAAAATACTCCACCATGGAAGCGTATTAGTCTGCTAACATGCTAAATTAGTTTGCTAATCTTAAGATAATACAAATCTGTCTTCAAACTAACCTCTAAGTTTAGAGAAAATATAGTTACATGGGCAACTGTGTTTGTAATGAACATGGTCAGTCGATTCATTGATACCTTAACTTCTAATATTTTTCCCACCAGAGGGGGGACCCAAGGTGTTACTACACCTTTCATTGTAGTGCCAATTTCTATCTACATACAAAAAAGGCAAGTTTCATTTTGAGTACCTACACTTGGGTTGTGTAAAAAGTCAGGTAAGTACATTTAAATCGGGGGGGGGGGGGACAGGGAAGAGCATGGCCACTTCTAACTTCAGCTCTGTTTTTTACTCAATGCCATCCTACATTCTAACAAATTATCGCAGCGTGTCTGACTGCCTGGCAGCATGCATAAAGGCTTGAGAGGTACATATCAACTCATCTCACAACAGAGAACACAGTTCATCATGGAAACATGGTGGACTCTTCCTTTAAGTTATATGTTATACTTCTTTTTCAGTTGGTAACACTCCCATGAAAAACTAATAACTTAGATTTTTGCCAATGAATGGCACTTACTTGTTTAATAATGTCCATTTTTTCATTTTTGATATCTGGTAACCTTATTGGTTTTTGTTTTGTGTTGTATTTCAAGTAGCCTACATGCAGATTGTGAACTTAAGGCAGGCATCTGGTTACCAGTTTTTGTATTTTTATTCTCTGGGATACAAAATAAACAAAAGAATGCTGTTTTGAAATGTCATTTTGTTTTTTTCTCTTTTTCTTAGTAACTTAGTAACTAGTGCTTTGGAGTTGTAAATATGTATCGAATCGAACCGAACCAAACTGAACCAGATCGAATCGTACGGAATCAGTGACTATTTTTTATTAATCGTCCCTGAATCAGATCATAGCCTGTGAATCGAGATCGAATCGGACCGTTTTGTGGGCAAAAGATTCACACCCCTAGTATACAGCAACCATAATCAAAACCACTGCATATTTTCAACATTGAACATCAAATTCAACCCCAGCCTCCATGAGTCTATAACCCAAGACAAAGTTCTGTCTCTATAAAACTGTCTGAAGTTTGAAGAGTGAAATATTGTGATTGAAAAGGGAGGGGGACGACACACACCATCACACATGCACAACACTTTTCATTAGGATTTGCCTGGTGTGCTCCTTTGTGTTCTGTTCTATTATATGTTCTGCTTTTTCTGTATTTCTTTGAAAGCACTGTTGAAATTTCAGTCTTTTCAGGCAAAAAATATGTTTAGATCGAATGTTCATCTACTTGCCATGGGCTGCTTTGTGTGTGTGTTTGTGTGCGCGTGTGTGTGTGGGTGTTTGTGTGTGTGTGTGTGTGTGTGCATGCGCGCGCACCTGTGTATGTGTGTGTGTGTGTGTGTGTGTGTGTGTGTGTGTGTTTAGGATGGGATGGGACTACTGAATGCAGGATGCTGCATTACGAGGCAAAGAGAAGGGGAAGGGATGGAGGGTGGGGGTGGGTGGGCCGTGTGTGTGTGTGTGTATGTAACAGGGCCTCTGTATGCAGGGTGCTGCATCATAGGTTGGAGAGGAGAGGAGTGCAGAGGAGAGGAGGGGGAAGAAGTATGTGTGGGGGTGGGGTGGGCTGTGTGTGTGATGTAACAGAATGCAGTACATTACTGCAGAGCTCTGTTAGTTTAGCACCACTGGAGACAGAGAGAATGAGAGAGAGGGACAAAGACAGAGAGAGAGGGGGGGAGAGAAGAGAGAACAAAAAATGGAGGTGGATGGAACGAGGGCACAGGAGGAGAAAAGGGTGTGAATGTGTGTGTGTGTGTGTGTGTGTGTTTCAGAGAGAGTGGTGGAGAGAAAGCATAAACAGAGGGAAAACACAAATGAAGTGAAACGGCGTCCCCACTGACAAGCCCTGCTCACCTTCACCACACGTGAGCTCAGCTAGAGAGCCAAGTCAGCCCTCCTTTTCCAGAGGGATGAGAGAGAGAGAGAGAGAGAGAGAGAGAGTCAGAGAATAATAAAATGAAAGAATAAGAGTGAATAAGAAAGAAGGGGAAGAAATAGAACGGTGAAAAGAGATGGGGGATGAGGAGAGACGGAATGTAAATTATTAAGTTTTCTTTTTTTCTAAGCACTTGCCAGTTGCTTGGAGGCATTGTGGCCGACTGACTGGCTTGTGAGTGTGTTTGTGTGTGTGTGTGTGTGTGTGTCTGTCTCTGTCTCTGTCAGTGTTCATGTGTTTGTTTGCACGCACGTGTGTGTGTGTCTGTGTGTACGCCTGTTTTGTAACTGCCTTAGTGTTATTGGACAGAGACTGAGGGCATGTACTGGTCCTTAGGATAGGGTGTAGCTATAATCTGTATATGGCCATGACCTTTCATTATAAGATGGTCAAGTATCAGAGAGAGAGAAAAACAGAGAGATAGAGAGAGACGGTAAAGAGAGAGCTCATGTAAAACAGTTTTTTGGCTCATTGAAATTTCCACAGAACGTCTATCAAAATACAGAAAAAAGCCCTGTAATTGACTAAACACAGAAGAGAGAACAACACAAAAGAAAGCCCAACTCGTACAGAGACAGAGCTGTGCATGTGAGACTGTCTCTCTCCACATTACCTTGTTTCCTTTCTCCCTTTCACTCACACAGACACACACACACACATGCACACATGCATGCACACACGCACACACAAACACACACGCATGCACACACACAGCACCACTTGGCTGCAGGTGAACAGTCCCCCGTCGATGTCTCTTCATGTCATCTGCTGCTCATTTGCTGTGGCGACAGGCATCCTGTGCTGCTGTCCAACGGCATCAAGCTACAGTACATTACACCAGTACACACAACACAATATCACATTACATAAGGACACATACACTCCCACACTTACCATGCCATGCAACATTACACTATACCAAACTACACTACACCACAAAACCTCATTAGACTACGCTACATAACACCAGTAAACATACTCACACACTCACACGAAGGAGGACACTTAAATGAGAGTGTACACGGACAGGGCAGGTAGGGTAAATATTGTCCTTGGCCTGACAGATGCTTTCATAGCTGTTCATCAGATCCAATGATGCTGCTGAATGGAGGCGGCGGGGGGAGCGCATGTGCCCTGATGCAGAGATGGGGACTCGAGTGTAGCGACTTGGACTCGAGTCACACTTAAGTCGCACAAAAAAAGACTTCGGACTTGACTTAGACTTGCCCTCAATGACTTCAGACTTGACTTGGACTTGTGTGTTGTGACTCGTGAACAATCTTCATTCATTAAATTATTTATTTCATTTAACTGAAATATTTACAAGGTGTGAAAATCGAGACAGACTGAATATTTTCCTCCCTTCATACGCGCAACGCATGCAGGGGAGGCAAAGATTTGAAATACAGACAGACAGACCATGGCGGCAGCGGGTTCGGCTGGGGCTGTCCCATTTGTTATTTCATTTGGTTTTAAAGACTTCGTACAGGCAGGCAACAAACGGACAGCCTCGTGTAAAGTGTGTGGGATCACCATCCATGATGCTGTCTTAACTACATCAAATTTCATCAGGCACCTCAAAACCCACAAGAATAGGTCAGTCTAACACTTTATCACATAGGGAAAACTTGGCCCGTATGGACAGATCGCTAGCAACCGAACCACAGTTTTAGGTTATGCATGCTGAATGACACCCGACGTTACAATTTCATTTGATTAATTATGAGTCATTTATTTGTTGTTTATCTAGATCCATTGGTAGCAGACTATGAGGCAGTCGACGTTTTGAGCTAACCGAGTTAGTTAACAAATAGGTAACTAACTAGCTACCTAACGTATACGGGCACAAGTACACTTCTTGCATTTGGGGAACAACAGACATCTTAAGTCTCCCGCGACCTCGGGGGTGTTGTTGACTTTACTGAAATGAGTTTCTGCAGGTTGGGGTGTCTGGAAAGATATTACAACACTTAAATAGTATCTAGGCGACATAGCCATAGGAATTCCTACTTAGGTAACCTATGATATCAGTGCACCAGTAAAATTCCGTTCAGCGGCCCAAGTGTTTACTCAAGAAAAAATATTAAATTGAAATGTAAAATCAGTGAAGAAGAATTTCTTTCAGAAGGTCTATCACAAAAATACTGCAGACCATTCCACTGCAATATCACTGATAATATTGCTCTAATATTAGGCTGCTGCAGTAAATGTCATATTTTGGCAGTAGCAGCCTACTAGATCTGACTGCAAAAATGCAATGTGGTCTAAAAATATTGCAACAATGTAGTTAACATAAATATCAATGAAGAAATACACACCTCGATGTCAGTTATGTTTTAATTACAAAAATGAAGAAGCTCCGTGGCAATACAAACAGGATCAATATGTGCAGAAACTCGTAATTCATACTGACACAACATGTAAAGGCAGGGCCTTAACTAGCTTAACAATAATAATAGTAATAATAAGCATAATAAACCAGCAGACATTAATAATGGGCACTGCTTACAAGAATTAAGACTGCAGCTTAAAATCCAACTGTCACGAACGTAGTTCTCAAGTAAAAAATGACATGGCTGGTCGCTATAGCAACTGAGCCACCCGTAGTGCTGTAGAATCTTTGTTAAGAAGTGAACTTAAAGGGAAGGTGGCCACCTAATGGCCATCGGTAAACTCTTCAATCAACAGGGTTTTTTGTCAAGTTACTCACACATATAGTATTTTGTTTATAAATGACAATATTAGCTTTGTCATCCACATTTTATAGTAAGCAAATAAATTAATTTACATGACATCTACAGGTTTTAAGGTTCTATTCGGAATTGCACAGTACCTCTTTAAAAGGCTCTTGTTTACACATACTTTGGCCTGGCATCACTATATATGTATGTGGGTAAGGGAGAGATGGTGGTGCATAGTTTTTTCGTACACAGTGCTAAGTGACCATGCTCTGATCTATTTTGATACTGCAGTGTATAATAATAATAATAATAATAATAATAATAATAATAATAATAACTCATGGTACAGTATGGTTTTAATCTGATGACAGAATGTTCATTTCAGTCATTTGAGACTTGAGACTTGACTTGGACTTGGGACAAAAGACTCGAGACTTGACTTGGCTTTGCCCTCAAAGACTTGAGACTTGACTTGGACTTGACTACAAAGACTTGAGACTTGACTTGGACTTGGAAAAAATGACTTGTGAACATCTCTGCCCTGATGTTGCCCTGATACCAGTCCGATGGTGCCCCGTCTTTCAATTCTCCTGTAAAGAAAGAAAGACATTGTTGAATTGTTCGGCTGCCTTGATGCAAATGGCTTGCCATACAGTACATACATAAACCACAAATACATACCAGCTGCCAGCAGATATATTTCTTACATACACAATTTCATGCATATTTACATATTGCACAAATACAAATGCACACACATACATGTTCAAATGCATACACACATATTACACAAATATTCACACACACATGCACGCACACACACACACACACACACATACACACACACACACACACACACACACACACACACACACACACACACACACACACACACACACACACACACACAAGCCAGTCAGTCGGCCACAACAATTACTTTCATTAGCAATAATGTTAGTACTCGATGCTGGTATGGCTTACAAGGGTTTAGACTGTTATTATGGCTTTTGTTCAGGACTGCGGGAAACACCTACTAAACAGTTGCTGTCTGGTGTAGTTTCCGTGCACACACACACACACAAAAGCATACACACACAGCTGCTGACTGAAGTAGCTTCCAGACATACCCACACACACACACAGCTGCTGAATGGGGTAGATTCCACACACAGAGACACACACCCACACACACACTGCTGCTTACTGGGGTAGCTTCCCTACTATTTCATCACATATGACTCCTCTTATCTCAGCGTTATCTGCACCGTTATCAACTGGTTAAGGTGGAGTCACACACACACACACCCACACACATGCACGCTCGCACACACAGACACACATGAGCACACACGTGCGCACATACATGTGTGTAATATCTCTTCATCCCTTGAGCTAGCGCTCGGCTATGAGTCAGCCCTGAGTGCCTGATCAGATTGCAGAGAACTGCCCTGCTGCAGTGCACGCACACACACACACACACACACACACACACACACACACACACACACACGCACATATACGCACATGCTCACTCGCACACAAGAACACACACACACACACACACTTACAAACATGCTTACGTGTACACAAGAACATACAACCACACATACAAACAACACATATACATGAAAACACAGACATACATACACAAACACAGCCACAACCAGAGGTGTCAATCCCGGGTTCAGAAAGTAAAAACCCTGCCACAAATTTGATCCAACCAGCTCTGAATCAGCTGATCGTAATGAGCACATAAGACAGGTAGATCAGCTACTTAGTGAAGTCACCTGTGTTAGAAGGAAAACGTGGAGGGGTTTTTACTTTCTGAATCCAAGATTGACACCTCTGCTCACAACACACACACACACACATACATTCTTTTACATATCTCACAAACAGACACACGCGCACATGTACATACCGCATAGTCATTCACACATGCACACAAACACACATACATCCATACAAGAAACAGATGTGTGTGCAGCAAGCGATGGCGTTCCCCAGTTGGTGCAGGGGTTGCTGAAGCCCAGGGTGATTGCTGCCATATGCTCTGATATGGAGGGCTGAGGAGTGGTGCATTAACCTGGGATGGGTCAGGGTGAGTGGGCAGGACACCCCACTTCTCCCCTGCACTCACTATGGCACCCCAAGGACCTGCTGTCACACGGCTAAGGCAATCAGTGGGAGTGACAAGATTTATGACAGCGCCAGAATGTGTGTGTGTGGGTGGGTGGGTGGTTGAGTGTGGGTGGGTGAATGTGTGTCTCATGAGAGGTCCCTGTTAGGAAATGTGTTTCTTTGAGTGTGTGTGTGTGTGTGTGTGTGTGTGTGTGTATCTGTGTGCATTTGTCCGTGTAAAAGAGAGAAAGAGGGAGGGTAATCACATAAAACAATCAAGGACAATTCCCATAACATCCTTTAAAAAATCCCAGCAGCACTTATTAAAGAACATTCTTTTTTAAAACCATTTAACACTAGCATGCCTGTCATTTAGCAAGCACCAATGCCCAGCAAAATCAAGTCAGAGTTACAGTGATAATATTATGAGATGAAGCCTAAACTTCTGTTTGGGATGCTAGGATACTGAACATGACATCGTAAATTAGAGCGCTATCGAATGGGAAATAAGCAGCGTGTTTCTGCCTGGTCCCAGAGACACAAGCAGAAATACAGCAGACGTTTCACCTTTAAAGGCAGGACAGTAGAACATGAAGGTGCAGGGATAGCAGAAATATGTGTTTAAAAGTAGACATTGTAGAAAAAAACACCTCCCTCTTCATTTTAGTTAAATCATGTATGCTGACATGTAAAGTATTTTTAACCATCTGTTTATGATTCTAAGAAAGCTGTATGGAAGCTGAGATATGTTGAAATTAGACAAGAGAAGAACAGATAAATAAAACTGAAAAAAAAAGAAACAGGAAGGTGTTCATGCCTACAGCCTCATGGTGACCTTGTTGCACCCAGAAGTGTGTTTGCCAGTGCTATAACAAGACTTTATCAAATGTTTATAAGCCAGCTTTTAACACAGGGGAAGATTTCACTGACCTCACTGTACAGTAAAATCAAAAGGCGCGTGGGTCTGTGCGTGTGTGTCTGTGTGTAAGAGAATGAAAGAGAGACAGAGAGAGACTGAGACAGAGGGCCCTATCATGCCGCGGCGCACTGTGCATTCGCGACATGCGCATGGTGTCATTACTATTCTGTGCCAGCACATTGTTCATTTTTTTCAGGCAAAAAATCACGTTGTCTAGATAGCAGATCACACTGCGTCGTCACGGGTGTGTCAGCGAAAAGAAGAGGTGTGGTCTGGCGCAAAGCGTGCCAGATACTATTATAAGGACGCAAAAATTAAATCCGCCAGTGACCAACAGAACCCTGGTCTGTCGTCAGTTGCGTATTGCTGAAAAGCTATTTTTAATGGGCACACAACGCTTTGGGATATAACGAGACGGATCCCCCTCTTGATGAGTCGCTGTTAGGGGACGATGGCTAACCACTAAAGGCATGGTTATTAACACATACATCATGCCAACAACCAGCGACGTCGTTAGACCAATTTTAGGGTGGCTTGAGCCACCCTATTTTGTGTCAAAGCCACCCTATTTTTTGCAGATTTCTAAAATGATTTATATATATTTTTTCTTTTTTTCTCCAAAAACAAATGCAGTAAAGAACTGAGTACGAGCCACCAAGAACGCAAGTTAATCTGAGCACAAGTTTCCGTGTGTTTGCGTATTGTTACGAGCTATCAACAACGCAAAATAATCTGAACACAAGTTTCTGTTTGCGTATTAATATGATTCCTATTACTCATTGGTTCTGTGTCAAGCGTCACGTCACGTGGTACGGGGGCATCTGCAGCTGGATAGCAGAGGCGCGGTGCAGCCCTTCTTTTAAAATTCCTCACCCAGTTTGGGTTGGATGCAGATAGGCTACACATTAACACGGTGAGATTGCAATTTGATGTCAGTGGTTTGCATTTGCTTGACCTAGACTACACTGAGCTATGGGGAGTGAGGAAAGACGATATAGCTTTTCTATTTCAACTGTAAATCTGGCACATTACGATGGTGAACAAACCTAGCTGTGTGTATGGTCGTGTCTAACATGAACCCTCTGTTAAATGGCAAGTTAAAGGTCGAAAATCAAGTATGCATTTGCAACCTGTGAAAACACAACACAAATGGCAAGTGAGGGTCATGACCCATGTGGAATGCATCCCAAACTCAAGTATTTTCCCTCTTAGAGTGTCTTGCCCTTATTCTGACCAACTCAACATGAGCACACTGTGATGTGGAAATTGGCCTATGCTACATACAGTGCACAACATCTCCTGGATATTTTTCATATACTGTTAATTTGTGTTTTAATTAATAAATTCACACTTCCCTTGTTCCATAACACATCATTGCTATTTGCATTAAAACTTGTCAACAGACTAATGTGAAAAAGTCTCAATGATATCCTTCTTTGCAATGATGCTATTGTCTACTGCCTATTTATGACAATTTGTATTTTAGGTTACACCATATGTTATAAGCAAATCTATCAAAGACTAAGCCTTTGCAGGACACACACACACACACACACACACACACACACACACACACACACACACACACACACACACACACAGAGAGAAACAGGGTTATTGCAAAGCAGCAGAGTGCATATTACAAAGTAATGTAAAGTGAATGGTGCAAAAAGGTATATTGCAAATAATGTGGCAGACATATGGGGGGTTGAGACCAAGTTTTCATTCCTGGCTTAATGGCCTCTTAGTGGTGCAGATTTCTAGTTTTCTGGCAGGTGGAGGGTGAAATGGGAAAGGTGAAAGAGGTGCAGGGGAGTTAACCATCCTGATGGCCTGTTTTATGAAGATGTTGGTAAGTGTAGTGTGGTGGTTAGAGAACAGAGTCTTCTGTATAATGTTTACATGATGATGAGTTATGAAGCACTTGCCCTCTTCATTTTGCGCAGGAATGTATGGCACCTACCATTGTTTTTATTTGTATTTTAGCACAATCTAGCTGGTGTAGTTTAGCTGGTGAAGCAGCTGAAGGTGTCATGGTCTTAAAATAATGAATTGACTGACAAAGCCTTAGTTGGTGCTCTGAAAATGAAAAAAATGAAAGGCAACACCTTTTGTCCTCAGGGGGCTAAGCCACCCGTTTCTCAAACCTAGTGACGTCCCTGCCAACAACAGCTGCTTAAAACGTCTTCAAGCTCCAAAAAGATGTCCAATTGCATACGACTACGAATCTGACTATTTACTAAGTGCAAAGGCATAAACACTGATACATATTTTGTAATAATGCAAATTTATTGAGCAATCTGTTTTTTTAATAAACATATAGGCCTACACATTGTTCATAACCAAAGGGAAATTATGTGTTTCACACAAGTAAGTGAAAAAACAGCTCATTCACGAGCAGATCGGTCTTCAAAGAAAAATGCTCCTGATGGGAAACACGCCATCGTAATAGCAACAGGCTATGGACAAAGCGCGGCTGGCTGAGATGAGAGATGGATGAGAGTATAAACTCTGATTGGTTTATTGCATGTTACGCCCCGAACACACCTATGATTAATTAGGTAACTTAGGACTAACCATTTTGAACCATGCACCAGGTGCAATGTTCACTTTTCCCATCGTCAAAATAGCACATTGTCTCGGGAACGCCCCCAAAGCAACTTGCGCGACAGACTTTAGACAATGCGCATATGAAAATAGAGCCCAAATACAGAAAGGGAAAGAGGAAGAAAAAAAGAAATGTTATGAATACCTTTATGTTGCTACCATTCCTAAGCTTGCTTCTTTGCTGGACCAAAGTTCCTGTGTTCTTGTGGTCTTTTTTTTATTTTCAATTTAGAAAATATCAATTTTCTAAGAATAAAAAGGTGGGCAAACCAGCAACCAACCAACTTACAGCAGATGTAAGTTATAACCAGATAGAAATAACTAACGAACACCCATGAAACATTTTCCTTTAAACCTTCTGGTTAGGCAACAAGCCGCAGACATACTATGGAAAAAGACCACATTACATAACACCAAATTTCCATTAGTACCAATGAGGAGATGCTCAGAACATCCCAGAGACTGTGTGCCAGAACTCTCTGCTCCAGCACAGAGGCAGACAGGATGGAAGGGTGGACTTGGCTCCCCACCATTGTGTTTGTGTGTGTGTGTGTGTGTGTGTGTGTGTGTGTGTGTGTGTGTGTGTGTGTGTGTGTGTGTGTGTGTGTGTGCATGCCAGCCGCACGAAAATTCAGGCCTCCTACTAGGGGTCTTCTTATGAATGTTGAACTAAGTTCCATCACACTTTTTTCAGTCGAGCTCCTAGATTATTTGGCCTTTGTCTGATCTATCATGAGCTACATCACTGCAGTCAGAAGAAAACTGTATACTCTATACTATAAAAATATTTTTTTACCTAAAATGGACAGTTTCGTGTCCATAATTATTTATACAATGCATAACTGAAATGGATGGAATTCAGGTTATTTTAATGGAACCATGCCTTCCAAATGTGTCATCAGGTCCACACAAAATGTGTGGTTTGTACAGAGTAGTCCCTTAAAGTGTGTGGTGACTAATCTAATTACTTGGCTACTTGAACACTGTATATGTATCTGAATATGTAACAACATCATTATTGCAGCATTGATTTTTTTTCAATGTGTTCAGTTAATGTTTGTTAATGGAACCTAAATATAAATGAGTACCAGCAACACACTTAGTCTGAATGACTCATCACTTTGTTTATTGATTCATTTCTTTATTTAAAAGACACCAACCCCCATATTCCCCATTTCACATACACACACACATGCACACACACACAAATATTATGTAGAGTGGTGTGTGTGCGTGTGTCTGTGTGTGTGAGCATGTGTGTGTGTGGGCTGCTAGTCAGCTCATTGATGAGTAAGTGGCATGTAATGGCCTGACATCCATCTACAGAGCAGAGGCATGGAGGAATCAATATCCCTCTCCTCCGCCCTAGAGTGGGAAGCGGGGTGGGAGGTGAAGGGAGTGTTGTTGTGGTGGGTGGCCTGCCTTGGTGTGTGTGTGTGTGTTTGTGTTGTAGTTCTGAAGTCACTTTGACTCTGAAACTGATGCTAAACACAAATAATAGCTAAGAAGAATCTCCAGTGCTCTGGCCACACTTAACAGTCTTGCCTTAACATAGCATAGCTAGTGAGAGTTGTACTAAGTCAAAACTTATGAAGAATAAAAAAATCTCTTTCATGCTTCCATGCAGGTAATGACATATTGTGGTGAATTGGAGTAGGATTTTGTGTAGATTGTATTATATTTATCTAGGGGGTTTTAAAGCCTTACCTTTCTTCCTGACACAGATATAAAGTGGAAAAGTGGAACGTTCCCAGTTTCAGAGCATTTCAATTGTCTCCCTTGGGATTCTTTTGCACTGGCATTGACAGTAGGGTTTAGGGGAAGAAACACTTGCTATTTTTAAAATGTGGATGCATTCAAAAAAGGTATCCTGCAATAGCCTTTTGGCGTTGCGTTCTGTGTGGGTCACTGACTCTGATGTAGTCCGCAGGTTAGCGAGACCTACACTGTAAAAAATCAACCCAATTTTATTGTTGCAACATTTTTACACTTACAAAAATTGAGTAGATCGTAACACAGTGAAATTAAGTACACTTGGTTCATGAATAAAGAAAAGTATTAAGTGGTGGTACAAGCCAGTACTTAGTACATCCCAGAGACTGTGTGCTAGTTACAATTCCTAAGCACATATATTTACATTTATTCATTTATTAGTGAAATCAGGTTTGAATATTTCTCTACCTTCATATGTTGACTGTTGTTATTAATATTGTCTAATAACAATTTATGTTTGCAATATTTATATTATGGTTGAGTGATTTAAGTTAATGAAGCCAATATCACATTTTATTACATGATGAGATTAAGAATAAACTGCACTCAATTTTTTTATACAATGCACTCATTTTTATTGGTGCACCCTTTACACCCAAAAAAATGAGTACGTTCTAACACTAACATTAGGTACGTTTACTTAACTTATTCAGTAATTGTTGGTAAAAAACTTCAATCGATGTCAATACATACAGGCTTTTTGTAAGAGCAAACAACATTCAGTGATTGTATTTATAATCTTTGAACACATATACATGTGTTTCCAAACATTCATTACATCAGCTAATGCAAGTTCCTCTACTTTCCAGCATTTATTTTTAAAGCCATATTCAGTAACTTGGCAAGACAAACAGTTTGGAATTAATTTATTTACGTGCTGCAAAACACTGCATGCAAGTACACAAATCAACAATTTCTTGACATTCTTAGTCTGCATACACTCACTCACAAGTGACTGCTTATGCATCTATGCATACATACTTTTAAGCAGACCTCTCTCCCTTTCAGTCCACCCTCAAAAACCCTGTTTTAGGGTTGCCATACATACAAAAATACAGAGATAACTTTGTATCAGATTAAATATCCACTCCCAATAGTATCGATACAAATGACGCCTTTGCTTCTTCTAGTCACACATGACATGGCAACAGCAGAGCAGTAGAAAGCTTTTAGCTCACACACAGACCCAGCAGCTGAATACATGAATGCAATATGTCAGACAACTTCTAAGTAATAGGGTTACAGACTGTGTTGGTATAATCTTCATTACAGAGAAAATAAAATATATATGGCTTTTTTAGTGCTGTCAGACGATTAAAAAAAAATCTAATTAATTACAGGATTTGTAATTAATTAATCTAATTAATCACATTTTAATCTCATATCTGCTAACGGTCCCCAAATAAAGAATTTAAACTTTAGGACATTACAAAATTGTAGTGCTTGACTAATCATTTGAATGCACTAAGAAGAGAAGATTTAAAGTCTACATTTTTATTGATGATGTGTGTGTTTCATAAATGAAATTCTAAAGAAAAAGGTCAAGCACATCCCAGCAAACCAATTAGGCCAGGTGCATTATTCAACAATGCAATACAAATACAGCTAAATAAATACAATTCAGAAATGGGTAAGGCTGAGTCCCAAATAGGCACTTAAGCAGAACAAAAATCAAAAGCTACAGTGTCTGGGGCATAACAACCCAAACCCAAAAGAGGATCTGGGCTTACCGTAACTCCTAAAATCAAAAACCCTCCCTAAGGTACAGGCTCTGACAACAGACAAGTTTATGTCTCCTTGAGCCAGTTGCTCAGACAGACAAGCGTGTTTACATTGTCTGAGTGTCAGGCTGCCCTCTTCTTTTGTATGATGTTACCTGCAAGTGAAAAGAGTCTCTCACATGGCACAGACTTCGTGGGAGTACCTACTTTTTGATTGAGTTTGCTCTTCTTAAGAGCCTTCTTAACTCGTTAGCAGCTATGGTGATAGGAAAATTCTTTTTTTACAAAAGCTACAAATCACAGCGTTGTTGATAGTCCCGTCTTCGTTCTTTTAGTAAATAAACTTGTCGTTCAAAGGCCCTAGCAAAGATTTGCTCAACTCGCACCCCTGAGTCGCGTCCATGGCTGCATTTCCCGATAACAATGGATCTTAGCCTTAAGAGCAACGTAAACGATTGATCTTACGAACGTTCTTACATTTTCTACGAACCGGATCGTACATGATCGTACGTGGGCGTGCGTGCACATCTCCTAAGATCGTTCTTTAAGTCGTTCTTAAAGGCCCTGTCCACATTTGTGGTGCTGAATGTTACCAGTGTTTCCCCGCGGAGAAGGGCGCAGCACCATAATCAACTAAATGAATTCAATGTGTGCGTTGATGTCAATTGTTACATTTTACAACAGGTACATAGTGATGTAGCAGTTTATTAGAAACCGTCCACACAGAAGTCAGTGTCGGCTTCTAAAACCCAGCCACAAAATCAATTCAACAATAATTGTTTCAGCCAGCTGACCATTTGCTCACTATGTGGCATGAAGCTCCTATATTATATATAAGGCCACTAAAAATACAGAAGGTGGATTGGTGTGTTCAAAATGAAAAAAAAAACACCCAAACCAATTAAGCAAATATTCAGTATGTCGGAGAAATTCTACTCGATGATGTGCGCAGTTGAAGTAATCTTCAGCAGATTCAAAGCATTGACAGCCATTGGGGGGATCAGGGAATTTTGCCACACTATCCCTGCTGTTTTAAACACTGCCTATCAACAACGTCTTCACAAATCACGTCAATCCATTTTTGTTATACCCATGCAACTGTCATGTTCCAAGCCTTTTTTATTAGGCTATTTATTTTTTGGCGGACTTTATTTCGCCCATTCTGCATCTGGGTCATGTTTTCCTTAGTTGCCTCGCGCTCCCGTTCATGAACTGCCCACACAAATCACATACCGGATCACAGTTTCATTATGCCCAATTTTACTATCAAATACGTAAAAAATTCCTGGCTGCAATCATATTGATTTGATTTCAGGCCTTGATGTAATTTAGGCTACTTCTTTATTTCTGTTAGTCTGCTGTGTAAGCTACATGATGTCATGATAGTTATATGATAGTTACATGATAGTTACAAAAAATGTCTTCTGACAACATCTTCAGGTAGCCTGGTAAACCCGCCCCTCGTACTTCATTTCATTTCGTGCAGAGGGTCTGGAACAGAGACCGTCAGAAACGATTTGCTGGAGGTGTGGACTGCTGAAGTTTTAAAAAAGTGCATCTGCCTTTACCCAATCGCTAACGCCTGGTCGTCACGTATGCAATTAGCCTACCTACGCACTACAATTCAAGTGTAGCACACAAGGTCAACGTCACAGCTAACGAACACACCCTCTGTCCGCTGATTGGAGCGGCCGTGCTGGAAGTCCCCAAATGCTCCCCAAGAGTGTCCGGTCCAGACCCTCTGCACGAAATGAAATGAAGTACGAGGGGCGGGTTTACCAGGCTAATCTTCAGGCGCACGTAGCCTATTTTCACTTCACATCCTCTGGGTGTCTCCACTGTGCCACGCCAGTTAAGATCAATCTTAGTGCTCTACGATTACTCAGGACCACACGCAGTGGCGACTCTAGGGTCTAGTGGGGCCCCAAGCAGAAATTCATTGGGGGGCCCCAACCACCCCCCGACCCCCCCACACAACAGAATTTCACTAGGACAAACTGGGCCTTTGTAATTGTAATAAATAACCAACAAATTGTAGCAAGTATAGTTTTTTTTTATTTCACAAGTTACAAATATTACATATACAAACAATAGTGTAAGTGTAGTGTAGTGTAAGTAATGTAGTGTAAGTCTTCACATTTTCAGTTTCCGGGCCTTGGCTTGTGCAAACGCGGTGACCATGTCCTCAAGATCCAAAGACCTTCGCACCCTGTGCTCAATGGAGATAAGTGCTAGACCAGAAAGTCTGTCTTGAGACATAGTTGATCAAAGATACGTCTTTATCAAGAGATGAGAAGCTTCTCTCCCAGAGGCGGAGCCAGATGTTGTGAACATCCGGGGCTTAGCCCGGGGGCAAGGGGGGTGCTCTGGGGGTCCTCCCCCAGAAAATTTTGGATTTCTTAGATGCAATTTCCTGCATTCTAGTCCATTTTAGAGGGATCTGTTAGACATGTCAAATCCTAAATCCCTTCTAATGCATAGCCTATATTCTCAGTTGCATGGCCTGCACAAGACAATATGGAAAGAAACAATAACCACTTCATTGCTGACTTCTAGAGATTCTTATGTAAACAATAGCAAAATTGAGACTCATGTTATACTAACTTTCAGTAGATTCAAACTGGGACTGCAGAGATGGATTACTTGTTTGTTTTTTTTGTATGTTAGAAGTGGTATAAATAGACTGACAGACACAATTTCACTGCATTTTCTACACTCTGTCACTGTAGACCTATGCATGTGACATTAAAATATCCTCACTGTGCTTAGTGAACATCAGGCCCATGATGTTGTACCTAAGTATGCTGTTGCATATACTTTCCACTAGATGGCAATCAAAGCTCAGGAATGGAGAAAATTACTAGTTAATGTATCATAACACCTTTAAAGTTATTCTTCACGTCCCAATTTTATTAACTTGTTAACTTTTTCCTCGTACTTCATTTCAGAATTCTGTACAAAATAAAAAGAAGTACGAGGAGCTGGTTTACCAGGCTAGATTTATTATAGCAGCCTAACCTAGCTAGCCGATGAAAACAGCCAAGCTGTGGCTAGTAGCCTACCAAACGTCAAGACTGCCGTGCTAACCCAAAATAGCGTTTTAATCACTGACCTGAAACGTGTGACAACTTACTGGCTGCTGCTGATGACAAGGTACCAGTAGTTTTTTTAAAGAAATTTCCATGGTTGAAGGAAGACAGAGGAGTTCTGACAGACAAGCGTAGACTGTACAAAGGAGACGTTAATGTTTAGAATTAGAACACATGCACGCCCTTGTTTTAGTGGGATTCTATTTTTCTAGTTGGGTCACGTTAGAATAACAGCATTTTAAGAATGAGGGAAATGTGGGTTTTGTTGTAGACTATTTTCCCATTAATCAGTGTTAATGTAATTTACAGGGAGCATATTCTCAGGATTGTCATGATTTTTTAAAGCTTAAAAAGATTCGGGGCTTTTGACGTGAGATTCGGGGCTTCAGCCCCAAAAGCCACCCCCTAGCTCCACCACAGTTCTCTCCCCAGAAGCTACTGTTACTGGTAGGGTTAAGAGGAGGCGAAGGGCAATGCTCAGGTTTGCATACAGATCCAGAAGGTCTTCCTTATAAATGTAATCAAGCATCTCTCTTGGAGAAGATACATCATCTGGAAAAAAAATACTATTAGTCTCTGTTCATTATTATTTCTACTGACTTACCACCATCTTGCTTTCTTCTCCCCTCTTCTTCTTTTTTCTTCTTTCTTTTTTCACTCCCCGAAGGATAGTTTCTCTTCATAGCAATGGAGGCGTACCAACCGCTACCAACAGGCAAAATGTGCACGTTAATACAGGGTTTCCAATTTGTGCAAACATTCGTAGTAAGGGATCCCTCTGCAAGCGCTGATTGCTTGAAGGGTTTTGTCACTCAAAAAATGGCTGCTTAGCATTTTGCTCATCCCAACAGGAGGCTTATTTGTAAACGGGAAACACATGAGAGTCAGACTCAGCAGATGACTTTTCAAAACGCAAAATCGAATCTTCACTCTCGGCGCGCAAATTTCTCCATCAACGGCTGTGCAAATTTCGACTCTCTGTCGCCAACTGGTGGGGGCCCCAAGCAGCTGCCTGGCTTGCCTGTTGATAAGAACCGCCTCTGACCACACGTAGAGTTACGAGTGATCTCACGATGGTTCTTGGCCAAAGAAGGTTTCGGGAAACGGTCCGTAAACTCTACGATGGTGCTAAGTGTGAAGTTGAGTACTACTTATGCTTAAGTACTACTTAACATCGCTCGTAGTGCTTTCGGGAAACGCACCCCATGTCAGTTTTCACCATGCTTTATTTGTTTGACTAGCGACGCAGGTGGGAAGTGACGTGCCACTGCCAAGTGGCCTACAGGTCATTTAATGGGCCAAATTTAAAATGCTCATGCATTGAATTGCCACTCATAATTAATTGCGTAAATTTTTCATAATGCCTTAATTTGCAGTGTAATTAATTAATCTTAATTAACGCGTTAACCTGACAGCCATAGCTTTTTTACATTCCACCCAAACTTTTCTAGAATACAACATGGTATTGACTATCAAGTATATTCAGATATTGGTATAAAGTTGACATTTTAGCATTATAATCTATATTAGTGACTGCAGATATGCTTACAATAGACACACACTCTCATACCCATACAACAGTCAAAACATCTCTTTTTTACCTAAAAAACTATGAATGTATACAGAACATGGCACTTGCAAACAAAATGTAAAACGTACAGAATATGACCATCACTCCTTTTACAACAAGCTGCACAACTCCTTAATACCATGTGGGGTATAACAAAAAATAATAATTAAGATAATTAAGATAATTTTAAGGCGCTGGACTGTCAGATTAGGTGCATCAAGTTCTAGAGGAGTTTCTGAAAACCTTCAAAAGTGAATTTAAGAGATTTTGGATAATGTAGATTGATTGCATAGGTCAATCCCAAGAGGAAACAGAATGCCTGTGCAAGATCTCCAAGGGCATGAACCACTCTCACACCTTCTATTATGATCCCAGTGTCTTGATTTTCATTATTGCCGTAAATGTTTCATTATTGTATGTAGATGTGCATCTCTGCAATCTGTTCACCATCAGTGGCCCCCTGCATACAGGACACAAAAGTAATCGATCAGAACTCACTTTAAACATGTCATGAGAAAACATTTAAACCATTCGATTTCACTCTTCAGCTCATTATGACCAGCAGGCCTATTTGCACTTTATTTTGTTTGCCTGAGATAAAGAACTGATCCTGCCCCTGATGCGATGAAAGAAGACTTAACACCTGAAACCATAATCAAGAAACAACAAAGAGCAGCATTTTGATCTACATACATTCATTTACCCCACTTCACAGAGGTCGGTGTTCAAACCAAACTTAGTCTTACATTGAGGCAATAGGTTATGGAACCAAATACCTACAGCAGCAGCTAATACAGCAATACTGATTTTTATTCAGAGTATCCAAACTAATGCATAATGATAAAGATACTAGTGGTCACTTGGGGGCAGACTACAAGATTCATGCTGCATTACAGCTGGCCATCGGAACCATGGAGGTATTATATTAACTGTAGAAAATGAGGAAGTCCCACCCCTATTCATTTCAATGGGAAATGCCAGGCTAGTAAATGGAGTTTCATGGGGCTCATTTCCACCACCATTTTACTTGCACTTTACCAATTAAGTGTCATGTTACTGATTGTTGTGAGGTTGAGCAGAAATATTGATGAAGGGCCCTGTCCATGACCTGAGAGTGAAACACCCA
The DNA here is from genome assembly GCA_027475355.1 of Coilia nasus. Taxonomy (NCBI): domain Eukaryota; kingdom Metazoa; phylum Chordata; class Actinopteri; order Clupeiformes; family Engraulidae; genus Coilia; species Coilia nasus. The sequence goes on along the minus strand of CM050215.1, from coordinate 970,877 downwards.
CCAATCAACATGTAAGAAACAGGGGTGGATATGATTAAATTTCAAAATGGCAAATGGCAACGAGGAAGTGCCTTAATAATCAGCCGACTTGCCTGATGTCAGTGCCTCATGGCAATGTCGCTGAGTGGTGAGTTGTCCTGCTTGATAGCCTACATCTAGCAACAGCCTTACATAGAATTGTTTCAGAATGGTCTAAAGGGTCTTCATGGGTCAATTTTCTAATGGCTATGTAGCCTAGAAAAAATCTAAACATTTTTGCTTAGGTAGCAGGTTTTATGTTTGTTTTGGAAGCACCAGACACATCAGATTCACAGAAGATATAGGCCCATGTATAAGAACTTAGAACCTTAAAAACCTTTTACTATACAACATCAAAAAAGTGTCCACAATTTGACAAGACAGAATGCCAGATGACTTAAAAAATTACTTAATGTAATAATTAGCCTATGTGTTGGGATTGGGAAATGTGGACATTTGCTACCAAGCTTAGCCTACAGTGGTTCGCACACAATGTAATGTGGTCATAATACCTTTAGTAGCCTTGTCAATGTTCTTAGTTTGATAATACCTACATTAAAAGTGCTTTCAGTTGATCAAAGCCTTGATGAAGTCGTCCTCTCCGTTTGCTTTCAGCGTCTACTACTGCTAGCAGGCTACATGCATAAGCAGTGCCTACAGTGCTTGAAATAAACAAAGGGCCTTGAATCTAATCTTTAGGCTAACGTTATGCTAACATAATCCTTTGTCTGAGCTATGGTTACATAAATATAAGCATAGGTAGCTACCTAATATGAAGCAGGAAATTCAGAGTTCATATAATAATTACAGTTAAGTATGGGGTTGGAGGGTGAATAAGTGATCTGAAAGATTTGCTAGCCTATAGTTAGCTAGCTACTCACCAGATGAGACGTCCTGTTGCTTGAGGCTTTCAAAATTCCCATTAGTTGAGAGCAGGTGCAGTTCTCATACGAGACGTGGGTGATGCCGTCATTTTTTAGAAGTAGGCCTACTCAATTTCTTTACAACTTGCTGAAGAAAGTGAATATAAATTTAGAAACAGTGATACATGTAGTTACTGCAGCAGTTGAGTTTAGGCGTAAATGAAACAAGTAATTTTGCTAAATGTTACCAGAAATATCAAAGTCAAGTCAAAGTCAAAGTGTACTTTATTGTCAATTCACTATGTAACAGAAATTACACAGAGGACTGAAATTGCGTTTCACCAGACACCAAATGTGCAATTTGAACTAGAAACACACACGCACGCACACACACACACACACACACAGACACACACACATGAAGTGTGCACAGACATCCACAATAAATAGACATAAGACATTCAGATAAACATATACGCTTCCAACAAGGAGGAAAGTTCGAGGTAGCTCTTCTTGGTAGTTGGTGTAGGTGAAATATAGAGGATCTATATATAGAGGATCTTTGAAATGTACTGTAATGTATTAGCCAAATACTTTTTTGTTTTTCTGGAATGAATTGTAACTATACAGCTAGATTGAAGAAAACATTAGCGTTGAAGTGTTAGCCATTTATTTTGGTATATATGACTGAACCCATATGACCGTTTTTTTAAGGTAGTTTAATCTTGAATGCCCTTGAATTACTTTTTACAGTGTACCACTGTCACACCTCTCACTTCTGTCACGATTCTAGGGGTCATTAAAGTAGCTCTCACTTCTAGGGTCACCATTCTAGAGGTCATTAAAGCAGCTCTTATTGAGAGACTGTGGAACACGACCCAGAGGGGGAGCCCACCTGCTGTCATCAAACACTGTGTGTAGTGCATATATTAGTCATCTGGCCAGCAGCGCCACGCTGCGCTTGCTAATGGATCTGATTTCCTGTGCGCTGCCCCCAGGGACATGACCACCTGACAGTGCATATTTTCTATACTACACTTAGCCAAGGGGAGCTAGCATAAAAATAAAAATCTGCTGAGGCCTGCCTATCATTAGCTGCATTTTTCCCTGTCAACAAGGGTAACATTTTCTATGCACCCAGTGGTCATAAGATGCTATAAACACATTCATAAAGCTTAATAATGGTTGACACAAGTATACACAGGCAGTTATACATACTCATAGCTGCGCTCATAAAGCAGTATAATGCTGTGTTAGAAGCCTTTTTACAACCCTAAGTGACACAGTGCATTATGTATGGCATTTTGACTTTTTAATGGCCGTGATGAGAAAAAAAAAAAGGTAAGTGAAAAAGACCTTATAACATAGCATTATAATGTCTTACAAGTGCAGTCATAAGTGTGTAGAAATAGTTGTGAATACTTACGACAATCATTATAAAGTCTTATGAAGGCATTATAGCACTTGATGAATGTGTTTATATCATCTTATGAACACTGGGGACATAGAAAGTGTTACCAAACCCAGCTTCCTGCAGTTACCAAATTTGATATGCTTGCTATTTGTGTCAATTATGAGAACACTGCAGCATGACATTCGGCACACATACACACACATTTTAATACTTGTACTTTAAAACACACACACACACTGATGTACTAGTATACACATGGGTGTATGCACGTACAAGCACTCACAAGGATGTTATCATGCATGGGTGAAATATTACGATGGGAAATGCGGGTGTAATAATTTGGCCAAAATTTGATGTGCTTGCCATTTGTGTAAATTATGAGAACACTGCAGTGTGACATTCCACACACACACACACACACACACACACACACACACACACACACACACACACACACACACACACACACACATCAATGCACAATTATACACAAGTTTGAATGCACATACAAACATTCCCAAGCATGATATCTGTCTCCTGGATGAAATATTAAGATGGGAAAGCAGGGTGTAAAAATAGCCGCTGTGCACTGCAGCCGCTGCTGTGCTGATGCCAAAACTTGCTGGGAGCAACTGTCCAGGAGACAGAGAGGAAAAACAACTTCAACTGTCTGTCCTGGCCAGCCTTCTCTCCCTATCTATCTTTATGTTTTTTTTATCACTCTATCTCTATCAATTGCTTTATTTTCTCTTTCCATCTTTGTTTCTTTCTTTCTGTCTTTCTTCTGTCATTTTTTAGATTCCCTTCCTCCTCATCCATTTTGAGACTCTTACCTCCCTTGCTCCAGCTATGTTGCTTAGTGTGTCTGTAGGGAGTATAGCTTTGTGTGTCTGTGTTGCTCAGTTCTTGTTTAGGGAAGATGGCATTGTGTCTCTGTAGAGAGTATAGCTTTGTGCCCCTGTGGGGAGTATAACTGGCCCAAAGATGTCTGGAATGTCACCAGTGAGGTGGAGCTTACGGAGGCCAGGTCACGGTGTCATGGAAACGCCAGGCCTCTGGTGCTCCAGCTGCCAAAATAGCAGGAGATAACGCCTTGTCCAATACCCCTTAGACGCTTCAGTGTTCAATGGCCTTGCAGAGGTCATCTTCCCACCACTTGCATTCCCTTCCCTTTTCCCTTTTTTTCTCTCTTTTTCTGTACCTTCCCTTCTACCTCAACCTCCTTTATTCTGACACTTTTTTCCTTTTTTCCTTTTTTCTTTTTCTGTACATTTACCTTCTACCTCTAGCTGTCTACTTGTTTTCTGTGACTGTTTTTTCCTCCTTCTCTCTGGCACTATACCCTGTCCACTCCTCCAGGCATGTGGGGCGCACAGGCTCTGGAGGTGTCAGTGGGGAAGGTGACTACCATCGAGGCGGTGAACGGCAGCACAGTCCTCATGCCGTGCACCTACTCCAGCTGCATTGGAATCATGAACCTCGAGTTCCACTGGTCTTACAATAAGACTGAAGTACGTGCAAACACTCTTACAACATGTCATGTCATTTAGCACCAAGAATTTCAGCCCAAAATTTCAGTCAGTGGAGTTACTTGCAAACAGGGGATCAGATTTCAGTCTGATTATTGACCTTACTTCATGTAACTCATGAAATGACATGACATGAATGAAATCAGATTTTAATTATTCACTTAATTATTCTGAATACTACAATTACTTGCTTTACAACAAGATAAATGTTACATAAAATGCCCAGTAACTCTAAACAATCAAAACTGCATTCACGAAATGAGGAGTTCTGATGCAAAACCCCCTAAGTCCTTTTATAATAAATTTACAGTGATAAATGTATATAATTTCGCTAAACTTTATTATCAGTCCACCTCTAATTGGAGTGTTTCGGGGTGATTTATTATGAAAATTATTAGTCAAATAACTTGCATAAGTTAACTTTGCATATTTCTGAAAATTGGTTTTGAGGGTTTTGCATCTGAACAATTCAAATATAAAGTAAAGAACCCCTAAAGTAAGAACCCATTTCATTGGCATTTTACTTAAAGGAGTCCTATTGGTTTGTGATAACAGATAGCAGATATCTTTTTGTTTACTGGAAGTGTTTGAATTATTTTGTCCCTTCCCAAACAGATGCTGATGACCGGTATGATACCAATGGAGGGAAAAGAAGCCCGTGTGAACATACAGAATGAGCGAGTGGAGTTTGTGGGAACTAGTAAGACGAGCAACATCTCTATCATCTTCAAGAACATCACTTTTGAGGACCAGGGAGACTACATCTGCTTTGGCAAAAACCCCAAGGAGAAGAACCGCAACCACAGTGCAACATTGACCCTCATTGTTGTGGACGAATGTACGTTGCCTTGCAGTGCCCCCATAACCTCTCAGTACAGGCTGTTTCCATCTGTGGAACAATTCGCTGTGCCACTCCTGGAATGATTTTTCACTACAATATTACAACATTTCTACAACATTACAGAAATTATATGTTACAACTTGGTTATGCTGTTATGGTAAACACAAATTTTAGAGAGGTTGTGTTTTGGTTGACACACCAATGCAGTGCTTACCCTGGAAGCATTCAGCAGCAGGGCACCAATACTGCTAAAATTATGAGCATGACTGCTAATCAGTAAGATCACAATCAAAGTAATGCCTTTCATTTGTACACTGAGGAATCACTACACACAAAGACTTATTTTTTAAGTCTCATTCTGTCTATTTCTTAACTGAGAAGTTGGCAGAAGTCATCATTTATGGGGTCGTTTTGAACTGAAAAAAAGACCATTACTTTTGATGTGCATGTTCCCTTCATGTTGTGTGAGACTAACCAACACTGTATTGCTGTCTTCACCTTTGCTTGGCACTGTGCTGCCACACACAGTAAGGGAGGTGGACAACACCCTCACTGTCATCATCATGTCAGTGGTGGGGGCGGTCATCGGACTCATCGTCTTAATCATGGCCATCAAATCGCTTGTTCTCCGCTTGTTCCAGGATAAAAAGTAAGTGCCACATGTGTGTGTGTTCATGAATGTTTGTGGTGGTTCAGCATGTGTGTTTTGTCTGTGTGAAAGTGTCAGTGAACGATCAGGAATCTACTGCAATTTTGATATTTTTTGTGGAAATGAAAGACATTACAGACATGCTACTGTGTAATCCATAGTCTTATTTAAAGTGACCTTTTGACAGAAATAAGACAGAGAAGGGAGGCAGGAAAGAGAATCACTGCCTCTAAAGCCAAGTTGAAGCACAAGCACCCCTTGTTTTTGATTGTCTGAATGAGCACATGGCCCAATCCAGGCCTGTGTGTCTAGTCCTAGCAATATAGTTATACAGAAGGATTGCTAGCATGCAAATACTAGATGGATAGTTAGCAGAGGTGGGCAATCCCTAGCCTTATGCATCAGCCGCTTTCACATCATTTCACTCCGTGCAAAGCGTCTGAAACCTCTGCACTGGCATTCGTTTGCTCCACGGTTGCTTCAAACAACTGCTACATTAAGCTTTTACCAAAGCTTTTACCAAAACCTGTAGGAACTAGACCAATAAAGTCTTCCTTCTTTTTCTAGCTTTAAATCTTTAATTTGAAAGCTTGACTTCAACATCATCATTTTTACCCCTTGGAATGACTCATCCACATTCAGAGACTGAGCGAACCAAAACTTATGTTCATGCTACCTGACGCAGTTGCTGGAGATAAATGAAATTGAGTGGAGGCACTAGTCTGCACAAGCCTGGCTAGGCAATCCCAGCTTCATAGATTGAAAGTCCTGCTATGGATTTGTTCTACCTGTACACTCAACACAGGTACTTTCCTTATTGGCGAAACAGCGAAGGTTTGCACTACTTAGAATCAGCTGCTTAGTTTTAGTTTTTTTTTTAGTTTTTTAAAACACACAGGAAACAAATATGTGTTCTCTTTCAACATTTCGTGTTCGAGATCCACCTATGGGAGGGACATCCGCACCCGACCCAAGCAGAAGCAACCAATTGCACCAAGTCTGGCTTGACAGACAGCAGCGCAAGTCCTAAGCTCTTACAGCGAGCGAGGAAGCCCTGTAAGAGGTCTGGAACACGGACGCTGAGAACCGGTCCATCCTATTAGGGAGGACCGGTTTCGGGGGGGCGAGCAGCCCTCCCTGTGTGGGGTGGAGGTGCTTGGCGATCGAGGGTTCGACAGCCGGGGGGTCGCCCATGCCGAGGGCGGACATGTCCTTGACCTCCAAACCCACAAGCCCGTGTTTCAGCTCCAGCGGTTCTCTTGGTATGGACGAGTCGGAAAGCTCTGGCGACGAGGACACCATTCCTCCGTTCCAGCCACCTTCTTCAGCTCCGTCCGCGCTGCCTCAGACCATCCTCCTCGAGGTGTGCGAGCGGGCTGCCGCCTGTCTCGGCATCGAATGGCCGGCCCTCATTAACCCGGCCGACCAAGAGAGGGATGTGTACGACGGCAAACTCCTGGGTTTGCCCCCAGGTCCTAAAAAGCAGCTCCTGCCTGTTGTCCCCGCCTGTGCTAAGCACATGAAACAGTTCTGGGGAGAACCGCTGGAGCTGAAACACGGGCTTGTGGGTTTGGAGGTCAAGGACATGTTCGCCCTCGGCATGGGCGACCCCCCGGCTGTCGAACCCTCGATCGCCAAGCACCTCCACCCCACACAGGGAGGGCTGCTCGCCCCCCCGAAACCGGTCCTCCCTAATAGGATGGACCGGTTCTCAGCGTCCGTGTTCCAGATCTCTTACAGGGCTTCCTCGCTCGCTGTAAGAGCTCTTAACGTGTCCTCCCTCCTCTCGGCTTACCAAGCCGAGCTGATGGAGGACATGGGCAAGTTGTTGGCGAGTGGCGGCGCCACTCCTGCCCTGTGGAAGGAGATCGTTACTGTTAATGATCTCGTTCTGTGCAATGCCCGCCAGGCCGTCCAGGCTTGTGGGCGCTCCATGGCGCTGTCCGTGGTGGGTGAGCGGGCTCTTTGGCTGTGCACACTCCTCACGCACAGCGGTGCCCTTATGCTCCGTTGGAGCACAGAGGCCTACTCTCTCCCCATCTCTCCGCTTGGAAGGCTGCGTCTGCCCCAGAGTGGGTTATCAGGACAATAGAGAGGGGATACAGGCTTCAGTTTGCCGTACGACCCCCTCGTTTCGGCAGCATAGTTTACTCCCAGACAGAAGTCACTTCAGCTCAATTCTTAGTGGAAGAGATACACTCTCTTTTACGAAAGGGGGCTATTCGGGAAGTATCACGGAGCGAAGCCCAGCAGGGCTTCTACTCTCGTTACTTTTTGGTACCGAAGAGAGACGGTTCTCTCCGTCTTATTCTGGACCTCAGAGTGTTGAACAGACATTTAAGACGTTACCACTTCAAAATGTTAAATTTCAGCACTTTATCTCGCTCAGTACAGAGGAACGATTGGTTTACATCGATCGACCTCAAGAATGCCTTTCACCACATAGGCATATATCCCCCTCACCACAAATTCCTACGCTTTGCCTATCAGGACAAATGCTACGAATTCACGGTTCTTCCTTTTGGGCTCGCCCTGTCCCCAAGGGTTTTCTGCCTATGTGTGGACGCGCTCTGGCCCCATTACGCCTAATGGGGATCAGAATTTTGACGTATTTGGATGACTGGCTGGTACTGGGCAGGTCCAAAGATCAAGTGTTCCGAGACACCCATCGTGTGCACACGCATCTGACTTCCCTGGGCTTCATGGTAAACCATTCCAAGAGCAATTACTCCCCCTCTCAGAACGTCACGTTCATAGGGTAGGAGCTCGACTCGGTTTCCATGCGCGCTCGCCTGTCCCAGGAGTGCATTCATTCACTCTCGAATTGTCTCGCCCTCTTCAGAGTAGGAACGAAAGTGAAATTTCGCACATGCCTGAGATTGCAGGGCCTGATGGCTTCTGCCATACAGGTCCTGCCCTTGGGGCTCCTGAGAATGAGGGAATTCATTAAATGGATTTCTTCCCTCCGTCTCAACCCCACGCGCAACACATGTCCCAGGCAAACTGAACACGGGGGCACATCTTCTATCGAGGGGGAATCCACTTTACGGAGAGTGGCGCCTCCACCCTCAGGTAGTGGATCTGATTTGGCGGAGATTCGGCAGAGCAGCCGTAGATCTCTTCGCCTTGCGCAAAAACGCCCACTGTCCTATGTACTTCTCGCTACTGGACGGAAACGCGCCTCTCGGCATTGACGCACTTGCCCACCCCTGGCCCAAAGTGCTCCTCTATGCCTTCCCCCCTCTGTGTCTGATTCTCCCTACGTTGGCCCGAGTGAGGGAACAGGGGCTGACTTTGATCCTAATAGCCCCCAAATGGCACAAAGCACCATGGTTGGCGGAGATTTTTCGTCTCCTTTACACCCAGACGATGATGCTCCCGCTGCGTTCGGACCTGCTGTCGCAGGCAAACGGGGTAATTCACCACAACCACCCTGACCGGGTGGCACTCTGGGCTTGGCCCGTGAGAGGCGCAATCTCTCCATGTTAGGATTACCTCCTAACGTCGTGGCCACCATGCAGAGCGCTAGGGCTTCGTCTACTAGGTCACTTTATGACTATAAGTTGCGAGTCTTTGAGAAGTGGTGTGATATGCGTCGGGTTGTGCCTTATCAGTGCTCGGTCGCCGACATTCATGGCTTTCTACAAGACCTTATGGAGAAAGGGAAGTCTTTCTCTACTATTAAGGTCTATTAGGCGGCTATCACTTTGGTTTCAACGATGACACGGTGGGACGACACCCCTTAGTATGCAGATACATGAAAGGGGTGCGCCGCTTGTTGCCAACTTCTAAAAGGCTCATCCCGTCTTGGGACCTCCCCTTGGTTTTGGATGCGCTGTCTGGCGAACCCTTCGAAGCCCTTGGGAGCATAGGCCTAAAGCAGCTGTCCTTCAAGACAGCCTTATTGCTTGCTTTGACAACTGCAAAACGTGTTAGTGACTTACATGCACTCTCCGTGCACAAGTCATGCATTCAGTTCTCGCCTTGTGGTAATAAGGTTTTTCTTAAACCTAACCCGGCGTTTCTACCGAAATGTTTTCCCACATTTGCTTGCTCACAGCTTTCCACCCGCCTCCTTTTTCCTCTGTGGAAGAGCGAAGGCTGAACACGCTATGCCCTGTACGGGCTTTGAGGGCGTATGTGGACAGGACTAAGGGTTTTAGACAGAGTGACCAGCTCTTTGTCTCCTGGGCCGCCCTGTATACCGGGAAACCGATCTCGAAGCAGCTCCTGGCTCACTGGCTTGTCGAAGCCATAGCTATGGTGTACGATGCGAAAGGGAAACCGCCTCCCGCGGGATTGAGAGCCCACTCGACTCGCGGCATGGCGGCCTCATGGTCGGTCTTCCAGGGGGTGTCTGTGCAACAGGTGTGCTCCGCAGCCAGTTGGGCCAGCTCGGATACGTTTGTGAGGTTCAACCGTCTTGATGTCACCAAGACCCCGGTAGCTCATTCAGTACTGAGCGTAGGCTCTGTGTGACTCTCTCACGAGCGCCTCGTTCATTATTCCCTGTTCACTTCTTTTTGCTGAATTGTTACATTCTCTAAGTCAGATGCTGACTATGTGGTGTACAATTCAACACTTACACACATCTTTCCAGCTACCCGCTTGGGAAAATATGTGTGTGTTTTTCACGTAGGGTGAGTCTGGCACCACTCCGCTGAGGATTCACCTCGGTGGAGGGACCATCCGAGGCTGGCAGACACAGTAGGTCATTGGGCAATCGGGGAGTTGTCCATATCTCTCCCATAGGTGGATCTCGAACACGAAATGTTGAAAGAGAACTAAAGGTTATTCTATAACCCCGGTTCTCTGAGACATTGAGTGGAGAGATCCACCGACGTTGGCCCGTTTGCTTTGCGATAAGCGAATTTGTCTACTGATGTTGAGCAGCGCGACTCCGTCCTTTATACCACGGTCCGCTGGACGGAGCTTCCATGGCTTAGGACTTGCGCTGCTGTCTGTCAAGCCAGACTTGGTGCAATTGGTTGCTTCTGCTTAGGTCGGGTGCGGATGTCCCTCCCATAGGTGGATCTCTCCACTCAATGTTTTAGAGAACCGGGGTTATAGAATAACCTTTAGTTATGAACCTTTGGTCTCTGAAGTAATCCACATCTAGAGGAATAAGAATTCAACAAACTTGTACTAATGTATAATCAGAGACTTTTAATTTGAATGTTACTTTAACTACATATAACTTAATTCAGCTAGTATTATTCTGATTGGTCATGACAGATCACAGAGTAGTTAGTGTTATAATAACTCAGAAAAGAGAATATGACATGATCATGTAATTGCACATTATTCACATTTGTTTCCTTTAAATATCCTCCACGTCTTTTACGTCATCTATTTATGCCTTCTGACCAACGGCAGGTCCGTGCACAGGTGTCCTCTTCTGTTTTGGAATGTAAAGAACTAATATTTCTGCAAAATGCGTTTGATATGTAAGCTGTGATTGCATGATAATCAATGGGCTCAAGTGTTAAACATTACTATATTTCTGTTTCTGTCTCTCTCAGATATATATCAAACTAACCTGACAAATAACACTTGTATTCACAAAGCACACAGTTAGCATAGGCCTAAATCAGTTTATTAACATTATATCATCTCTGATGTTTTTCTATCTTTCCCTCTCTTTTTTTTTCTCTCCCTCCCTGTCTCTCTCCCTCTCTCCTCTCTCGCTCTCTCTCTCTCTCTCCTTCAGCAAAGAGTGCCTTGTCAGTTCTTCAGGAAATGACAACACAGAGAATGGTCTCTCCGGCTCCAAAGCAGATGACAAGCCAAAACCAAAGGCATGAGGGCATGTGCGTGTGTCTACATATTACTGTGTATATATATGTATACATGCAAATATATATATATATATATATATATAGTATATATATATAGTGAAGAAGAGGAGAAAGGAGACATGTATAGATTATTATTATGGACTGCTATAATCTCTTGACCCTTATGGGGAAATATAATACATTTTTTGAAACATTTTTTTTTTTTATTATTTTTAATTGCGCTTGAGACTGGATTTATGGAAAGTGTAATGGGCTGGATTATAAACATTCCCATGATGGCTTCTTCCAAGTGATAAACAATAACATATAATCATCACCGGTTACAATTAATACTGAGGAAAGACATACTGGTCATGTGTTTTTTTTTTTTTTTTTCTTTTTTTCTTGGAATGAAGACTGGGTTTAGAAATGAAACAGAACTCTATTGTAATGACTGCAGTTTTTTACATTGGGATTGGGACACTGTGGCAGCCTTTTAACAAATTTTAACTGCTGTCACTCCCCTTCAGTTGCCCTGAGACTCTCAGCATCCACACACTGCCAAGGTCTGCCAACGCCTACCGGACGGACCCGTCTCGCCCCAGCACATCAGCAACAGCTGGGGAGAGATATTTCACTATTTATTAAAGTGCATACATTAATAATGCATTTCTGCATTCTCACTAGCATTCCAAAAAAAATCTACCGAAAGGAAAATTAAAGGCAAGCAAAAAATTGCCACCTTTTGCAGTGGTTGCCATTTTTTCTCATTTGCACAACTCTGTAGACAGTTGTGTTGGACTAATGATGATGGCATGATTGAAATACAACACAGTCTCTTCAGTGAAGTCCCTTCACCCTTCAGCAAAAATACTGTACAGTTTACAGGAGATTTATGAAGGGATCACAAATCAACAACCCTTGACATTGGTGATGAAGGAAAAGACATGGTTTGTTTATCAATCCAGCTCAGCACTGACATTTCTGTTTGCTTTAGATGCGTCACTGGTGCCTGCACATGCTTCTAACTTCCTACTGCTTTTAGGGGGCCTTCTTTGCAATACAAGGGGGACAAAAAACAATATGTTACAGTGTAAAAGAAAAAATAGAAAATAATAATACAAATGAGGTTGTCATTGTTACGATGACAGGGATGAATAGGAAGGAAAAAAAGACAATCCCCCAGAAAATAATCCCATTCCCCCAAAATATGAATGAACATTTACGCCGCTGCTTTGGAAACTAAACAAAAAAGCATTTTTAAGCATGTTGAATGATTTTATAGAGACATACTATATGTATACTGCACCATATGACACCAACCTTGTACAAGTCCACACTCTGTTCCTTTTCTCTCTGTCTAGAATAGCCTGCTCAGTTCATGTAACGCCATCCATGTGTACACAGTGGAATCCTCAGTTCAAACTGACATTAAACAAACTGTCTCCCATCGGCCATTTAGTAAAGTAAGGGTTGTCAGTTGTACTTATGACCATTGTGTGGCAGTACTTTTGAGTGGCCACTCAAGGACAGCTGAACGATGAAGTCCTTGACCTCATGTGTCAGGTTGGAGCTAAGCAGTAGGGTGTTTTGCCATCGGTGAGCATAGGACTGAGAACCCCTACTCTGCCCATGATAAGGTGGCTTTCTCTCCCTTACTACTTGTGTTGACTCAGTCCCCACCACCCTGACTCCCTTCTCTGGAGCACATTACTACCCTGTTGTCCAGCCCTTTAAATACCTTATTCTGTCTAGGCACCAGAGCCAAGCTCAGAGAAGGGTCTCTCTCAGAGCACAGTCACAGTCATAACAGTCATAACAGTCATAACAGTCGTGGTGTTCATCTGTACTTTCAGAAGACATGGAGCAATGACCAGCCATACACCTAAAAACTTAGTAAGGATGCCATAGAGCATGTTTCCAAAGTAGGAATTGGAAGAATAATCATTAATGATAAAAAAAATTCATCAACACTAGTTTTACTGTTACCCACCCATCTGCCATCCAGCTGGGAAAGATGCAGACTCAAACTTCATACAAATATATCTGAAGTATGAGTGCAAAGAGAGCTTACTGTATGTCTGTCAACAATTGCATTGCCTTGCCTTTAAGAAGGGCACTTGTTTAATTTATATATATAAATGTAGAGAGATTAATACATTATGTGATTAACCAATCTGGAAATATTTGTTCCCTAAAAAGAGAAAATATTTTTCTTTTGCCTAAGTGAGATAATCTAACCTAGCCTAATCTTCCCTAACCCTGAGATTGGTTTTAAACTCTACCATGTACCATGTAAAATGGCAATGTAGCTCTGTGTGTCTACTCTATGTCTCACATCTAACTGTAATGGAAGTTCAGGAAACACTTTGATAAATGTTGCTTTTATTGGCAAACTCAGATGAAAGCAAACATGTAGATGACCTCTGTAAACACCTGCAGTGTACATTCTGTCCAGATGGAGGTGAGCTAACAGATGCAGTGTTTGAAGGAGGTCCTTCTGGGCACTTTATTCAATGTATATGTTGTCAGTGTGTTAACATATGTAAAGAATGCAAATGTGTGCAGTAGCAAAAGTAACCATGTGTGCTATGCTGAAGAGAACGTTAGACTACATTTCTCTGCAGATAAAAGTAAGATAGCTATGGTAACGTGAGTTTAGTTCAATGTTGTGAGTGCTTCCATATACTGGGGGTATTCCAATAAGTGGTTTAGTAACTAACCCAGATAAGTTAACTCAAAGTGGTAAACCTTCTATTGAAAGAGCTGTTTGTGTTTGTTTCTCTAGGAGAATGAAGCCTTAAAACCCCTCTATTAGGAAGTTTACCACCTGCTCACATTTGGCATACCCGGGAAAGTGACTAAACATACTTTCTGTAATACCCCCCTGCACCTTTACCAACAAACATCCTTTACACTTGACTTTCCCTCAAGAATCAGGGCCTTGGCCTGTCCTAAGATGACCTTGGGTATCCTAAGATGACCTTGGGAGGCTTTTCAATGTTTTCAGCACAGTGACACTTCCATAGTGTCATTGCCAGTGATGTGCTCCAAATGAAATAAGGGAATTATTTCAAGGCAATTTTGACTCAGTTTAACAGCTTTTCATTCTTATTCTTCTTATTATTCATTAATTATTATTATTATTATTATTATTATTATTATTATTATTATTATTATTATTATTATTATTATTATTGGCAAATAATCCAAAGAATTACCTCTGCTTGGCTTTTCTTTTGGTGTTGAGAATGTGACCAGAGCAATAATAATATCATTACCCTACTCTCATGCTTTCTTACTGATGTCACAATGCACCGTGTGTCCAATTACAGAGCCACTGTGGAGTCCACCAAAGGTTTGGGCCTTCTAGCCATAATAATTAAGTCTGCCCATGGACTGTACTGTTGTTAATTATGATCTGGATATAGAAATCTTTCAAAAACACTGTGCTTGTATGACATACAAACAAACAAGCACAGACCCCAATTAAATTTGAACTAACGCTATTTCACCTACATAATTCATTGTAATTTTTTTGCAATTGTAACATTGACTCTAATTTACAAAAACCCTGCATATTATAGTATGCATGTGGCATACCATACTCGTGAAAAATATGTGAAATCCTTTCCACATGATGCCATAGCTATATGCATGCCTATTCTCATGCACATCGCACCTTCCAGTCTATGCATGGCAGGCATTAGGGACTCATGTTTCTAATGTGGCATTTTGTCCATCATGCTGAATGCCCACATGAGGAAGGCTGATGACTTCACCAATAATGAGAGCCAAACAAACCGGGTGTTGGTGGAATTTGTTTTTTTTTTAAGCAATACCGTTAAAAGAAATGTGTCAAACAGCTTTTGTTATTACACTCAGAGGACATTACAGCTGGCATGTTTGTCTTTTGATATTTACTTGCCTTCTCTTATATGTCTGTTTGCCATGTTCTGGTCTGTATGCACTTTAGGTACACTCAAACCTTCTGATAAAGTCTTTCTTCAACATGTCTTCCCAGTGAAAGAGCTAGGACTATGAATGTACAGGTTTTCTTATTCTCCCCTACCGCCATTTTACCCTCCAACTCCTTGTTCTCGCCGTTTTTCCTTCCTAACCCTTCCTATGTGCGTGTACTGTATGTTTGTGTGTGTGAGAGTGTGTGTGTGTGTCCCGTCTTCTCCTCTTCTCCTCTTCTCCTCCTCTTTCTCTGCAACGCCTCTGGTCTGTTTCAGACTCCTACTGTCTGATCTAGTGCAGTGTCATCAGACAGGATTGATTTTCTCTGTGCTCGGTTGCTTCTGTCTGGAATGAGAGGAGCTCTGCGGCAGAAGCAGCCCAGCCCATTTCAATGGCATCTCCCTCACATACTCTCTCTCTCTCTCTCTCACTCTCTCTCTCACACACTCTTTCTCTCTCGCTCTCCTTCCCCCTCCCTCACTGTCTGTAAAATCAATGCCTGTACCGTGGTTTGCAGGACCTACCTTGTTACTGCATCCAGGACAAGCACTAGCACTAAACCTGTAAATCTTGCCACTTTCACAGCAGAAAGAGATTTTTAACATCCACTATGATATCACTGATACCCTGTCTCTATATGTGCCAATACAACTATCACACAGATACTGATAATGGCTGAGAATAGTTTAATCGTTGAAGTGCTTATTTTCATTCACGGGGGAATTGCCTACTATGTTTTAGAAAACTGCCTACGGAATATCACGGCTTCACGACTTGGCAATGGCAAAAATCCAGTGGTATTATGAGAAATTGTTCTTTTGACAGCAATTGATATACCAGATGATATCCTTACTAAAATGCATTTTGGGACTACTGTGCCTCCTATACTATGATTTGCTGGCTATTGTAAACAGCAGGGCACATTAAACAAAGTTGCTGTTTGTTTTAAGATCTTAATAGTAACTATTACCTAACTACAGTCTAAATTCCAAGTACATGATAAAGGTGAAAAATATCTACTTCTGACTATTATTACTGCCAATTTTGAAATACATTGGGATTTTTAACATGGGCCATATTGCAGCCAAGAGTGCTTGTGTTACCATTTTCAAGCAGGTCCTCGGTGTTGTTGACTTTTCTGGAGTTCCTTTGTACAGGGCTTGTTTGAGATGAACACATAAACTGGCTCACACATCAAAAAGTGACCACCTGCCACTTCTGGCAAATGAACTTTAAAGTGTTTTCCAATTTGATAGTCGTCTAAGGATTTCACTGCCTACGCGAGCGACTCCTGTACCCACTGCCATGCCAAGAGTCAGTGAAGTCGGCTCATAACCTGCCTCGCGGCGGCGTACGGGACCTCTGCGCTCTGCGCCAGCTCCCACAGTCTGGGGACAGCTCGCCGAAACCGTGGCCTAGAAATGTGTCAAAAGATAAGGTTTAAACAGGCTTCGCTTACAGGCATTTCCCCTGAGACCCACCTTTGACTTCTACACACCTGCACTCCTAGCCTTCCCTCCCCGCCCCCTTTTCAAGTGCCCCACTTAAGGTTACAAGGTTCCAATCCAAACTCCGGGCCACGTTTTCAGACATACTGTCCCCAGACACTGATGAGGCCGCGTAAGAGTAAATCAGTACATTCCGGAGAGGGACATAAGCTCTTCCCCTACAGTGACACTTGTGTTTCCACTGATAGTATAATATACAAGATCTCTCTACTACTCCCTTTTGTGAAGGTGTAGCACTGTTTTAACTCATAATACAACATAGGTATCAACTCTACTGTCTCAAAGCTGATTTTGGGGCCTTGAGAAGGGTAATTTGTGTGCAATTTGAAGCATGCATGGAGACTACAAAGTTTTTTTTTTTCAAGAGTATTAACAAAGCACTGGACACTTTTACTCAAGTCTATTATCTGTGATTTCAAAACTTAATGCACATGAACAGACCAACGCAGAGCAAGAAGCACAGTCGTATATGGCATAGCCAACCACCTTTCCCTGGATCCACTGTGTCACTCGATCCAGTAGTATCCTCTGGCATCTACTCGCCATCAGCACCAGATCCAGTGCAGGGCAGATCTGTTGTGCGGCATGCAGGTGTATAAGCTCCACCTTTTGCTGGAGACTCAACCAATGAGGCACGCAGAGGTTGACATAGGTGTGTATTTTAGGGTGTAATCTCACACACCACACCAAACTGGTCTCTTTACATGCCCGACACCATTTGTCTATGACTGCTGTAGGTGAGCTTGTCTGTACTCAACACAATGCTTCTACATGTTAAAAAAATATTCAGCATAAAGAATTTCAGGTCAAGTCATCTTAACTTATAACAATGTACAGAGTCAAGAAAATGTATAAATAACTCGGCTCTACACATTGAAAAGAAGTCAGTCAAAGCAACAAGATTAAGATCCTTGACTGGATAGGTGTGTCTGCTGAATATTTTTCCAGTGTACTTTCTTGAACTGTAATAGCGAATGTGCAAACCCTCCACTCTCTGTTCCTCATCCTCCTCTGCCTCTCCTGTAGAAATGTCTGTCATTATGCCATGACTATGCACCTCAGTAGAATTTCTCTGGACTGTAGAAGTAAATGATAACAAAAAATAAAATCAAAGTTGCATATAACTAAATAAAAAATAAGTTTGCTTAAATAATATATTTGTGTTGGTGTGTGTTTGTTGGAGTGTTCTATACCTTGGGTTTGCATGTCTCTGCCAGATATTTGCTCTAAGACACGATGTCATAATGTTCATCTCTTACTGTAATTAAATGTCTCTAAGTAGCTAACAGTTACAATTTTCAGAGAATATGGTAACACTTTATTTTATGGTTGCTTTTTCAGTTTATCTACATGTAACAACATGTAAAATTATATGTGTAAGTAGTAAATATTATAGTAAAATTACTGTAAAAAAGGTTTATACTCATGTTCAAACAAATCCATTATTTATTTTAAAACAATAACATTTATAAAACATATACAAATTAATAACCACAAATTTGTAATAATTACATTATGTACATAAGTGAAATCTCCCATAATGAATAGTTTTCTACCAGCATAGGCACACACTAAAACACTTCATGTACATATGGTAACAGGCTTAACAAAAATGCACACATTAAAACACACTTGCATAAACCTCCACTTACACAAGCACCAACATTTAAAGCCACAATGCTCCCTTATTTTGGCCACACAGATAATACTATGGCAAGAACATGGGTAAATGGCAAAGGTGGGTAGGAGAGGCTGAATTAGAGTAAAAAGCATGCTCCATTTTATGATTCAGCCTCCCAGCCTGACAGGAGGTGTTTGAACTGAAAACAAAATGGTTGTGAATTCCTCACTTACAAAATTATATGGCCTATAGCCAACACATTATGTGCTTTTATTTTTTGACTCACACAACAAAAAGTCATGTTTGCATTGCACTCTGATCAAGTAGCGGCTAAGCCTTCATTAAAGCCCACCTTTCATCTCCAATCAGCCTCTTAGGTTATTTAAGCGAACACACAGAAAGATAATACATGTACCCTGAGACAGTGGCGAAGAACACACAGTGACTTCATGGCTTTGGTTAAGAGATTCGGCGAAGACCCTGAACCGACACATGATGGCCATGCTGTCTGACATCTGAAGTTGAGCCATGACAGAGGTATTGTCAGAACTTTGGCTTTGGGGTAGGAGGTTAAAATGCATCCATTTGTTTGTGAACGTACACACACGTGCACACACACTCTGGAGGCTGGAGGCTTGGTCCCCTTCTTCTGTCCAGGGGCTACATCTGTGGACAAAAAAACATAAAAAGACGTCTTATTCCTGATTCCTTTATTTCTGTAAAAACCAGCTGCACAAATCTCCTCTTCCATTACATTTTTTTTTACATTACATTACACTTAGCTGATGCTCTTATCCAGAGCGACTTACAGATATTTACAGGGTTTCAGTTACAGTCCCTGGAGCAGTGTGGGGTTAGATGCCTTGCTCAAGGGCATCTCAACTATGGATAGGGCGGGATTTGAACCGGCAACCTTTCAATTGCAAGACCAACTCCCAACCACTAGGCCACAGTCACCCACAACAATCTCTGCTTTGTACACCACAATGTAAATGCAATGTAATGTAATATAATATACAGATAATTAAAATACATTTAGCACTCAGGCCAGTCAGGGCCTACCGCTTTGACACATCATGTTCAAGTTTATGAGTATATCAATTCATAGCATCAATTTCAAGCGTAGGAGACTTAAGTGACTTTACCTTGCATGCCGACAAAACTCTGTTAAACACATCGTTCTGTGTTGTTTATTATATTTACAATTAAAGGTGTCACTCCCCGTTTAGTACTTGCCGTTTAGTACTTGCTCTTTTTGAAATACAATAGGTCACTCCGACTTGCATATGCATGCTGCATGTCAAAATGTTCTTCTACCCCGATTGTCTCCATCAGTCAATATAAGAAAATACAGTAATGTGCAAAAGTTTTAGGCAGGTATGAAAAAAATGCTACCTTCAAAAATGGAAGTGTTCATCATTTATGTTCAGAAATTAACAAAATGCAGTGAGTGAACAAAAGAGAAACCTAAATTAAATCAATATTTGGTGTGACGACCCTTCTTCTAGGTATACTTGCGTAGAGTTTTTGAAGGAACTTGGCTGGTAGCTTGTGCCAAACATCTTGAAGAACTAACCACAGATCTTCTGTGGATGTAGGCTTCGTGACATATACAACCAATTTGGTGTAATTGGTTGATCATACACCTGACTATAATCCTGCAAATCCCTGACATTGTGTGTACCCCTTTGTGTGAATTGATGCTGGTTTGAAGGCACCTGCCTAAATCTTTGCACAGTACTGTATTTTTTTAGCCATCCACATGTTTAATGTTAAAACACCCATGAGGCTGAAATGACTTAATGGGCATAAGTTGTTTTTTGACAAGTTTTAGACAGGTGCACACAAAGCGTACACACACAGGGGTACACACAAAGTCAGGGATTTTGCAGGATTATAGTCAGGTGTATGATCAACCAATTACACCCCCCCCCCCCCCCCCCCCCCCACACCCAGCTCCACCAAACTTGAACAGCCTGAAACAGGAGCACTAAAGCATGTTTTTTCACCAAAACCGGCTCACAGGGCATTGATTACTACTAGAGACCACCCCAAAAAGTATTGAAAAAACAATGCAATGACACCTTTAATATTTTTCTCAATATATTTACAGCAGTGAAGCATCAGGATCGGGGCCTAAGTGCTGAGTGATGCTAAAGGCATTAATGATGTCACTGACCGCCATCACTGTGTAAATCCAGTCTAGCAGCTCATCCACGTTGCAGTACACCCCCGGCCTGTTCTGCCGTGCACAGCCCACGCCCCAGCTCACCACCCCAACCAGCCTCCAACGACCAGACAGGAACAACAGAGGCCCACCGCTGTCCCCCTGTAACGACCCACAGACAACATGAGTGAAGCCATCAGAGTAACACATGGGAAGGCATGTGTGTGACATCTTCATTTATATTACATACTGTGCCACAAGAAGAAACCAGCAGTTATGAATTTCATGTTCTAGTTTTAGTAGTATCAAGTATCTCATCAAATGTTTAGTGCGTCATACCTGAATATTCAACAAAACAGGAGCTAATGTTTTATAAATAATAATGTTATAAATGTTTCACCTGGCATGCATCTACGTTGCCCTCTAGGAAGCCAGCGCAAAGCATTCTGGGGGTGATGAGGGACCCATAGATGGTGGGTGAGGAGCACTGAGCGCGGTCTATGAGTGGCACACTAGCTTTCTGCAGGTTAGGGGACACTTTACCTGTTAGTGGGTAAGAGGAAAGGCAGAGGATGATGAAGGATTTATAGATGGAGATAACAGAAAACAAACACTGGTAAGACAGACACACAGACAGACACACAGACAGACTGGGCACCATTTATTCCACAAACAATGTGTTTATAACACCATATACCACAGACTGACAAACATCACCAGTTAATCTCAAAATACAAACAATTTACTGTAACTCTGTGTTTGTTACAATGGTCAAAACTGAGGGTGGTATGGGATGGGTGAACAAATTAACGGCTGTGTGGCTAATGGAGCTAAGCCGAGTCAGAGGTAAGCATGCTGGAAAGAGGAGCTGACCTTTCTCCTCCAGGTAACCCCAGCCCGTCACCACCAGAGGATCCCCACCTTTGAGGCCGAGGCCATGGGGAGGCAGGCACACCGGTCTGCGGACATCTAGTAAAGAAGAACACACCCATATTAGGAGTGAACATACACTCAAACACATCTCAGAGCGAAGCAAAGGTTCATGTGCCTAAAGCAGCACAGTTCTGTATTAATTATGTATTCATTTTAGACCGCAAAACATTTAACAGATTATGCATTTTCAACGAGGTTTAAAGAAATAACACTACATCATTAGCAACTGTTCCTCTTTTTGCTGCAATTTCAAGAAACAACCAATAGAGGTCAGACTTTACCAGGAAAACAGGAAGGCAATTTGAACTATCATCACTGCTAACCTTTCAATTTCAACCTTTGCCTTAAAGGAAGACCTTTAAAGGAAACACTTTTCTTTTGGTGGTGGTGTTGGGGGGTAGGGGCAGAGATCTACCCCAAATAGAGACAAGAGGACCCCATTCTCCTAGCCTAGCAAAGTACATTGAAAGTGTGTTCCCCAAGCTGAGGCATTGCCCACACTGCCCCACTGTTTGCTATAAGTCCGGTCTGTGGCTAGTGCCCTGTGTACAGCACACTTACCACTGACAGTGATGGGGCTGCTTAGCCTCATCATGGCGATGTCGTAGTCATTCCTCTTGTTGTCGTATTGACTGTTGATGATGATCTTCTCCACGGCGGAACCTCCAGTCGTCCCCATATATGTGCGGCCCGACACAACCCTCCATCGGCTCACCTCCTTCTTAGAGCTGCACAGACAGACACAGGGACAGGAGCTCAGACAAGAGGGCATCATTACATGAGGAGCACACGGGGAACACGGGCAAAGTCACAAATTGACATTTTTTAAGTTAATGCCCCTACCCCCTATCCCCCAAGTTAATCCCCCTGCATTGAAACCCCAGCTTTTCACAAAGCAATCCTGTGAATAAGCAAAGAAAAGCATATTCTCAAGCTAGTAGCATTTTATAATTTTTATATATATTTTATATGTAATTTTATATATATTTTCTCAGTTTCTGCTTTTTATGACCATTTTTGCCGTGGACTCCTCAAATAGAATATATCTTTTTATCACTGTTGTTTTGTGTAGTAGTGCTACAACAAAGATTTTTAGACTTATTTGGCATTTTTGGTGGTGGGTCAAAGCTTTTATACAATTTGTCTCGTTAATCATTACTGTTGCTACATGTGTTTGTGTGCGCACGTGTGCGTGTGTTGTAAACTACTCACTCTGAGAAGCAGTGTGCAGCAGTGACAACCCACTGCGGGGAGACGAGGGAGCCTCCACAGGTGTGCTGTCCATTCTGCTGCAGGCTCACCTGCCACGGCCACTCCTTGATCTCTGCAGCCACACCCCCTACGATGCGCTCCTGGCTGTCCCGGGTCCCGCAGTCTGGGGTAGCATAGGTACGGCCTGATTACACATGCTTGCAAGCCTAACAGTAGCTCATGGGCATCATGAGGGGTTTGTTTGTGTGAATTGTTGTTTGTATCTGTCAAAAGAGCTAAGTTGTAAGCAACTGGACTTCTTTTTAGCTTTAGCTTAAAGAAGTTTCACCTTTCATGCAAAAGGCTTCTTCAGTTCTGGATACCTTTTGGATGAAAGGTGAAGCATCTTTAAGCTCTAAAAAGAAGTCCAGTTGTTTACAACTTAGCTATTTTGACTACCATGACCTCTGTGAATGAGAATTTTGTTTGTATCTCTTTTATACAGAGAGCTCATGCACACATGTTCATTTTGTTACCTTGTTTATACTATTTTTGCAAAAGACATTGAGAGCTCATAGAGGCTTAGTTCTAACTTACAAGCTCAAATAAGGTTTCATATGAAGTGTTTTAGAGGTACAAAACCACCAGGGGGCAATACTTTCTAATTTCCAATATACCATTGTAAAGCAAATACATCTGAATCCATCAAGGGTACATCTGAATATGCCTGCAATCAGTGCACAGAATGGGATGCCAGAAATGTCAGGAGTTTTCTTTTTTTTAGGTTAGGTCTTGATTAATGGATTTCTCTCAGCATTAGTATAGGGAGCAGAAAGCAATGCAAAGGTTCCCTAGCTTTGGGCAAATAAGAAATGATCACTCATTCACTATATAGTATACTAGGCCAAAAATGAGCCATTGTAACGGATGTAGTGTACTGTACAGTGCACTGTATAGTGAGCAAGCAAACATTTTGAATGGAGCCTTAGCCTTACTGCATGTGTGACTGGTCCTGGACTGCCTAGGTGCTGCAAGATTAGGATCTAACTGAAGGACAGGATCCACAAGTAAACCTGAAGAAATTTCACATATGTGAAAACACTACAAACAACAGAAGAGAGTGGGGTGACCTAGCAAAAATGAGAGACTGAAAGAAAGAAATGATAGAAAGAAAAGAACTAAAGAAAGAAAGAAGGAAGGAACAAAAAAAAGAGAGAGAGATAAAGAGAGGGACAGAGAGAGAGAGAAAGAGAGAGAGAGAGGTATGTTTACCTGAGCAGGACAATGTGATGACTGATCCAGAGCTGCAGACTTTCCTGTGAGACAGACAGACAGACAGACACACAGATAGAGTTAAAACAGTTTGACAGATTAGTTACACCTATAGCCGTCCCTCCAAAACACAATTAACAGACATCACTGGGAGCTCCCTGCTGTGTCATGCCTGAGAGACTCCTTCAGTCATGAACATCTCAGAACTAATCCCAATTATTTCAATCTCCATAGGCCAAAACACAGCCCTGGCAACCACTCAGGTTTACATGTAGCCATTGTGACATTAGGATTTGTTAGGAGTGTGTGTGTGTGTGTGTGTGTGTGTGTGTGTGTGTGTGTGTGTGTGTGTGTGTGTGTGTGTGTGTGTGTGTGTGTGTGTGTGTGTGTGTGTGTGTGTGTGTGTGTGTGTGACTGAGCGTGAAAGATGGGGAAGGGGGAGAGATTTAAAGAGAGAGAATGTGAAGACCATAAGAATGGATAGGAGAGAGTTGTCAGTGATCAGTCTCCAGTTTGCTCCCCTATCAGGTTAAAGGCTGTGGGTCCTGTATCACAGTCTATCAGTCACGCCTTTGGTATCTCACTCACTCACTCACTCACACACACACACACACACACACACACACACACACACTGCAGAAAACAGTGTGATTGACACACACATAGTGTCAAAACAAACAGCAGAATCATCAGCAATATTATCTGCCTCCATAACAACAAATGGGCAGAGTGACAAAGGTTTTAAGCCGTGCTCTCTGTTTGACGTGTTACTCATCACCCACAGAAATATGAGAAGAACAAACACTCACAAAGAGAGAGGTGCTTTTCTGTGCATGTACACATGTGCACGCGCACACACATGCACACAGAAAGTAGACAAGGTGGAACGTCATCAGCAACCGAAGGCAGTTCATTGTGTGAATACACAGGCTGCAAAAATAATGGTTTGCTCCAGTAATCACCTGAGGGTGTACATGTTTATATTCATCTAAATCACTCTTTCCTATCAATGCATATTATTGTAAGTAGGTTTGGCGGGGGAAGCTAAGACTCAGACTATTGAACAGAAACTAATGTTACTTCCTGACATGATGCCTTTGGCCCTATTGTGCCTTTTGTATACACAAGGAGAATCCATTTCGCTCTAGTCGTATTGTAATTGTTAGTATCACATCACCTACAACATGGATCTCTTAACATAATCTTTCTTTATTTAGTACAGCTAACCTTCCAGGCACAGCATTGAGGTCAAACCTTTGACTTGGACTATAATTTAAAATGGCACAATATCATTAACTCATGCAGTATTTTAAATCGTCTTCTTTTTAACATCTGAATAAACGTCATCCTACATATTTAAACCTATTTTTTGATATGTGTTTAAACGCAATCTCTTATTCTCAGTTGATGATGGCCTATTTAGCACTCTCTCATCCTTAATTTATGATAGTCCTAATCCTATCCATAGTAGCCCTAATCCAACACAATTTGTCTCTTTCTAAACATTTTACATGTCATAAGATTGTCTGTAGGTAGTTTTATCCATGTCACGTAAAGTTCAGCTGTGCATACTCCTGTCTTACCGGTCAGCTACTATGTTCTTCTGATTCATGATAGTTCCAATGATTCATGTTACTTCTAACTTGTCTTTTTCACCATTTTACTATAGATAAGTTTGATAGAAGGTAGTGTTATCCATGTTATGGTATAGATAAGTTTGATAGAAGGAAGTTTTATCCATGGTATGTAAAGTGCAGGTGTGTATAGTTTTGTCTTACCGATCGGATACTATGTTCTGCAAGGCTTTGCTGCTGCTGGACCCCACGGCACAGAAGGACGTCCCCAGGGTGGAGGACACGAGCCGGGCTGAAATGGCACCGAAACTTGGTTTACTGGAGGAGACAGACAGACACACAGACAGACACAGAGTGAAGAATAAGTGTTGTAGCACACTTGTACTTTCAATGGAAAAAAATACTGGACCCTGGTGAAGGTGTAAGAAAAATGCAGAACCATTGGTCCAAATCGTTTCTCTTACGCATTCATTATTAACTTTTTTCATCAGCAAATCCTTCCGTTGGCCATAAGTCACTGCTTTATCAGTTTTCATCTGAGGGTGTGTGTTTCCTAACTTTATTTGCAGAAAGCACTTCAGAGAATTCTGATTATAGACTGAAGCTACTGAATATGGTCCAACGGTTAAAAATCTACTTTCTGCACATTCAAAATGCATTTTTTTGCAGCACTATTCTTTTTGTTAAAAATAAAATCTGACAAAAATATAATAAGATGTGCTTTCTTTCTTTAAAGCAGGCTCCATAATGTCTAAAACTTTTGTTATACTCTGAAATCTGAGCAGCTTTTAAAAACTATACAGCACATCCACAGAATGAAACACTATCCGCCTCTATTGGACCTAAAGATGGCGGAGGTAATAATAATAATAATAATAATAATAATAATAATAATAATAATAATAATAAGAAGAAGAAGAAGAAGAAGAAGAAGAAGAAGAAGAAGAAGAAGAAGAAGAAGAAGAAGAAGAAGAATAGTTTTAAGACAATATTGTATATTTGACTATACAACAGATCATCTATGATTGCTGTTTTAAAATCAAGGCCATGCATACAGATGTGCAACTTACTTTGTGTATCCCAGCTGATTGCAGGCAATCTGAGTATGTTGATAAGTAAAACCTTCAGCACACACACTTTTCCACCCAGAGCTGGGATTGTAGACCTGTAGCACACTGTGGTTTGACACCAGACGGACTATTAAAAGACAAGAGACACGGATTAATGATCTGTTGCAAAAATGTGTGTGTGTGTGTGTGTGAGTGTATATGTGTGTGTGATAAAGATAGAGAGAGAGAGAGAGAGAGAGAGAGAGAGAGAGAGAGAGAGAGAGAGAGAGAGTATGTGTGCGTGTGTATGTCTTACCAGGGAATGTGTCATTTGTTTGAAAAGAGGACACACAGGTGGATTCGTCCTCCCCAGAGGGGCAGTCCTCCTTGCCATCACATGTCACAGTCAGGGAGACAAACTTCAGGGACTTGGAGCAGAAGAAGTATTTACTCT
This sequence comes from Coilia nasus, assembly GCA_027475355.1. NCBI lineage: Eukaryota > Metazoa > Chordata > Actinopteri > Clupeiformes > Engraulidae > Coilia > Coilia nasus. The sequence continues at coordinate 944,054 of CM050215.1, read as the reverse complement.
CGATCAGCTGCTTGACTGGTTCATGGAGAAGGAGAAAGATAGAGAGAGGGAAAAGGGAAAAAGGAATAGAGTAAGATGTGAATGACAGGATATCATAAGTGTTTATGATTAATATTGCCTTAAACTGCCCTTGTAAATATAAAAGCACATGATGATTGTGCCAAGTAGAGCAAGGTTCCTAAATGAACATCAGACCTGTATTTAGGTTTCCATTCAGCAACATATGACGCACATTTATCTATTAAAATGAAACTCCCTTTTGTAAACACAAGACTAACATAGGCCATATGTATGAGTCCAGTTGGAGTGTATAGTGTAATGCCGACAACCAAGAGAGGTATTGGTTCGTAAGGGACTCACTGAAATAGGCGGCTACCCCCAGGGTGGCTAGGATGAGCAGGACAGCGACGGCGGTAATGAATGCTCTCTTTACGGCTACCCCCTTCTTCTTCTGTGGCGCCGGCTGTGAGGCTGACATGGGCCGTCTGTGCCTGTTCGGCCGGGGTGCCGCAACTAACACACACACACACAAACGCACACACACACACAGGCACATGCAGATACACACACACAGGCACACGCAGATACACACATGGGCATATGCACACGCGCACACACACACACACATACATGTATACACACAGAGACAGGCACACATAAATACATACACATATACACAAACACTAAGACAAACAAATTGATTGCAAATTTTTACTTTGAAACATATGGCCTCCCTGATATAACATATGGCTGGCCTGACATGAGATAGTCAGAGCTAAATGTGTCTTTTTATTTGAAACATCTGCAGATTTGCCCAGTCAGCAGGAAAACTAACTATCCTTTTTTAATTTGTTACATTTTATTTATTTATTTAATTTACTTATTAGGGCCCAAGCACTAGAGGTGGAAAACCCTATTGGTTTTTGAAAGATTATTATTGTTTTTCTTTCTTTCTTTCTTTCTTTCTTTCTTTCTTTTTTTTTTTCTTTCTTTCTTTCTTTTTTTCTTCTGCCAAACTCAGCCTTTCAAAGACTTTAAAGCGCCCCCTGTGGGTTTGGACACATGATCAATTTAAACCAAAAGTTATGAAAGGATTTATCTTAACATGAAAAGTTTCAAAGTTTCAAAGCTTAAAATTGTTTCACCATATCTATATCTTGGTATCTAGTTGCCCAAAGTTGGTCAAACTTGACATGCAATCTTTACACAGCTTTCTTTGAATGAGCACCAAATTTTGTGACACTTCTTCACAGGGGGTGCTGTTTCCAGTCAAAGCTACAGATGGCTAGCTTTCCCGATGCTCATTTAATTCTCCCAAGTCGAGATTCCTGCAGTCGCGAGAAGTGTTTACCACTGCCGCCGCTAGGGACAGCATAGGACCACAAAGGTTTACGCTGAAGTAAAGATCTCACTTCCGAGGTTGACCCACCCACAGCAAGACTTGCAGTATTTAGTTGACTGTAAAAGTGCCATTATCTCGTAATCCTGCGGTTCAGTTGCAGTGAAATTAAATCGATGTGCAGAAATAGTGACAATACAGCTGTCAAAACGTTTAAAAAGCAAAGTCACGTCATCTTGTTTTCCTTGTTAAAACCGTATGCCATGACAGCAGTATTATCGTCATTTCTACAAACCGATTGAGTTTTCCCTGAATTTGGACAGCACAACTGTAATATATTTGCAAGTTGGCCATGAACTGGAACATTTACCATGGTAACACCGGGAATGTTTGGTTTGTGACACACACAAGACTGATATCGGTGAGAGCCTATTCAGACGTGGTCTCGTGGCTAAGGAGATGATCTTTAGTTCGGGGAATCTATCATGTTAAAACATACTGCTATCGTGCATTTCTCTGTCAACACATGTATCATACAGTTTTGCAATTACTGCAAATTTCTGCATAATATCCAAGAGATTCGGACATATCATGCCACGGCGCACTGTGCATTCGCGACGTGCGCATGGTGTCATTACTATTCTGTGCCAGCGCACCATTCATTTTTTAAGGCATAAAATCACGTTGTCTAGATAGCAGATGACACTGCGCCATCACGGGCGTGTCAGCGAAAAGAAGAAGTGTGGTCTGGCGCAAAGCGTGCCAAATGCTATTATAAGGACGCAAAAATTAAATCCGCCAGTGGCCAACAAAACCCTGGTCTGTCGTCAGTTGCTGGAAAGCTATTTTATGGGCGCACAACGCTTTGGGATATAACGAGAGGGATCCCCCTCTTGATGAGTCGCTGTTAGGGGACGATAGCTATCCACTAAAGGCACGGTTATTAACACATACATCATGCCAACAACAGGGCTTAAAATGTCTTCAAGCTCCAAAAAGATGTCCAATTGCATACGACTACGAATCTGATTATTTGCAACGACAAAAACACTGATATATATTTTGCAATAATGCACATTTATTGAGCAATCAGTTTTTGTAATAAACATATACACATTGTTCATAACCAAACGGGAAACAGTAAGTGTAAAAAACAGACTTAAATATCCATCCCGGAAGATTAACTGCTCATGCACGAGCAGATCGGTCTTCAAAGAAAAACGCTCCTGATGGGAAACACGCCATCGTAATAGCAACAAGCCATGGACAAAGCGCAGCTGGCTTTTAAAGGGAATGAGAGTATAAACTCTGATTGGTTTATTGCATGTTACGCCCCGAACACACCTATGATTAATTAGGTAACTTAGGGCCAACCATTTTGAACCATGTAGAAGTCCCAAAACAGTTTTCGCTAAATAACTTTTTTTGTATTACAGGGGCATTTGTTTGTAGCATAGCGCCAATTAGTGAAATTGGTAAATATAAAAACTGGAATTATGAATTGCCAATATCTTGAACCGAGAAGGTGGAAACTGCACAACATTTGTCATATACAATCAGCAAGACAACCCCTGAAAACACGCCAAGCACCATGAAATTTGGCCCATGGAGAATGCTTGGAGAATGCTGTGATTTAATTTTTTTTTACTCAAATTCCATTGAACCTCACACATTGAAAACACTGGTCCACATGTCATGTACAATCAGAAAGGCAACCTCTCGAAGCATGCCAAGTACTGTAGGCTACTGGTTTAATTTCTTGCATAGGAGGTGCTGTAATTTTACAAGATCCGATTTTTGCTGTTTTGAATGTGATAGACTGGACAACTGACAGTAATTCATGTGGTTTGACCCAACCCTAAAAAAACTTTTTCAAAAGGTTTTACTTCCTGGATGTTTACTGGTGTGAGTGGACACTTACTCTTCTGTCCGGGATTCAGGGGTCTGGTGCTCTCTTCAGCAGCCTGTGTGTTCGTCTGTGGGAAACAGCAAAGGAACAGGGCTTACATACCTCGCCTATGCTATATAGACTGTGAACAGAGGCTCACACACTTCCCGTATGCTGTATACACAGTGAACTGGGGCTTACCCCTTCACCTTCTCAAATATTCAGAGACTCCTTCTACCAGTGCCCTGACGGATTTCTCTGGCGCTACGGGACTATAACAAGCTTGCAACAAAATGTGTTTCTCTGTCCTGTGTTCCTTCGCCAAGCACATTGAGCAGCATCCTTTCTGTGAAATGAGCTATACAAGTAAAAAATATTATTATTGCTATCATTATTATTATTATTGTTATTATTATTATTACACACGTCGCCTGTAGGCTACTGTATTCACTGGGAACAGGGGCAATTCAAACGTAGCCCACAAAGTTAACATTTATGGATTTATTAATTCATCAATGAATGAATCTAACAATCAAGTGATCATCTACTCAGAATCTGATGTCTTTGTGATACTGTCATAGCCAGCCCTTGACAAAAGGAAAGGGGGGTGTAAGCAGTGCAATTTAAGCAACATATTTAAGCAACTAATAGTGACTCAGTCAGTGAAACTAAAAACATTGCAATCAATGACTCAGCGTCTGACCTGTCTTTTTTTTCCCCTAACAGATGACTGTAGTAAACAAGGTTCCACCCCTATGGATACAGGTGCTCCTGACGCTTGTTTGGAGAGAAACAGGTTGCTCTGCACTCCAAAGCCCTTAGGCAAATAACCTAGGCCTTTCAACTGCAGCAGTGACTGTGCATATGGACTGTAGACATAGCGCAAGAAGACCTTTGTTTGCAGAATTAATGCACAGGACATCTACAATATTTATCCTACAGACCAGTGTGAAAGCATGCAACAACTATGTATTTGAACTGTTTATCATATTCATATGTGGGGTGTATTAAAATGGATTGACATGCTTTGATGATCATGAACACATTGTATTTCTCTCACTGCACAAAGGTTTTTTAAAGTTTGAATACAATTTATATGCACACAGCTATGAAACCACAGTGAGAAACACAGAGAAACATACCTTCATAATGTTCCCCTTTCAGTTACAACTTAGTTACCCAGTAACACTCCTATGAGGCCTTGTACACTCGTAGCAAAGATTCTATGCTGACATTGAAAGTAATCCTCAGTGTCTCACTTGGGGCAGCTGTTAAGGCTTATATCAGAGAACCTCATGTGAGACTAAACAGCCATGGTCATTTACATTCACCAGAAAGCATACAGTCAAAAATAAAGATAATTATGATATACCATAATCTATCTTTGCATCCCAGGGTTTACTTGTTTGTGTCGACAGCAATCCAAGTGACACATTACTGTCAGGAGCAAATCCCAGTACAGGCTCAAAGCCCTAACCAATTTCTGTTTAGATTATTATTGGTTGTTTGTTTCTTTTTCGACAGAGTGTTTAAATGTGCCTGTTTAAGAAAATTTAATTAAAGGCCTGGTATCTACACCCTAGTGGCTAAGCAACTTCTTTTGGCTGTCTACTTGTCTACATGGTACAACTCAATGTATTTATGTGTCCAAGCACATTCACATGTGTAAGTTAATATCTCTGAGGGATTTCTCAGCTTGTGTAAAAACACACAGATCAGGAGCTCATGAGTTAGCATTGCCTTCCCTGTAAAAACTACAGCCCAGGACTGGCGTGAGCAGGTAGAAAAATGTGGTCTGACCTGTTTTGCTGTCAGGTGATCAGAGGGGAGAGGGCAGTAGCAGTTCTTGAGGGGGGGCGAGTGGGGCCATCACCCAGGGCACAATTTCATGAAGGGCACTGTGCCTTTTGCCTCATGAGCGCTTGAAAAAAAAATCATCTAAATTTTTTTTTATTATCTATCATATCACTGTGTAGGAAATTGGCAAATTGGCGCCCCCTCTGGCGCCAATGAAAAGTAGCCTGGCTATCGCGACTTCTCAATGCTCTGCGAGCATTGGTCTGGCCAAGCTGTGTTGTAAACCCATTTCTCAGAAGGCGGGCTTAACCCGCCTCTTTCAAATGCCTCTGTTTGCTACTGGATGAAGCTTCAACCAATCACACCCCTCTGTCCTCTGACGTATACGTAGCGAAGGAAACTGCTTGATCCAAACAAGTATTAGTAGCCTGTAGTCATATAGAAATGGTGTTAAATGATTTTTGTCGGATTTGTGAGGTGAACATGAAAGTGGCTGGTGTTTTTGGGCATTCAATGTTAATATTAGAAAAACGAATCAATAACACACATTTCATTCATAATATTATATTTACAGGTTTATAATTCCTGCATGTTTTTAATTGTGTGAAAGGGCAATACAAAACGAGTATGCGGTCACCAAGGTGAATTAGTCTTAACTCCTGGTCAGCAGTGACAGTGTTCGGAGATGAGAAATACAGTATGATGACTGTCGAGTGACAAACAGAAGGAGATGGACAGAAAAAGGTCAACGCCATTAGAAGAGTAGACACAAGCAAAAGATGAAGGTATGCAATTGTTCTCTCTGCATGATTACGTTATCCATGCCATGAATGAAGGGCTAATGTTAATCATGGTATAACTCTTACGTTTGTTAGCCTTCTAGCTATGATGCTACAATTGCTATACTCAACAATAATTCGGTCTTAGCTCAACAAACACAAGATCTAATTTCACCATAAGATTTGGCTTTGCAACAAAACTGTTACAAGTTCAGTTATTATTGATTTCCATAATTTGGGTTAAATTGAGCCCTGTCATTAGCCAACAGAATGTTATTATGGCAGTTTCAACATTTGCAATTTGCTGCAACTCATAGTTTGCATAGTTTAACTATAGGCTAGTTTACCAGTTAACCAGTCATACCTGAATGTGTAACAAGCATAGACAATAGAAGAGAATGGACCGTGGGCTGGAGTTGTTTTCAATGAGAGCCATTGAAGCAAGATTCTGAAATTTTTAATTGGTCACCAGGCAACTGCGCAAGCGTGTGGTGATGTACGGTCACGTCGGCCAATGAACCCGAATACGATAAATTGAGTGGTAGATGCTCAATGAGAAATCAGACAGCGTACAATAATTTTCATAAGTATTTTTCTACAGTTATAGCTGCAATGACTTACTGGAGTGGGAGGCTAATATTGTATATGGGGACTTGATTCTTCGTCAACTAACTTTGGAATACTGATGTAAATGTTTCCCCAACATGAATAGAAAAGTAAACGGGCATGATTATGGCTACGGCTTGTTATCCAAACAGTACGATAAATGTTCTCCTGTGCGACAGAAACTCAATGCCAATATCAAGGCACAGAGTGTTTCTTATGTAAAGTTATTTGATTTTAAAGTGATGCTAAAATGAATGGAAGTCAACAGAATGTTAAAGGCTATTGGGCCCTTTCCGGGTTGGGATTTCCCCATGGGTGCTTCAACTTCCTCCTATGCTCCTACCCCTTTGGTAACAACCATACTGTAGAATTCGAAGCAGTAACCAAGGAGCTAATTGTTCCTCCCTAAAAGATAGATTAATACAGCGTCTAATGACAGACATTTGGCATGTAAGGGCATGTTAACATAAAATTGCAATTTATGGATGTTTTGCATAAGAGTTTTTGTAGCCTACAGTATTTTGATGTTAATGACTCAGAGGGGGTCTCGCCTGTGTGGAGGAGTAATTCAATGTAGAACTGCCACTGGGAGAGGATCAGGGGAAGGGGTCTCTTCTTTCCCAACGCTGCCAGTCATTAGTCCATAAAGAGCGCCGGCAGTCCCACCCCGATCACGGCAATAATTACATAACTGATTTTCAACACAAAGAAGATTCCCTTATGCAGTGGGGCTCGTGAAATTACAGGTAGTTTGTACAATACGGTTACTCCCACACAAAAGATGAGTGTGTCATTGTTGTCTACAGTACGTGTTCATGTGACTCTGCAGGAAACCTTAACATATAGAGATTATGCTGTGGCGATGTCATGCATTGTATGGGATGGCTATCAATATATGTGGTTGTGTGAGCAACTGAAAAGCAGATTACATTTGTAAAAAATATAAGCAGTGATACTTCCAGATTTTTATGTCAATTTTTTAGTTTTGTTGTTTTTTTTGATTGACAATTGTTTGTGTGTATGTGTGTTGTTAAAGACAGTTGTATGATTTTGGATATGGACATAAATATGCCTCCATCTTAATTTGAGAGAGAGAGAGAGAGAGAGAGAGAGAGAGATGTTTTGAATGCTAATTTGAATGTGCCCTCAAAAGTACATAGTGGAAATTTGGTGTGAGTCACAAGCTGAAACTACTGCTCTCGCTTGACAGTGCTTTCATCTTCAAAGAGGAACCTCCAGAACAAAAGCTACGTGACACTCAACCAAACACACATCTGTAAAACTACACCCACCACCCACCCACCAATAAGTATTTAAATGATGATGATGATGATTGACATGACGAGTTAGCCTGAATAGGGGACAATATTGTAAGATTCTGGAATCCAGGATGACTGTTCTCAATGGGCATGTCAGAAGGAATTTGAATTATCATAATAAAGTGTGTCTGGGTTTCAACAGAGTTTGGATTCTTTTATCTGCTTTACTTCCTGATAAAAATAAACTTGTGTTGCTGTGTCTGGACAGAGGAAACATGATCAGTGATTTCTCTTGACCAAACCTGCTCGAATAGTCTCAAGTCTTTACATAGCTTGTAATAGATATCAGCATGTCCCGCCAAATACAGCAACCATCTGCAGCACTACACTTTTTTCCACACAGGAGGGTATTCTTAGGGAATGGGTCAGCCTGGCCAGCCTGTAAACCAGATAGTCCAGTTTGCGGAGAAAAAAAGAGTGCTTGAAGTGGGATCCGAAAGACAACAAGAGTAAAATGACACTGCCCAAACGTGAATGCAACTTGGCCAAAGGGATCAAATATACTGACATCTAATAAACTACACTGTTATTTAATAGATGCATACAAACTCCAGACCACCAACTGGCCCATGGACACTGATACAGATACTGTCTGCAACTGAATAATACACCAAGACTTAAGGAGCAGGACTCATATTTAAATCCCTCTTGCTGTATGCTGGTGACCTAGTTATCATTACTATGCAAAATGCGTTTTGTTTAAAACGGTCCTCCATCCTACAAAAATCAAATCCAAGAGGTAAAGAAATCTCCTCTGTAATAACTTATCTAACTGTATGTGCCCAGGCTATGGCTTGTTTTACCCTTGTCGTTTTATTTTTACCATCTTCTGTAGAAAAGAGGAGGTTTTGGCTGGCTCTTCTGATTTAATAACCGTATTCAACACATGAGGCCTTGATTAAGGCAGTGCGGGAAATGAAAGGCATCTCTAATCTATTTTTATCAGTCAGGTGAGCAAGTGTTAGGAGTAGACTTTTGTGTCTTTGTGCTTCAAGTGGGTCAGAGAAAGACTGGTTTAACAAACGAGCCAGAGTGTAAGACCTGCTGTTGTTTTGCTTTTGTCTGCTATGATAACCCTGACTGTTGTGTTGATATTGATTCACATTAATTATTAAACTGCCAACGACACTGTGAACACAACACCATGAGACAAATATGTATCTGTTAAACATCCAGTAAACTTTGCTATGTATTTTATGAGCCCTATGTTACTATAAATAATATTGTGATCCAATGACCCAGATGATAAATCCATGCACTTAAGTTAAAGTATGAAATTACAATGATCCATCAGAAGCACAAGAAACACAGTTTAAAATGTTCCAAACTGTCTTCAGAAAATGGCACTGCTTCAAGAGCATGCTTGCAACCATAGTAGTAGCAAAGATTCTAGAGCGAGAATCTTTGGTAGTAGTATTTACTTAGCCTGGTACCAAAGATTCTAGAATGCTACCGTTCTACTCTAGAGTCTTTGCCCAGTACTGACCACACAGACCTGGGGCTGTCAGCACTGTGGGGTGTAACTGATTAGATTGTTCTTAGACAAAACAACAGAAGCTTTGAACCTCAGCAATTTCCATAACAACTAGGCATGCCTCTTCAAACTGCACTTACAAAGGGAAGCAACTGAAGTTAGAAGCACAAAAACTCAAATTTCAAAACCATGGAGAAATCCTTTGTGTCACACCTTGAATAGATATAGATCATGTTATGAGTGGCTTACATCTGGTTTTACCAGAGCAGAAAGACATGAAATAAACTCTATTGCCTTGAAATAAATTCTTTTGCCAACACTCTGGGCTTCCGGGCTGAAGCTCCATAGCTTTCAGTTATGCCTTAAAACTCTTTTACACACAACAGTGGAGACCCACAATTTAGTAACAGCTGAAGTCAGACATGCTTACTGTACCTTCATGGTGATGTGGACCTCTCTCTGGCTAGCCCAGGTATGCCAACGCAGTACCGGACCGGGAGCTGGGGAAAAGCTGGATCACAACCCAGCTGCTGGGTCACACTCATGCAATACTACCCTCGCTCTAGCCACACACTCACCTCTACACTTGCTCTAGCCACACACACCTCTCTACAAAACTACTCCTATGGACCTCCCTTTGCTGCCTGCAGCTGAAAACTTTTCAGTTTCTCTCCCCCTCTCTCTCTTTGCCTCTCACACACACTCTCTCTCACACTGTCTTTCTCTGTGTCCCTCTTTCTCTGTTCCTCAGTGTCTTCCTTTCTCTCTCTCTCTTTCTTCATTAATCTTCCTATGTCTTTGTCCCGCTCTGTTCTTTGGCCATGGGACACCGTATTCTCGCTGCAACCAATGGAGTGTATGCGTGCTCCCCTCTGAGGATTCCGGAAGTCTCTGTCTAACGCAGCTAACTGCAGGTCAAGTCCACACAGATTTGTATTTGGATTCGAGGCAGCCAACCCCCACGGGCAAACTGCTGTATGTAAGATGACACCTCACTGAAGTCAAGCTGTCACCTGAAAACCTTCCCTCGCTTTGTTGGATCTTTCTCTTTCTGTTAATCTCTCTCTGTTTCTCTCTCTCTCTCTCTCTCTCTGTTTTTATATGTCATTCCTCTCCTCTTTCGATTTCTCACTCTCTCCTATTTTTTTACACCGTCATTCTCTCTATTACACACAAACACACACAGGTGAGGAAGGTGTGGTCCAATCCATGTCAGCTAACAAAGCTAACAAAAACTCTGTATGATAGATTTACGCAATGAGTCATTTCCAATCATCACATTTCTGATCAGGGATATGCATGACAGATAGGTGTCACACGTTCACATGACTGTGGTCACGGTAGCCACAGGGCACCTGTCAGGTTTTACCACGACACCTCATTCTTTCTCATTCTTTGTCATTTAGTATCATGCTGGAATACCTTATTTGCCATTAATATGACCTGAATCTCAGACTTGGCAGTACAATGTGAACTTTTTTATTATTTATTGTTTTATTTATATGATCATGTATTTTTTTGTCCAGTTGCTATTTATTTTTAAGTGTGAAATTACAGTCTAAGGTTGCTTGTTAGGTGTTACATCCCATTTTCCCTCAGACAGACAGACAGATAGATAGATAGACAGACAACTTTTTTTCTTACTTACACATAATTGGATATTCAGAGACTATCCTGCAGCTGAAGGACCCCAAATTGTCCCCAGTACTTGTTTCCCATGGGCACAAAACTAAGACAACAGCTCCCCTGAGCCAGCACTATCTGTCAGCATATTATCACAGGCCTAGGAAGAGATCAATGACCGTCCGCACTGGGAGTCCACACAATAAACCTCCTATGGGCCTGCCAAATGTGCACAGGCACAGAGACTATCTTTGGGCTTATAGGTGCACCTTGTACTCATTGTTGAGCAGTTATCAATGAAGACAGTGAAAGAGAGAGAGAGTAGGGGAGAATTAAATAGAGAGAGAGAGAGAGAGAAGCAAATAAAGAGAGAGATGTGAGCATTGATATAGAGGCAGGAAAAAAGGGGAACTACTTAAGTGTGGCATTGTTCTGCCAGGGGCCTGATGTTAGAAGCTCACAACGAGAAAGTGGTGACCCCGTGACCCAGGCACTGAAGTGCAGCGTGGGACATAGCAGAGGAAGGTGAAACCAGCTGTAGTTTTGTACACCAACCCCATTATCAGACTGCCTCAATGTCTAAGACAGCCTGAACTGCCTTTGTCTACATGACAGCCTGAGCTCTCTCCCTCTCCAGTGTATCTGATTTGCATTCTCAGGAACCACACTGTTGTTGATTCCTGGAGAATTGACTGGTCTAAGCGTCCTAACTGTCAAGTTTCAAAAAAGGAATAGCAACTCCCAAAGCATGGCAAACAAAACAAAATAAAAAATACTTGTGACAACTTGCCCTGACTTTTTATAATTAGGCTTGTGTAATTCACATTTGTCTGATTTACCTGTCTTTTCTATCATTAACAAACAAAAGATCAAGAGATCAAATTTTGTTTTCATTTACAGAGAAAACTTTGTGTTTCATTATCAAAAACATTAAGCTAAACATAATGTATAAGAACAGCTGTTCATGTTGCCTAAGGCAGTTTAATATTAACCACATGGTAGACATGTTTGTGTAGTGATGTCACTAGGAACAGTATACTGAATATAACAGAATTTGGAAACTTTGTTCTAGTCTAGACTTGGTCATACCTAAAGTCGACAATCTCTTTTAGTTGCATACTTAGTTATTTAGTCTAAACCTTATGCCATCAAAACGATACAGTAATTAAACAACTTCGGTGATAACTACCCCTTACTAAAACACATTGTGGTGCCTAAGCAGAAATACCTGCACATGTAGACAGACTAAATATGCATCTCTTACTGTAAAAGAACAGAAGTGGTGCTCAGCTGTGTATGTCGATGTCCAAGCTTTAAAATCCCAAAATTCAGAGCATATGAAGGAGATATGACACACTGGTCCTCGCTTGTCTTCTGGATCTGTTGGTCTGTTTTCACACAGCTCCCTCTTTCCTTTTGTATCTCTCGCGCTTTTTTCTGTTTTATCACTCCCTGCTTCCCACCCTCTCTCCTGTGGTTTCTGTGTTTAATATGTTGCTCAACCCATGGTGTGTACATACCTCTCACCTCAAACATACCCCCCTCCCTTTCTCTCTTACTCATTCACTCTCTCTCTCTCTCTCTACCTCTTCTTTCACACTCACTGTGTCTTCCTGCCATTATTCATCTGTCTGTGCTTTTTTACCCTAGTCATAATTAACAGTAACACTTAGGGTGACTTCCTTATGTCAGATGGGATACGGATACCTGTATGCAACTTGACCCTCACAAAGCCTCTTGTTGCAGGCAGAGGAGGAAACAGCTACCAGGAAATTCTAGAGCGAGACATAATTTGGTACACGCATGCTTAATTCACACAGTAACCCATATTGGCCCGTGGTAGCAGTGTTTAATGGTTAAACTAAAAAAATAAACAATCTGAAACTAATTGAACCAACTGTTGTATCATCTGTCAAGCTACCATTGCTATCCCAAAGAAAGGAAATTTGGAGAAGCACTACTGAAACTAGAAGCACTTATGAAACTCTTCATAAATATTATGACAATGACTTTCCTCCGAAAAGCAAGCTGAGAAAAAGAAAGGGGAGGGAATTAAAATCACAGTTAATCGGGCTGCAGGCACTTTTCACGCAGCTGAATTCAAAAGCAAAGGCAGCCACTGAAACAAGGTTATGGGTGAGTCACTCCATCATTAAGCACAAGAAGGTCTTCCAATATGGAGAGATGGTGAAAGAGGCCTTCCCTAAAGCAGCAGATTCGTTGTTTTGGGACTTTTTTTTTGCATCCCCTTTGTATTCTTTTTCCCCCTCAGTTTTAACACTCCCTGCTTCCCACCCTCTCTCCTGTGGTTTCCGTGTTTAACATGTTGCTCAACCCATGGTGTGTCTATACCTGCCACCTCAAACATACCCCCATCCAGCCCTCTGTTTTCCTTTCTCTCTTTCTATTTCTCTTACTCGTGTATCTCTCTCTCTCTCTCTCTCTCTCTCTGTGTCTCTCTCCTGCTACTTCCCCTTTCTTATTCACTCTATCTTCCTGTCATCTGTCTGTGCTTTTTTACCCTAGTCATAATTAACAGTAACACTTAGGTTGACTTCCTTATATCGGGTGGGATGTAGGTACCTGTATGTAACTTGACTCTCACAAAGCCTCTTGTTGTGGGCTTTATTGGAAGTGGGAGTTGACCAGTGTTTTCAATGTGTGAGGTTCAATGGAATTCAAGACAAAAATTGGTGTTAAACTGTAGCACTCTCCAGATAATAGGAAAATGTAATTTTCTACAATTACAGTGCCCCGTAAACGCCAAAGTTTGTGGCTTCTGTTTGCTACTAGTCTACTAGGGCTAAATGCTCAGTTCTGTTTATGTCCCACAGTGTTTCAGTGTCCGGCCAATTGTTGACAGAAAATCGATGAAGTAAAAAAAGTAGAAAAAAACTGTAAAAAAACAATATGACTGCTAATGCTAGCTTTGCTAGCAGCAGTCATAATGAGCTGTTGCATTTGTGACACTGCATGTTGGCTGCATTACCACCCTAAGCATACATGACGTTTTGTTACAGGAACACTGTGTCATGCATTACCCTTACCTTTTCCACTGATTATCCTAAATACACACAGCTCATGTCAGACTTCCTTGAGCAGAGTCCTTATGTAAAATTTTGAGTGTAATACTTTTATTTTGATGGATAGCCTATCCTCCTCCCATCGTCGCCTATCATATATCTTGCCTCCCTACTGTCTTCTATTATTTCTGAGGTCAGGTTAAAGTCACGATCAGTGACATAATGACATAATAGGACTGCCAGTCTCTCACAGAGCTGACTCATGAGTAAGTGGGATGACAGGAACTGTACCTGGGAAGGAAATAAGGAATCTGTCCTGACTTCCTTGAACGTCTAAAAAACTTCCCCCTTCCTCAGAAAAAAAAGTTTGTCTCAGTTACCTGACCTGTCAGTAAACCTGTTAGAGCTGGCATTGTCAACTGTCATTGGCAATTGTAAAAGCTTAACATTTATTGTAATTACACACACACACACACACACACACACACACACACACACACACACACACACACACACACACACACACACACACACACACATAGAAACATGCAGTATTTTGACATAACTTCATTATCTTAGCAGTCACTGTCAAAACAAATAAAAATGTTGCAGCACACTCAAAATGTCACAAATTTTGTTTCCAATTGTGTTTCCAATGTCGTATCTAATGTCTCTGTCTCAGTGCAACCACAGTCCCGTCTGAAACAATTCCTGTCAAACCAGCACTTCTGGGTTACCCACCTACATTACGTCAATCATATCCTAAAATTCTCTCTCTCTCTCTGTCGAAACCATCCAAAGATAAAGAAATAGCCCTCTCTGATAGCTTTTACCTGGTGACAGAGACACTCTACAAGAAGAATCAACGTGTCTTTGTATTACCACTGGCCATGGTAAACTGTACTTTATGTTGTTTTTACTCTTTTGAGTTAAAACTGGTGCATTGTAGGGGGTGCTGTGACGCAGTGTATTCGCGCACCCGTACCATAAATGGACAAGCGGCCATGGGAACCCAGGTTTGAGTCCAGCCTTTGTCATCTCCCAACCCCACCATATCTCTCTCTTCAAGTCACTTCCTGTCAGTATTTTCACTCCTATCACAAAAAAAAAAAAATGGTTTATTATGACTGCCTCTAGCATTAGCATGATCATATAGGTTTAGTCTGTTTTGTTTTCCCAATGATTTTGTGTTGAAGATACCCAGAACACTGAAAGACCAGGGAACATGAAACTTGTTGGGGATGTAGCCCATCCTGATGGTATGGAATAAACTGTTTTGGTGCCCAGGGGCCACTCCCTCTCTACGCTGGCCGTACAAAAAGGTGGGGAGACCGAACTCATTTGTCACAGAATAACTTTGTAAACTTTGTCCACTAGGGAGCGCTATAATTCCCAAAAATCACAGTTTAGCTAATAACTACCATGGGGACACCATTCTTGTTTTCCTGCATTCCCTGAGACGACCATCAGTAAAACACATTACAACACACCCCATGCTGTTGGCTACATTTTATGCATTGTTGTAAAAACTCCTCTAAGGGTGTTCATCAAATTGTGAAGAAATGTGGTGTACATCATCTGTGGACAGCACCTTATACCTTAAAATCTTATACAAATATTTCATTCCCTTTGTGCTAAATTTTACAGCATACTGTGGTGGTCACACCATGTGGTGCTTCTTGTTTTTGTTGGATGTGTTGAACGTTTAAGTGGACGTGAATGGGTGATTTCAATGCCTGAGGTTCAGTAAGTTTTTGAGTGATTTTTTTTTTAAACCATAGCGTTCTCCAGGTAAATAACCAAAATGTCATTTCGTAAAAATAAAGCGCCCCCTATGGGCCAATTTTCGTAGTACTTGATGTTTTCTCAGAGGTTGTCCTGCTGAAGTGTGTTTTTTTTACACTTACTGTTTCCCTTTGGTTATGAACAATGTGTGTCTGTTTATTAAAAAAACTGATTGCTCAATAAATGTGCATTATTGCAAAATATGTATCAGTGTTTATGTCGTTGCACTTAGTAAATAATCAGATTCGTAGTCGTATGCAATTGGACATCTTTGGAGCTTGAAGACGTTTTAAGCCCTGTTGTTGGCATGATGTATGTGTTAATAACCATGCCTTTAGTGGATAGCTCGTCCTCTAACAGCGACTCATCGAGAGGGGGATCCCTCTCGTTATATCCCAAAGCGTTGTGCGCCCATAAAATAGCTTTTCAGCAATGCGCAACTGACGACAGACCAGGGTTTTGTTGTTTACTGGCGGATTTAATTTTTGCGTCCTTATAATAGCATCTGGCACGCTTTGCGCCAGACCACGCCTCTTCTTTTCGCTGACACACCCGTGATGGCGCAGTGTCATCTGCTATCTAGACAACGTGAGTTTTTGCCTGAAAAAATGAACGGTGCGCTGGCACAGAATAGCAATGACACCATGCGCACGTCGCGAATGCACAGTGCGCCGCGGCATGATAGGGTCCACTGTGTCTTATGTTCTCCTGTGTTCTCACCCTAGGGGTGTGTGTGTGTGCATATGTGTGTGCTTGGGCACGCTAGTGTTGTTTCCTGCTTCTCCCTTTGGTTAGCCTGTACAAATACAGGCAATAAAATCCAGGACTTGAGCAAAATTATCGGTGCCATTCTATTCATTCAAGTGGCTACAGTTGCCGCTACAATATAATCCACAGCCATGATAATTATTCCATCCTTCCAATAGCTAAGCTTAAGTTAGGGAATATGACCATCCAATGTGGCTGCTTTAGGCTTACCCATAAAAGCTATTAGCAAAATATTTAAAACTTGAGGCCTGTATACAGTTTTGTAGTCATGAGACAAAATTGGACTCTGTAATAAATAGCAGCATGTTAAGGAATTGTTCACAGGAACCACATTTGTATTTTTAACATGTTCAATTTTAACTCCATTAGCCATACATACATCTGCAGTACACTCAAATTGTTTTCCCTTCCCTTCCTGTGCATGTGTTTTTAACTGAACTAATTAGGTAAATAACCGGTAAATACGAAAGTTCTCTTTCTGCTTCTCGCAATATCTGACACTGTGTGAGTCTAAGAGTGCTGAGACAGACACACAGATATTGCAATCGTGGTATTCTGTCCAAAACCAAGAAAGTCTTCATTCACCTGATAATGACTAATTTAAGCATCTATTGAAGATTATTAACATATTACTTATTAATGTAAATTAAAGTTGCATAGTGCTTCTTTAAGGCCATAGGGAAATTACTATTAACCATTGTTTCTGTATACAGTGGTCAACATGAATTATCTACATGTCATTTCGAAGCTCTTGAATAGTATGATCATAATATAAATGTTACATTTCTACTAATTAAGTATTAACTTGAATAATGCCTTTATAATGGCTGCTCTAAAAGTCATAGGCATACGGTGCAATATGGTCACTGGGCAAGGCAGGATTCACATGCATCCCCCCAACTACTACACAAAATTGGTATTTTCTTGTAGCCCTGGTTCCAAAGTTAAGAAAATGCATGTTAACAGGAGTGCTGCAAAAATACTGATTTTTAAGCCTAGGTGAAATTACTATTACCCATTGTTTCTACATAGAGTGGTCAAAATTATCTATCTATATATATATGTAGATATGTAATTTGAAGCTCTGGAATAGTGCTATCATAATATAAGTGAGAAGTTTGTATTAACTGAGAATTAGGCCATATAATGCCTTTATAATGGCAGATCTAAAGGCCATAGGCATACAGTACATTATGGTCAATGGGCAGGGCAGGATTCACATGCATCCCCTCTACTCACATGCATCCTCTTAACTAAACAAAATGGCTATTTTCTTGGAGCCCTGGTTCCAGAGTTTAAAGTTTAATTAAGTATTAACCCATATAATGCCATGTAAGGTAATAGACATGTGGTGCAATATGGTCATTGGGCAGGGCAGGAGCCACATGCATCCTCGCTCTACTACACAAAATTGGTATCTTTCATTTCATTTTACATTTTTTTGTGTATTATTGTGTATGTTTGTTATTAATTTACTTCATTGCACTCTAACATCAATCTCAAGTGTCAAATTAACCTAGTCTAACATTTTAAAGAAAATGAAAGGATATTTCTCATGACTGGAGGCAGCAGTTCGGTTTTTTTTTACCAGTAAAGAACAGTTCCAAAGCATATTAAACATATCTATAGCTTCAGTTGTGTAAGTCTGAACAGCAAGTACTGTATCTTCAACTCTAGCCATACTCCTAGTCCTCCTATGATCTCAGTGTAGATGAACTAGGCTTCTCACCCAAACTAGTCTGGTGACCTTTTATCACTGTGTATGATAATTAAGTTTTTGTGACCCTGTTGATGCTGTTGTCAGTGATGGTTTTCAATGGCTTACCCCCAACACCTGGTGGGTATTGCTAATTTGCTTCCCAACACAAGTATTGAGCTATTAGGTAATTGTGGGCCTTTCCTTTATTATCATGACATGATAACTATTTGGAATTTTTTTCTGACCACATATTTAAGTAATCACATTGGATTATTTTCTATGAAACCCATGTTTGTTTTAGGCAGGAGCAATGTCTACATCAACCAAAAGATGGAGCACTACCACAATATTTTACCCCACACAACTAAATGATACCCTGTGTAGGCTGACTCAGTGTTCAACCTAACATATAACAAACCTGCTGGATCAGTGACGAATAATGACTACCCTTACATATCTGTACTCACAGACACACACACAGACAAACACACACATGCATACACACACATACACACACACAGAAAGAGAGAGACAGACAGACAAACAGACAGACAGACAGACACAGACAGACAGACAGACAGACAGACAGACAGATAGATAGACAGATAGATAGATAGATAGATAGATAGATAGATAGATAGATAGATAGATAGATAGATAGATAGATAGATAGATAGATAGATAGATAGATAGATAGATAGATAGATAGATAGTCATGGCCAGCCAGACAGACAGACAGATAGATAGACAGACAGATAGATAGATAGATAGATAGATAGATAGATAGATAGATAGATAGATAGATAGATAGATAGATAGATAGATAGATAGATAGATAGATAGATAGATAGATAGATAGATAGATAGATAGATAGATAGATAGATAGATAGATAGTCATGGCCAGCCCCCCATGTATCTTCTTGAATGTATTACATATTAAATGTGTCCTCTTCCTGTGGCTGTTTGTCTGTGTGTGTGTGTGTGTGTGTGTGTGTGTGTGTGTGTGTGTGTGTGTGTGTGTGTGTGTGTGTGTGTGTGTGTGTGTGTGTGTGTCTTTGCATGTGTTTGTTAGCTAAACATGTAGAGGTGTAGCCAGGAGACGTCAGCATACCAAGGCCCTTAGAAATGAAGACAAACCTGTTTGTTAAAAAAGTGGCCTATCAGGAACTGATGTCTCATTCAGGTCAAAACTCTCCCATGGCTAAAGATGGTCGATTCAGAGCGTGCAGGAGAGTGCTGAGCCTCCAAAACTTGTGGATTTGTGAAAAACAACCTTATTAGGAAATCATTTCCCACTTTCAAACATATCAGAAAGTCTGTGTCAAGGGCCAAAGACTGCTGCCAGTCGGTTATGGGTAAGTCAGGAGTGTGAATACGTGTGTATGTCTCTCTCTCTCTCTCTCTCTCTCTCTCTCTTTCTCTCTCAATTCATTTAAATTCAAAGTCTAATTGAAATACAGTGTTGCCAAAGCTTAAAGAACAGGAGAGCATCATATAATTTGTAAAATAACATTTGAGAATTAAGAGTCTCAAGGGGTAAACAGTCTCATATGCTCACATGCTCAATCCACACACATACTGTACATACGAACGGTTCAAATGGTTCAATGCTTCATGTCTCTCTCTCTCTCTCTCTCTCTCTCTCTCTCTCATAAAAAGTGATGCCATTCCATGTGGTGTCATTCCATCATGGCTCTTTTTTTCTGAATGAAAGACTGAAAGGATCTCTCTGTCTGTCTGTCTCTCTCTCTCTCTTTGTTCTGTCTGCCCTTCTCCCAGACCGCACATCCGTGTCCATTGGAATAGCCGTGGGCTTCTCAGTGCTGGGGCTTCTCCTGCTGGCCTGTCTCATTCACCACCTGTGGGGCAAGATCAAGTGCAAGCACTGCAAACGCAAGAGTGAGTAGGACCACCAGCACACATCACATAACACTGGTGGGAGATGAGATGACCAGCATTACATACTAGATAACACTGGGGGACACACAACACACACTAAATATGACTAGGGTCCATGAGATGAGTCTGGGGGAGATGAGATGATGAGTCCAGCAACACACACCAGTTAAGACTGGAGGATAGGAGATGACCAGCATCACATACTTAATAAGACTGGGGGCAGGGGATGGGTCCAGGGCACACTTACTAACAAGAGTAGAGAGACCATCACACGCTACGTAGATATGACTGGGGGACAGAAGGTGACTGGCATCAGACACCAGATATGACTGGGGGACATTACATGGGTCCAGAGCACACTTACAAGAGTTAGAGAGACCCACACATGAGATGAGAGTGCTGGAGATGAAATGTGTTCACTTACTTACAGTAGTTAGAAAGACCAGACCAGATATGACTGGGGTAGAGGAGATGACCAGGAACACACACCAGATAAGACTGAGGGAAATTAGATGGGCCCAGGCCACACTTACTGACAATATTGGAGAGTCAAAATCAGACTGGGGGAGATAAATTCACAGCACACTTACAAGAGTTAGAGAGACAAATACACAAACAAAGAGATAAAAGATAAAATGAAACAAGAGATAGGATAAGATTACATGACAAGACATGAGAGGTGATGAAATGAAATGAGATGATGGCATGACAACCCAAGTGCACAAATACCCACAACAATGTCTTTCCTGGTTGTGATGTCGTATCTTTTGATGCTTTCATGCAGTGTGACCTGGGTCTCCTCATTATCTCTCTGTTTTTCTCTTTCTTTTCTGTCACGGACCATCACTACCACCAAATGATCTACACACAGAGTCATCAGTCAAGGATAAAGTCCTGGAGTAAGTATCTCTCTTTAGGTCTCATCCCATCTGAAGCTGTCCTTGTTTTTCTTTGTATCCAGAGTGACTTATCACCGAAGGTCTACAGCTATTGATATTGTTATCACTGGTTTCCCAGCATCAGTCAGACCACCTCACACACATACACACTGTTTTTACCCTGAACAGTTCTATTTGCACACCTGACATTCTTTATGTGAGTTTGGTTAGCAGTGTGGTTAGGTGTGTGCTTATACATGTCACAAAGACACACACGCAAACACAAACACACACACGCAAACACAAACACACACACATACACACACTCTCTCCTTCTCTCTCTCCCGACCTTTCTCTCTCTCTCTGTCTGTTTCTGTCTCTCTCTCTCTCTCTCTCTCTCTCTCTCTCTCACACACACACACACACACACACTCTCTCTCTCCCTTTCTCTCCTTCTCTCTCTCCCCCTTTCTCTCTCTCTCTCACACACACACACACACACACACACATAAACTGACATCCATACAAAACTTGTCCACATTTTTTTTTTTTTTTCAGGAAAGTTGGTGTCAAGAAGTCCAAGTCTCCATTCTCCATCAGCAGTGTCGTGGAGAAGAAATAACATGTCAGATCTCCCATTAAGGCCACAGAGTCTCCTATTCTATTTATTTCTACTTTAACAACTACATTCTATGTATTTTTACGTCTTGTGACCTCTGGATCTTGTCAGAAAGTCACCTCTCACAAGTTTAATTTACTTTTGCCCAATAGAAATCTATGGTTGTTAACGCACTATGCCTTAATCAAGCCCTGTTTTGGATATTGTCTTTGAATGTTATGTCATATTTCATGTGATATTAAAACAGTAAGTGAACAGCACTTTTCTTGTCATTGGTGGGTGGCACTGAAAGAACTCAGACGAGTGTAAAAGCACCAAAGCCCTCTCAGGGAAAGAAATCTTGCATGGGTGTGATCGTTTTTCTTACTATCTCTCACACCCTCTCTTCCTGTTTTGTTCTTCCTCTCCTTCTCTCTCTCTTTCTCTCTCTCTCTCTCTCTCTTTCTCTCTCTGTTTGTATTCCCACCTCCTCCACTCTTCTTTACACACACCTTCTCCTTACGCTAACTGCTTCGTCTACCAAAACCACACCATCAGCCTCCAAAATGTCAGAGCCCTTTCATAAGGTTTCAGTATGCCTCACAGGCGTAAGCACTCATTACTGTGAGACTCTGCACTGACAGAAATAAACAGTACACCGGCTGCCATCAAGGAAATCTGAAAAGTCCAGGTCTGGCACTTCCAACCATGAGAGGCTATGTGATACAATTCATGATATTCTCCATATGGTTTTGGTTCATTCTTTATTTCCTGACAAGCTATGTTTGACTTATTATTTGTTGCTGTTCTACATTCTTGTTTAGATTTGGAGGGATGGCTGATCTCAGATAAGCACAGAGGGAAAAAGTATCATGACGATTTTAAGTACTGTACAGGGCAATTGGATTCAGTACTAAGTCTAAATGGGCATGAAGTTCCTCACCTTCTGTTAAACATCACTACATTTACTGTCAAATGGCTTTGTATGTTTACTGTAACATCTCTTTAGTAGTCTACTACCGCATGCTCTCCTGTACTTTCCTCACACCTGGAAATAGGCATAAAGTCACACACCATCTTTTCTTTTATAACATGCATTGAAGTGGGTGAGTGTTTGTATGGACAGGCGTTGATAAGAGGAGGTTAAGAGGAGCATGTCCCTCCACCAGTTTCAGGTTGAGCTAAAACTCTCACCTTGTGTCTGCCTCTGATGTGCCCACCACTTGGGGCTGAGTCATCAATCACACTTAGGGGCTGTTTGCCCTCCAAACGTCACTCAGTGTGAGCGCAGAAACTGGAACTTGGGTGGAGTGACAGCCTTGTACTGAATATGGGTCTATGTTTGTGTGTGCGCGTACGCGTAGCTGTGTGTGTATGTGTGTGTGTGTGCGCTCTTGCATGCATGCCTGTGTATGTGTGTGTGTGTGAGTGTATACTTGCAGGTGTGCCTGTGTGTGTGTTTGTATGTGTGTGTGCATGTACGCTCATGTGTGTGTGCTGCACATATTGTGTTTGTGTAAGCTTTGTGTATGCAGTCGTGTGTGTGTATCCATGCATGAATACGTGCTTGGCAGGCAGGCAGCGTTTTTGTGGTTAGTGAGCTGAACATAGAGCACTCATACTCACCCAGAGGGAGAGATAAGCTTTTCTTGTGCTAGCCCCCTTTACAACAAAGCTCAGCACAGCTGGGTTTCAGGGGCAGTGGGACCAATGGGACTGACTTTCACTTTTTCACTTTCAGGCCAACACACATCTCCCTACATCAACCTGAATAATCCACTGAAGTGGTGGACACAGACCGAACCTCTCCAACAACCAGTCTGCACCCAGTACCCCCTGGCACTCTTCCCATGATGAAACCATGCCAGCAGAAGAGGGTGGAGTACACGGGCCGTTGGCAGGACAGTGTGGACACTCTGTATACATGGCAGCAGTGTCAGGGACAAAGGCTAAATCACTGGTCTGTCTACAGAGTGACCTATAGTAACAGTCTGATTATGATGTGGCAACCTGAGCACAACCTGGACATTGCTAACATGACAAAATAATCTGTGACACACACATTCACCTATTCTCCTCACAAAATGTCTCCACGTTATAACTAAGGTTGGTTGCTTCAGTGTGTGTAGTTGTGATGGAGTGACCATCACTAGAGTTGTTTGTGGGTGTGCTCTGACTACCATTCCAACAAGCCAGGCTCTTTGGCATTGTGGTCAGAGCCCCTGTTTGGCACCCTAGAGACCTAGGCTCGAAGCTGGGTGGGGTGACTTCTCCTCCCCTTTGCTACAGTAGTAATGCTTTTTTTCTGACCAACACTGTACATGGCAACAAATCCTGGGTTAATGTGGGAAAATATCATTGCGGCTTTACCAGTATCAGTGTGGCCTAGTATGACCATGCCGAGTCATAGAATGAGCCACTCAACTCAGGTTTTTCTTTAATAGGCCTATGTAAAGTTGACACCTCCTCCATGTGGATCTTTTAACTCACACAGGTTGCTTCATTGCCTACATCTATGTTGGTAGGCCTACATCTGTATATTGTGTACATGGTACAATATATTTTGTTTGGTTGAGTGTAGCTGATTTGGGTATTTATGCAGCCATTACAACCAATAGTACTCAAATATGATGATATGGGGACAGTACGCTTACAGCCATGGGACCAGTGGCACATAAGTGTGGCTAAGATGATGACATACTCAGAACCTAAAGCAGTGGATTATAGGTCAAAGGTCATATAGACACCCAGAAGGTGACACACTTGGAGCCATTGTAAATTTGGCTGCCTTTCACAGACCTGCTATCTAGCTGCCTTAAAATTTGACTGTGGAAATTTTAATAACATAAAAAAATGTCTGGTCTTTCTGGTCCACTACGACCCAGCCCTGTTTTTCTACAGGGATGCAAACAATTCTAACTAAAAAGTAAATTGATGTACTCAGTCAGCGGCTTAAATAATTCATGAATTACTGTATGAATATGAATATTTTTCAGCTGTCAGTGCATGTAGACATTTTATACTCTTTTATTCCTTTATTAACCAAACATGTCAAAGTTCAAGTACATCGATGTTTTGCCCTACACATATACATGTATTGCCGCTTTCACAACTGTTGGTCGGGGAGGTTTTTTTTTTGCTGCGGCCCTTTAAATGACCAACATTCCAAATGAAACGTCATGAGCGAACAAAGCTAACTCAATTGCGAAGCTTCTTCAGCGACCTGGTCGCTTTGGTCGCTTCTGGTGTGAACGTACAGTTACACATTTGAAATGTAGGTAGGGGCCTGCCCATTTGGTGAATTGTAAAAAACACCAAAAGTGCTTTGAACTGAATCAGGAAGCTAATGTGGGGTAGTGTAGAGAGGCCAGGACTGGGGTGATGTGTTCACGCCTCTTAGTGCCCATCAGCAGTCTAGCAACCAACCAACCACAGATGCATTAATTGGGACTGGGGGAGACCAAGGTTGAGGGAGTGACAGTAATCCAGCCAGGATGTAATAAAGGCATGGATGACGTTTTCTAGGTCCTCGAAGGAAAAAGAGGGTTTAAGACAAGAGATCATTCTCAGCTGGAAAAAAAAAATTAACAGTAGAGCTCATCTGCCTTTTAAATCAGAGCTCTGAATAGAGAATGAGCCCTAGTTTATTGGCATATGACTTAACAAAAGAGACGAGGTGGGCTAACTTTTCAGAAATTGTGAGTATGGATTTGGGAATACCAAAAGTGATGTAATGTGATGTAAAGATTGTAATTTAGGTGGAGAAAGTTATTGGTCATCCAGCACTTAATGTCCTCAAGACAATCAAACAACGACTTTGGGGAATCCATAGATTTTAAAGGGAGGTATAGTTGTGTATCGTCACCATAAAAGTAAAAGGAAACATATTTTCAAATAATGTCACCTAGGGGGAGCATGATGTACAAGCAGAAAAGCACTGGACCCAAACTGGAGCCTTGCAGACCACGTAGGAGGCAGGGGCTGAAGAAAAGGTTCTGTGCTTTACAGTATATAGGAGCTGAACCAAAGCAGTGCAGTCCCCTTAATAATTGCTACTCACTCCTCAAGACAAACTGCCGCTCCTAATTCCAAACTAGATGTTGCTTTGGCCAAGAGCCAGTTGTTAGTTCCATGCCTTTGGTTGTCAAGATAGTTATTCCAAAGTTCTGTTAAGCCTTGCTTAGCAAAATCACGTTAGTAAAGAGTCAAAATGCAGCGTGACAGCACTAAAAGACGATCTCAGAGGCATATGACACATTGCAACTCTGTGTTCTTCCATCTGCTCGTCGTTTGTTAAAGCTGTCACATCTTTACTGTTTATTTACATTTCACCTCGAACTTGACGCATTGATACATACACATGATACGGTTGGAAAGCAGGGATTACTCCACAGGTATATAGAAAATTAATAACCGTTCTAAAGAAGGCATCACAGTGTGAAATTGAAGGAAGCCCTGATATAAAACCTGACTAGAAGGGCTTTAGGATGTTATGCTCAGTCAGGAATGGAAGCAGCTGGGACAGCACAACGTTTTCCAGCACCTTAGAAATGAAGGGAAACTTAGAGATAGGGCATTTAGCATCCAGGTTGTTTTCTTAAACAGGCATTGGACAACTGCATGCTTGACAAAAGCAGGGACAGCACCTGATGTCCAGCACAAAATTAATAATTAGTTGTATTGAGGGACCTAATACATCAAAAGCTTCCTTAAAAGAGCAGGAGTAGAAGTCTTTATTGTCACTATAGAAAGTATAGTAAAATGTTGTTCATCCATTGGCTGCACAGAGTAAAGAAGCAGTAGATAAGAATAGTTAAGTAGGATAGAATATAGGTTCTGAATGTACAGCAGTATATACAAATAAAAATATAAAAACAAATATATACAAGCCTAAAGAGAAATTTACAGCAAGAAGATATAGATAAATAAATAAGGTACAGAGTATGCAGGGGCAGCAAAAGTAGTGTGCATGATAGTCATGTTGCACAGAGTCCAATGTATTGCATGACAGAGTCATAGTCACATTGTACAGAGTCCAATGTAATGTACGACAGTAGTTATATTGCACAACATTACAACAAAGTATTGCTAAGATGCAGTGTAGCAGTGGAGGTGGTAAGTGAACATTACACAAGGCCAGTGAGTGCAGGGGTTGTAGTGTGGAGTGTGTGCTATGATGTATGCATAGTAGATGTTAAGGGGGTGAATGAAGTGGGTGCTAAGGGAGTGTATGAGTGGGTGCAAGTTATAGGGTAGTGAGGTGGGGTAGGTGGCGCATAGAGCTCATAAGTCTGATGGCAGTGGGGTAGAAAAGTAAGTCTTGTTGTGCCAGTGCGCAATGTCCTGAAGCGCCTGCTCGATGGCAGCAAAGCAAGGGCCTGTATGGTCCTTGAGTATGTTTTTTGTTTTGCCCATGCATCGTGTGTAATGGATCTTCTCTATTGTAGGGAGCTGTGTACCAGTGATCCGCAAAGCAGTTTTTATGATGCGTTGTAGGGCCTTCTTATTTTCAAAGGCGCAATTGGAGTACCAAGCCGCAATGCAGTATGTGATAACTGATTCAATGGTGCACCAGTAGAAACTGATGAGCAGTAGCTGAGCCTTCTTTAGGATCCACAAGAAGTGGAGCCTCTGGGTGGCCTTTTTGACTACTGCAGAAGTGTTGGTGGCCCATGACAGGTCCTGGCTGAGGTGCACTGCCAAGAACCCGAAGCTCTGGACTACCTCCACTGTCTCCCCTCTCATACTGATGGGTCCATGGTCGTCCTGGCATTGCCGTCTGAAGTCCAAGATCACCTCCTTCTTCTTCTTGTAGTTCAGGGCTAGGTTGCTGTCATGACCCCAGTGTGCCGGGTGCTCGACTTCCTACCTATAGGCTGTCTCGTTGTTTGAGATCATACCAATCAGAGTAGTATCACACTAATATGAGAAGAAACATCATCACCTGGGGCCTCATGTACAAAGCTTGCGTACGCACAAAAAAGCTCCGTACGCCACTTCTCACGCCAGAGTTCGGATGTACAGAGACTGACTTGACGTGAAAAAGTGCGGGCCTCCACGCAAACTTCATGGCTGGCGTACGCACGTTTCTAGTGCATTTGGTCAGTTGGCGGCACGTAGAGGCAATGCAGCGCAATAACTTCAGGTGTACTCACTCACGAGTCATGACATAATATTGCAATTTGCGGCTAGGTAAAGGTGGCTTTAAACGTCAGGATGCATGATTTTAAACGCACTTCAATTATGGGTTATTGTTTACACGCATAATGTGACACTGTTGGGTTAACTTTAACAGATACATAAAACTATAATAGCTATACTGGAATCAAGGAAATCGGAAGCCGCGGTAAAATCATATTCAGGGATGACTGCTTATTAAACACTGCATATTTATACTGTGGATGTCATTCATGCTAATAGATCTCCCATGAGATGTTTGTCGCTCAATTCTTGACAGTAGTATAATGAGACTAGAGTTGTTGGTGTTGCGTGGAGTAACCATAAGCCATATTTACTTGAAATCAATCAATCAAACATTAAAGCGGAATCTGCAGCGATAGCCGGTTTTCCAAATGTAATCGTAGCGATCGACTGCACACATATTTATGAAGGCGCCATCTGAGGGGAAATATGCGTATGTGAACAGGAAACATTTCCATTCAATAACCGTACAAATAATATGTGATGCCCAAATGCGCCTTACAAATATCGTAGCGAGGTGGCCTGGGGCAACCCATGACTCCTTCATCCGGACTAACAGCGTGGTTGGGAATAGGCTGGAAGCTGGCAGAGTGCGTAATGGGTGGTAAGAAATCTATCACCTAAAGTGAATGTACTGGAAAATATACACATGATGTATAGTTTATGCTGTAATTATTCTAATCACTCATAGGAGACAGCGACTTTCTTTTTCACATCCACTTTTATGTCGGACCTTTTTTTTTTTTACATCAGCACGGCCCGTGTTTCTGACCTTACCGCACTTACTGCCTTTGCCACATTTGTCCAGGCAAGTTGTTTTGTTTTGGTGCTGATTCCGGTGGAGAGTGAACCAAACAAGATTTTGTGTCTGGCCTCCACCTCCGAAATCAGCACATTCACCTCGCATGCCGAAAAGTTATTTTTCCTTCCTTTCTCCATATCCATTCTCTCAACGGGAGCACTACGACAGGCCTATTTATACTAATTAGCATATTCAATGTGGGGTACTTGAGGGAGGAGACAAGGCGGAGAGTCGGGCTCGTGCATGTGCGCTGGATTTCACATGTACAAAGAGAATGTGCGTGGAAACCTGCTTACGCACGGATTGATACATCTGAATTTTTTTGTGCGTACGCATCTTTCCAGATTTTTCGCGTACGCACAGATTCAGTAGGAAATCCACGCAAGTGTTAGTACATGAGGCCCCTGGAGGTGGGTTTCATACGTAGGACTAGGCCCTTCAGGTCTGCAAGGGATATATCATCAAATTGGCTGAAGCTAAGGGACCTGAGAATACATATAGGGGTCATGGTGGTGGTGGTGAAAGGGGGGATAGATCTCTGATGTTCTCAATTTTATCAATGACATTTTTCAGGAATTTCTCACAAGCATTAGTATTTGTACTGGGGGGCTGGTGAGAGTGATGGATTGGTGATTGAGGTTATAGTATTAAACAGAATTTTGGGTCTGTTGGAATGCTGAATAATAGTATCAGAAAAATGTTAGCAGCTGGCTGAAATGATAGAATTAGAAATTTCAAGGGACAGTAAAGCGATCTTTCTTCCATCTCCTTACGGCTCTCCTGCAGGCCTGCCTAAGTGAGCGGGTAGCTTCATCTAATCTCACCTGAGATCTGAAGCTTGGACGTCTGCAACTGAGAGAAGCTACTGAATCAAGGATGGCTGAACAGGAGGAATGTAATAAAGCAATTAATTCACCTGGGCTACATGAAGCAGATTCAGCCGTGGACATGGTTGCAACAGCCTTGCTAAGAAAGCAGTCAGAGAACTGAGCTGTAGTATGTGCATTTATGTGACGAGAGTAGCCATGAGTGGCCGAGTGCATAGGATTAGGAATGATAAATCAGAAAATGTAGCATCATTGATCATAATGTTATCAACAGAAAACCATGACAAAATATAGTCATGGGTATGGCCCAGTATGTGGATAACTTGATCTATGTGTTGAGTGAAGCGAAAGTGTCCAATACATCACAGAACTCCTTTACTATGGGTTTATCTGGGCAGCAAACATTAATAAGTCACCGAAATACTAATAACCGGTTATGCACTGACGCAAAAGGAGAAAGAAAGCCTGAGAATTCAGCAATAAAATTAATCTGGTTTGGGGGGTCAGTATATCAATGCACACACCAATGAGTTATTTTTTAGATTCCACAATTACGCATTAAAGTTCAAAGGTGGAGTATGATTCCACAGAAAGCAAATGAATTTTTAAGGTATTCTTGCGCCAATGCGTGCGTGGAGTGCTAATGAAAGAACAGTTCACCAAAAGCAGAAGACTCACCAACTCCGGCAGCAATCCAGTTCTCCATTAAAAACAGTAAGTCCAGGGGCCTCATGTACTAACACTTGCGTGGATTTCCTACTGAATCTGTGCGTACGCGAAAAATCTGGAAAGATGCATACGCACAAAAAAATTCAGATGTATCAATCCGTGCGTAAGCAGGTTTCCACGCACATTCTCTTTGTACATGTGAAATCCAGCGCACATGCACGAGCCCGACTCTTCGCCTTGTCTCCTCCCTCAAGTACCCCACATTGAATATGCTAATTAGTATAAATAGGCCTGTAGTCGTGCTCCCGTTGAGAGAATGGATATGGAGAAAGGAAGGAAAAACAACTTTTCGGCATGCGAGGTGAATGTGCTGATTTCGGAGGTGGAGGCCAGACACAAAATCTTGTTTGGTTCACTTTCCACCGGAATCAGCACCAAAACAAAACAACTTGCCTGGACAAATGTGGCAAAGGCAGTAAGTGCGGTAAGGTCAGAAACACGGGCCGTGCTGATGTAAAAAAAAATGGTCCGACATAAAAGTGGATGTGAAAAAGAAAGTCTCTGTCTCCTATGAGTGACTACAATAATTACAGCATAAACTATACATCATGTGTATATTTTCCAGTACATTCACTTTAGGTGTTAAATTTCTTACCAAGTAGCCACCCATTACGCACTCTGCCAGCTTCCAGCCTATTCCCAACCACGCTGTTAGTCCGGATAAAGGCCACAGGCCACCTTGCTACGATATTTGTAAGGCGCATTTGGGCATCACATATTATTTGTACGTTTATTGAATGGAAATGTTTCCTGTTCACATACGCATATTTCCCCTCAGATTGCGCCTTTATACCAATAGTGCAGTCGATCGCTCCGATTACATTTGGAAAACCGGCTATCGCTGCAAATTCCGCTTTAATGTTTGATTGATTGATTTTAAGTAAATATGGCTTGGTTACTCCACGCAACACCAACAACTCTAGTCTCATTATACTACTGTCAAGAATTGAGCGACAAACATTTAATGGGAGATCTATTAGCATGAATGACATCCACAGTCCTGAAAATATGCAATGTTTAATAAGCAGTCATTCCTGAATATGATTTTACCGCGGCTTCCGATTTCCTTGATTCCAGTATAGCTATTATGGTTTTATGTATCTGTTAAAGTTAACCCAACAGTGTCACATTATGCGTGTAAACAATAACCCATGATTGAAGTGCGTTTAAAATCATGCATCCTGACGTTTAAAGCCACCTTTACCTAGCCGCAAATTGCAATATTATGTCATGACTCGTGAGTGAGTACACCTGAAGTTATTGCGCTGCATTGCCTCTATGTGCCGCCAACTGACCAAGTGCACTAGAAACGTGCGTACGCCAGCCATGAAGTTTGCGTGGAGGCCCACACTTTTTCACGTCAAGTCAGTCTCTGTACATCCGAACTCTGGCGTGAGAAGTGGCGTACGGAGCTTTTTTGTGCGTACGCAAGCTTTGTACATGAGGCCCCAGGTCATGATGGGAGAAAAAGTCATTCACTATGAAAGTCCTATTCAACACTGACCTGCTGTTAACTAGCGCCGCCCTAGCCTCAGCGTGAGCGTCCTGAAGACAACCAGAGTATTCCAATGAGTGAATATTCAGGGGGTTTATCCCACCACTGCGGATGTGTAGCCTCGGTTGGACGGGGATGTCGGGGGCTGAGGTCTTCAGTTGGTCTATGGAGACATGGGAGGAGTATGTCAGGAAAAGGTCATCCCACCCTATGCAGAATGAGCGGTGCTGGGGGGGGCCTGATAAAGGCAACACCTGCCATGCTTCTTGCAGTGGACAGTACAGCAGGGGAGCTGACAAATGCACTCTACAGGAAGTTGGATAAACGTAGGATGATACCTGTAGTGAGCAGCAGGACTACCACTAGTATAATGTTCAAGAGAGTCCATAATGTGCAGCAGTGTCTAGCAATCATATATACAAAAAGCGGTGGAATATTTCCAGACGAAATATTTCCAAACATCGAGCAGACTGGTAAGAGCTCACGGAGCAGACGGCAGGCCGACATACACACTGGTGCCATCTCACTTGCAAGTCACTTTTGTGTCTGAGTCTGTGTCTGTATGTGCATGTATTTTGCAGATGAATATGCAGACAGGCTGTTATTTGCAGGTCACCAAGAGTCACAGCAGAATGCTAAGTCCATTATGAATGCAAGACTACAACTTGGCATTGCAAGAACCACACATACATACTGGCTGCAACTCTGCCTTGTCAGTGACAGGTGGAGTACCATCCATACCTGTAGCTTCCTGCCTCTAGTGTACCACATCCTTTGAAAAGACTGTAGAGTCACGCTGACACACTGAAAACCTCAACACAATGGCTGTTTAAAACAGAGTGTGTAAGTTATGTTTTGTGTGTGTGAGTTTGCGTTTGGATTCAGTAGTAATGGTTTCATGACAGCAGTGTGTACATTTTTTTTTATTTGTTTTGTGGTTTAATTAACAAAAAATGCATGCATTTAACTTTTTAATTGTTTTCATTACTTTGCTTTACCAACTGGCAAATCAAATGTAAGTCGGTTGTTTTTGGACCCAAGACAGTGCTTCTTGTGATTGTGTTTTGTAGTAAAGGCACAAGACCAGCCCTAAGGGATAACATCCAAGATTCAAATCCTCTTTCGCTGCAGCTGGCTTGCATCCCCTTTTCATCCACTAATTCATTTAGTTTTGTTTTACCTTTGTCACACTTTTGCAGTCAGCATACACATTTATCCAAAGCTACTTACAATTGAGGAAAACAAAACAAGCTACATAAAACTTTCATGATGAGAAAACTGGGAGCCCATTTGTGTTCATTTTCATTTCACTTGATTGTATTGGTACTCATTACTTTTACTGAAGTTTGTGCACGCATACAGTACATAATGCTGTTAGATGGTTAGATGGGGTACATTCAGTGAGATACACAAAGAGTTAGATATACAAAGGGCAGCATTAGTGGGTCCTGCACTGTGGGCCCTACACATGGAACGGTAAGCCCCGTGACTAGCAAAACTAAGAGCCTGGCATCTGGTTGGCTTAGTGCAACTACTGGTCCAACTTTGACTCAATGACTAATTCCCCAACTCTCCATCTCAATTTAGTGTGTGGTCAGCATTCTAAGGCATCATGGCTGCAGCGAATCAACCAGGTAGGTGCTACAAACTGGTAGTGGTTGGAGAAGTCCCTCCTTTACTGTAAAGTACTTTAGGTACCTTAAAAACCATTGCATACATGTAGTTTGTCCTTGTTGGTGTTAAATATTATGATGAGAGATGTGCTAGTCACTATTTCCTAATGAATAAAAAAATGAATTAACAACAACACACAACAGATAGAGGTAAAAATGGATTTTCATGTCAACAATTTTGAATTAGGGGAACCTTGAATTTCAGCTCCCATTAAACAAACAGTCTAGCTTGCATCATGACTTAAATAGCCCACTTAAAAGAGGGTAAAAGGAGGTCTGTCTTCTGTAGCCTATACCATCTGGCACAGTGGGATATATGTGTACAAAAATAGAGCCCACTGCTCCACTGACACCAATCTTCAAGTCTGCAGTCTGAAAAGAAATAAAACTATGGCTTTCACATATTTCACATACAACAAAAGGATAAGATTTATATGTGTTGCTGTGCTGTGCTGCTGTGTTTTCTTCTGGGCCTTTGGTGCCAGAGGCAGATCCATGGTCCATGGGCCTCACTTAGGCTATTGCAATTCATGCCTTAGGAGTATGGTTGTTGCTAACTGAAGACATCCTCTGGGGCTTAGTTTAGACCTGTAGGGGGAATTAGTAGGTATTCTCATCTACATTTTACTCTGTTTTCTTTTTCAAGGAGATGATGCCCCATAGTCCCTCTACAAGTCTGGGCTAAGCCTGGAATGCTCTGAACACCCTGCAAGCCCGTAATTTCATCTGGTATATTGCTCAGTCTCATTTCCACCGCCTTGACCGTGTTCAGCGCGTAGCCGTGTTCAGCGCGTGGGCGTATTCTGAGCGTATGACCATTTGCAACCGGCCATCTCTGCGTATTCAGCGCGGGAGCGGGAATTTAGCTGCCAGCCCCCTCTTTAAATGCACTTGGCCAATCACTACGGGCACATGGTAGGATTGGATTGGTATTGGATTGGGTGTTGCTACCCAACGGGTGGTCTGTCCCAAATCCCTGTGCACATGATAGTTCGTGTAAGCGGATAATGGTCAGAGATCTGGCCGTTTCCGCTACGCTAGATGGCGCTGTATTCCTTTCAACAAGTGGTGTTAGAACTACTTCAGGTTGACGGCTGCTAAAAAGAAAATAAACAAACTATCTGGCGGCATACAAAACAAAGATAGCGCTCGAGGAGGCTGACAGAGCAGCATTTGCATGCATGTTGTGCATTCTCCTTTGTTTGGAAGTCCGTATGAAAGAACAAACAGCGTTTTTGGTCTCCTTGATACGACATAAACTGTGCTGTCGGCGTTTGATATTACAAGCAATTGAGGACAACGAGACTTGTTGAGAGCAGGCGCCCAAAAGCCTCGACGTTCAGTATGGATGAAAATCAGGGACAGAAGCTTCTGGGATCGAGTGGTTTTACATGCGCAGTACGCGAATCCAAACCAATACCGTGCACAAGGCGGCACCAAGCGGATTAACATCGGCTTAAGCCAGGGGTTGCAGTCGGATTCGCGAAACCAATCCCTATACGATCTTTAGCCTGTGCACTTGAATTCGATACGATCCCAAACCATTTCCAATCGGATTCAACTCGTCCATGTGCACGCAGTGAATGTCTTTAAGTGCACATAGTCATGTTTCCCTATCTCTCACTTTAGTAAACACAACATGTGTTTCTCTGGTTTTATTTCATTATGTTAAGCGTTGTTTAGAAAGCATAACTGCACAAATAGTACAACTTGGCACTTCGATAAGACGAACGGAATATTTGACATTGTTCTAATGTAGGCTGATTGTTGTCAAAGCGGGCACATGGTAGGATCGGATTGAATTGGTATTGGATTGGGTGTTGCTACCCAACGGGTGGTCTGTCCCAAATCCCTGTGCACATGAGAGTTCGTGTAAGCGGATAATGGTCAGAGATCTGGTCGTTTCCGCTACGCTAGATGGCGCTGTATTCCTTTCAACAAGTTCGATACGATCCCAAACCATTTCCAATCGGATTCAACTCGTCCATGTGCACGCAGTCTTCACTCCCGGTACAAAAAAGCGAACTTATTTTTAACCCCTTCCATAAAGTTATGATAAACTTTGCCTCTTTGGCAACAGCCACTTTTTCCTATACCTCGGATAAACAAATGTATTTATTAAATGTAGTGATGTATGGACCTCAATTTTGCCCAGTGGCTTATTGACGTTAGATTTATTAAACCAAATAGGAAACACTGATCCTATTTTTTATAGCTCGAGTGGTCGACGGAAGAGGCTCTTCTTGCATTAAGAATACTCCGACGAAGAAATCTTCAGCGATATCTTGCTTCTTCCTATTAAGAACATAAAAGCTCCACCACTATTACCTACAACATGTTTGACTGGACAGTGTGACAACTTCAAAGGTATTTAAGTTTGTGTGTTTATGTAGGCTAGTCAATGCCCTTGTAGTGCAGATCTGATATGATAACCCCAATATTGATAGCTTTCCAGCGTTTGTTTCATGTTGTAAGCGAGTGGTAATATTTTGCAGACAGTCGCGAGGTTTTTGAGGTATTCCCTGTGTCAATACATGCATTGATAGCACAGTTGACATGAATTGTACAGCTGTGCCTATAGCTTTCAATGGGATTTTAGCTGAATACGCGCAGAATACGCGAAGAAAAATAGACTCGGTTTCTATTCTCTAGCTGCAGTCCGTATTCTGAGCGTAGTCCACGCTCAGAATACGCTCAGAACACACTTGCGGTGGGAATGGTCTCATCTGCTAACATGCATTCTAAATGAATACGGACAGAATATGGACAGAATACGGCCACGCGCTGAATACGCAGAGAGTGCGGTGGAAATGGGCCCTCACATGCAGTTATGTCACGTTCCAGTGCAGTCAAGTCTTGCCTTGGACCCCAGTGCCTCCAAAGATATGGCCCATCACTTTAACCCTGCTGTTTTTATGCTGCATGACAACTCCAGCACTTTGAACTTCAGTGTAAACAACAGAGCAGACGAGACGAACGAACAGAAAAGCTCTCTCGAGCTTTGGCTGCAGAGCGTGTGTGTGCTGTGCATGTGTGTGTATGTTCATGCTTTGCAACTTCAAAGTGCAAACATAGACAAAAGACGTGAGTACAGTATCCTTTTTTCCTTTGTTTTTCTCTTCTCTTTACAGATGATTGCCGGTTCACCTGCAGGTCTTGTAAAAGAATTCATTTATAAACATCACATATGCAGATGTGTTTTACTCTGATGAACATTGTGTGTTTTTGGTGTATGGTTACTGAGGCACAGTGAAGAGGAAGACAGAGGTATGTGCTAATCACATGCTACTACTTACATTGGTAAGGCAGTAATGGGAAAGCACATGTCAGGGCTGACATGAATGAAGATGTTAACTTAGCTACGGGGCATTACAACATCTGTTTTGCTTTCAGTAATAATGGTAATAATAATAATAATAAATAAAGAAAACTATGTTACAAAACACAACATTTTGCATTTTTTTACAGAAATGAAATAATGTAGTTGAGACGTAATCATCTTTTTAACCAAGTGTTTTTCATGTTCTGAAAAACACCTGGTTTTTCTGATTAGCATCAGTATTTTCTTATATGTATGGTACTTTACCCAGATAAAAAGAATCTAATTTCTCCACTATGTAGGCCTAAACACCATATTCATCTACTGTTAGAGGTGGCAAAAATACATAAAAATATCAATTAGACAGTTTGATACTGTATGTATATACTTATCATACAGTAACAGTAACATGTGCCAAACTGAAGGACAAAGGGTAGATTT
Source organism: Coilia nasus (assembly GCA_027475355.1). Taxonomy (NCBI): domain Eukaryota; kingdom Metazoa; phylum Chordata; class Actinopteri; order Clupeiformes; family Engraulidae; genus Coilia; species Coilia nasus. The sequence goes on along the minus strand of CM050215.1, from coordinate 907,091 downwards.
TATACAATTATTGTTTGCGTTTTTTCAGCTAATTGTACATTGACTGCCATTGTAGTCTTGCTGAGTGACAGCATATACTATAGTTACAGTGGTAGAAGTTATTTTGGGTGATGTGTGAAGAGTTTTAGTAGCTGTAGTGCATTTTGCAGTGATGGTATTTGAGTAATAATAATAATCTCCTTATTATTTTACATTCCTTGATTATGTTTTTGTTTTGTAAGAATTCTTCAAAAATCAGAGTCACAGCTTTATAAGTGAGATCCTGTCTGGTGCTCTGCCGATATGTGTGCCTGTGTGAGATATGAGGTGTAAAGAGCTGTTATCTTCCATTGTATGTCTTTGCCCAAGCCATTTGGTCACATCAGGGGTTTAGGAAGTCTATGAATTAACATACAGACAAGGCTGGCACCTTCTCTGATCTAAGGAAGACACTGTATTCTGTAGTACTCAACAAAGACATTGCATATTCATATTGGGGTTTACCCTTTGGTTACACCCATTGGCTGTCTACACAACATTTAAAGGAGAACTTCGGTGTAAAATGGCATTGGCATGTTAAAACATCATACTGAGTTGGTATGTTTGCTGAGGAGCAAAATTGAGTTAGTCTGTTGCATTCAGAACTTAACTATTTTTTACCGTTTGTCCCAGAAGGCTAACAATGGAAGTGGTAGGTGCCCTTAGACGAAGCATGAAGATTACGCTATTATTAAACCATTAAAACAGCTCGAATAAACTCCACACTCCATCAGTAGCACAACAAAGGCCACAACATTCAAAACGAGGCACTGAGAACTTTGTAAGTGTACACAACATTTATTAATAAAACACTTTTGACAGGCAGTACCTTGCTGTAGTTTCTTGTCGCCGCCATGATAAAAGTCCGCACGAGTCGATTGACGAACACAAACCAGCAGGAAGAATAGGAGGAGAGGTAGTACAATTGACTTGTTTGGACTTTCATCATGGCGGCGACGAGAAACAACTGCAAACTACTGCATGTAAGAACAGTTTTTTAAATAAACATTGTGTACATTTACAAAGTTCTCAGTGTCTTGTTTTGAATGCCAGAGCCTTTCTTGTACTACCGATGGAGTGTGGAGTTTCTTCTAGCTGTTTTAATGGTTTAATAATAGCTTAATCTTCATGCTTCGTCTAAGGGCACCTACCACTTCCATTGTTAGCCTTCTGGGACAAACAGTAAAAAATAGTTAAGTTCTGAATGCAACTGGCTAACTCAATTTTGCTCCTCAGCAAACATACCAACTCGGTATGATGTTTTAACATGCCTATTTTCATTTTACACCGAAGTTCTCCTTTAAGGTCAGAAGAACCACTGTTTTACTCAGTCTTTTGTCATCGTCCTGTCATGTAGTGTAGTGTGTCGTCTGTGTCTGTGATGTCCTTTTTATTAAGAATAAATAAACCTTGTTCCTTATTTTCAACCACTAGGCTGACTGAGTCTCCAAATTCACCTAAAAGTAGTTTATTACTTTTAGCAGCAAATGTTAACTGGTAGGCTCAGATGTGTGTTGGCAGAGCACAGTGTTAAAAAGTTTTGAAAAAGTGGACACTCTATATATATATATACACAGTGGTATGAGAAAGTTTGGGCACCCTTGACAATTGGCATTATTTATATTCACTAATCATTGGGTGTTTTAATTCACAACTTAATTTTGATATATCAAATAACTGATGAACATAATCATATTTCAGCAGTGAAATGAGGTTTATTGGGTTAACAGAAAATGTGCAATATGCCCCAAAACAAAAAAAAGGCCCGTGCATAAATTTGGGCACCTTAATAGAAAAATCATATTAGTATTTAGTAGAGCCTCCTTTTGCAAAAATAACAGTCTGTAGACGCTTTCTGTAGCCACCAATGAGTGTCTGGATCCTGGATGATGGTATTTTGGCCCATTCCTCCTGGCAAAACCTCTGCAATTCAGTGATGTTTGAAGGATTCTGAGCATGGACAGCCTGCTTCAAGTCATCCCACAGATTCTCGATGATATTCAAATGTGGGGACTGGGATGGCCATTCCAAAACATTGTACTTGTTCCTCTGCATGAATGCAAGGGTAGATTTTGAGCAATGTTTGGGGTCATTGTCTTGTTGAAACACCCATCCCCGGCGCAACTTCAACTTTGTGACAGACTCTTGAACATTATTCTCAAGAATCTGCTGATACTGAGTGGAATCCATGCAACCCTCAATTTTAACAAGATTCCCAGTACCAGCACTGGCCACACAGCCCCACAGCATGATGGAACCTCCACCAAATTTTACTGTGGGAAGCTGGTGTTTTTCTTCGAATTCTGTGTTCTTTTGCCGCCATGCATGTCGCCTCTTGTTGTGACCAAACAATTCAATTTTGTTTCATCAGTCCAGAGTATCTTATTCCAAAATGCGCTGTATTGTTGACCGATGCACAGCAACACCGTCTGCAGCAAAATATCCTTGCAAGTCTTTGGAGGTGGTCTGTGGGTTGTTTTTAACCATTCTGACCATCCTTCGTCTTTGCCTCTCTGGAATTTTTCTTGGCCTACCACTTCTGGGCTTAACAAGAACTGTGCCCGTGGCCTTCCATTTCCTCACAATGTTCCTGACAGTGGAAACTGACAGCTGAAATCTTTTGGACAGCTTTTTGTAACCTTCCCCTAAACCACAATGCTGGATAATCTTGGTTTTGAGGTCATCAGAAAGTTGTTTTGAGGCTCCTATGTTGCAGCTCTTCAGAGGAGAGTCAAACACAATGAGAACTGGCATTTGGCCACCATAAATACCTTTTGTCATTATTGGATGCACTTGTCAATTAAGTTCAAGGCTTAATGAGCTCACCAAACCAACTTTGTGTGTCCAACTATCTTGTGATGATTAGTTACAGGCCATCAAAGCAACAAAATGACAAGGGTTCCCACATTTTTGCACAGGCTGTTTTTTACATTTGATTTAATTTCATACAATTGCATACTATGAATACTTAAAATCTGCATCTGCAAATCAAGCTAACACTTGGCTCTTATGGGCAAATGAAGGACATGCCACCAAGATAATTTTGTGTGAAGTCAGAGTCCATTATTATACAACCTCAGAGGGGGTGCCCAAACTTTTATATATATATATTACTTGATCATGCATCATGCATAGAAACATGGATATCCATGCTTAGCATACATATTTCACATTTAGATCCTCTGTGACTTCTAGCTAGCCTTAAAGGTCAACCTGAGAATGCCTCTACATCTTAAATTAATTGTTGCTTTTATCATCTTGTGCACAATCCTTTGGCTTATCAGCTCTACTTTTTTATTGTGACCGCCAGTGTCCGTCAAAGAGGGGGAGACTGGCAAAAGTTTTTGCTGAATAAATCAATGAACGTTTCACCCAACAACATGACATTTTTGTGATATGTCGGTGTTACAGAGACGTATCGAACCAGCCCAACACTCACTTGAAGCATAGCGCCACCTAGTGATATGGGTAAATGCAAAAATTGGGATTTTGAGTTGCCAATATCTTGGACCGAGAAGGGGGAAACTGTGCAAAATACGTCATGCATGATCACCACAAAGACCTCTGACACCACAGCACATGCCATACAATTTGGTCCATAGGGGGCGCTGTAATTGTAGAAAATGTCATTTTGCCTATTATCTAGACAATGCTAACGTTTACAACATTTTTTTTTTTATCGTAAAATCTATTGACCCTCACGCATTGAAAACACTGGTCGACGCCCACTTCCAACGAAAAAAAAATCCGTGAAATTTTAACATTGCGAAAATGAATCTGAACGAACTTGTCATAGGCCGTTCATGTGAATCTCACCAAATTTGGTATATGTCATCTACAGACAATGCTGACAAAAAGTTATCAAAGGATTTATCTTGAGATAAACCGTTTCGAAGTTACACGTCAAGTAAGGGGTAACATCCGACGAGGCGTGCATTATACAGTTTTAAGTCAACGAGGTGGAGCCTAAGAACTTCCCGACGCGAAGCGGAGGGAAGTTTGCTCCGCCAAGTTGACTTAAAACTGTATAGTGCACGCCTCGGAGGATGTTACCCCGCTTATGACCCGGTTAATGCCACTCAATTATGTAGAATGTTTTTAAAATAATTCTCAATTAACTTAGAGGGTTAACTTAGACTCAGTTTCGCTACAATGTGGCCTACAATGTAGCCTAATATTTGTAACGTTAAGTAGAGCGCTACGCAGCCTTCAGTCACCAGCCAAATTGGTTGTCACGGTTACCTTTCATTTGGTAAGGTGATTGCTACTACTCATCAGGAGTTAGCTAGCTTGGATTGAGCAACGCAACACATGCAATACTTATTCCAAAACGTTGATTTATTTGTTATTTTCGGTTTACTATTTTTTTTAGTTCATGGAAATTGAACTCCACATTGCCAAAATTGTGAAGTTTGATAGAGACGGTTACAGTAGGTACGTACATTCTATTGGGTATTGATATGGAACGGTGCTGAAGTTTTAAACTTTTTTGCCAGAACTACTTTCAAGGTGTGCATGATATACGATTTTACTGCATGCCTAGCAACCAATCAGAAAGCAGCACCACGTTCCAGAGGGTCATAATGAACATTTAACACGTAGCTTAAAATTCTTCAAAAGTCCATATCTTGGCTTTTAATTGCTGAAATTTGGTCAAAGTTGACATGCCATCTCTAAACAGCTTTCTTTTCATATGTACTAAATTTTGTGACATTTCGTCATAGGGGGCGATGTTTATCGCCGAAGCTAGGTGTCAAAAAACAGTTATTTAGTTAACAGATTTTTTGTTAAATAACTCGTCAACAATTTTGCCCAAGACAACAATTTTGTGTTAATATGTCGGTGTTAACAGAGGCGTATCGACCCAGCCCATAAACACTCACTTGAAGCATAGCGCCACCTAGTGATAAGGGTAAATGCAAAAATTGGGATTTTGAGTTGCAAATATCTTGGACCAAGAAGGTGGGAACCGCACAAAATACGTCATGCACGATCAGCACAAAGACCTCTAAAACCACAGCACGTGCCATACAATTTGGTCCATAGGGGGCGCTGTAATTGTACAAAATCTCATTTTGCCTATTCCTTGCCTTCACAAATCACTCCTACACAAACACACACAATGTCATTTATTCAAAACCCACACCCATGCACACTTCCAGGAAATCGTTTCCACAGAAATTCTCACCTCACAACACTGCTCTACCACACACTCATCATACCAACAGTTCCCACATTTCAATATACTGCGGCGGTCATACCATGTACCGCTATGTGGTTGTTGTGACCTTCACTGTTCAATGAAGAACGAGAGACACTTGATTCTTGCTTGCCCCAGGAAACTCCGGAGTTCTTTATTTTACCTCCTGCCTCGTACAACTCCCTTTGCGTTGCATGGCAACCCCTCGCATACATGTTCCGGGGTGCTACCCCGTCACCCGCCCCACACACTCACACACATAAACATACATGCAACCTAGGCACATTTAATCCCCAGTTACAACATCCCTCCCCCCATAGTCCATAACAAGGAATCACACTTTTTTTTTTTTTTTTTTTTTTTTTTTTTACACTAACAAAGTAACTTTCAGTACACGAACTAGAACTACCTGAGAGTGAGGGGTAGACTGCCCCCACTCTCGCGAACAGGCCAGGAGTTTATTATGCCCCTGTCTTGAGGCCTTCCGCTCTAACTACAAATCTAAACGAGAAGGTCTTTTTCGAACTCTGGATGATCTCCAAGGAACCACGTCAGGCTCAGCATCATCTGGTTCTGTGGACTGAAGACCTGGAACATCCTCAGCATCCGGCTGCTCCCCAGTGGAGTCTGCAGGAGCAAGGGAGTCTGGTTGGTCACTGCTCTGCTGCTCAACACCTGGCTCCCAGTCCTGTCCGGCTCGAGGAGAGGTGTTTCTGCATAGCAGGTGGTCAACATGCCGACGCCACACATTCCCCGCTACCTCCACCCTATAAGAGAGCGGCCCCGTCTTGTCGATCACTGTGCCTGGCAACCATTTTTCACGTCTGGAGAAGTCTCTGACCCACACGGCTGCCCTGAGTGGCATCTCCCGACCAACTGCATGCCTTTTTGAGTTGGCTACCATCATCTCCTGACCGCGGAGAACCTTCGCTTGCGCATCCGGCCTCAGCAGGTCCCATCTGGTGCGCACACGCCGACCGAACAACATCTCCGCTGGAGACAGCCCAGTGGTGGCATGTGGAGTGAACCGGTATGCCGCTAGGAACCTCGCTAGCCTTGCTCTCAGGGTCCCACCTGTCATCTTCTTCAATGATTTCTTTAGTGTCTGCACTGCCCTCTCCACCAGTCCGTTAGAGGACGGGTGATAGGGGGCAGAAGTAAGGTGGCGAACCCCATTCAGCTTTAGAAAACCCTCAAACTCAGAGCTGGTGAAGATTGAGGCATTATCCGACACCACAGTGTGCGGAAGACCATGTGCACTGAAAACATCACGAAGATGGTCCACAGTTGCTGTTGAAGTAGCGGATTTCACTGGAAACACTTCCAGCCACTTTGAATGGGAGTCAACTAGAACCAGGAACATTTCCCCTAAGAAGGGGCCAGCATAGTCGACATGCAGACGTGTCCACGGCTTGCCTGGCCACTCCCATGGACACACAGGGGCCGCGGGAGGGGCGTTTCTGATTTGCTGGCAAGCTGTGCAGGACTTCACTAGGTCTTCCAGGGCTGTGTCCAGCCCAGGCCACCACATGTAAGCCCGCGCTACAGCTTTCATCCTCGATACCCCAGGGTGAGCCTCATGCAGCTCCTCCATCAGGACTTTCCGCCCACGTGGAGGAATTATGACACGAAGCCCCCATAACAGAACCCCATCTTCAACAGTGAGTTCATCGCGCCTCTTGAAATATGGCAGAAAATCGCTTGCCGGACACGTCAGAGGCCAGCCCCCCGTCACATATAGGCAAACTCGGGCCAACAGAGGGTCCCGTCGGGTCCAATCCTTTAACTGCCCACTTGTGATAGGCGCTGTTTGAAGCTGCTGCATCAGACACACCAGCTCAGGGGGAGTGGTGGGGTCTGGTGCAGTGTAAGGCAATGGCAGCCTACTCAAACCATCAGCATGCGCAATCAGGGCCCCTGGTTTGTACGCCAGGGTGTATTGGTACTGCATCAGGAGGAGAGCCCATCTTTGCAGGCGTGCTGAGGCCGTGGGCTGTATGTTTTTCAGCTCCCCCAGCAGAACGAGAAGAGGCTTGTGATCTGTTTGAATTGTAAATTTGTGCCCGTAGACAAACTGGTGGAATTTCTTAACGGCAAAGATCACGGCCAAAGCCTCTTTTTCAACTTGGGCGTACTTCCTTTCAGCTGGTGCGAGAGCTCGGGAAGCAAAACACACAGGACGCTCGGCTCCATCCTTGTACTTGTGAGAGAGCACTGCGCCCAGGCCAAATGGTGAAGCATCAGCAGCAATCACCAGCGGCAGTGTAGGGTCATAGTGAACCAGCAGGGCCTCTGATGTCAGCAAGGCCTTCGATTTGTTGAACGCATTGTTGTGCGCCGCATTCCACTCCCACTTCACTCCTGCCCGGAGCAAGGCATGCAAGGGAGCCAGCACAGAGGCTAAGTCTGGGAGGAAACGCCCATAATAGTTGAGCATACCCAGATATGCTCGAAGTTCACTGATATTCTGTGGCCTTGGAGCATCTTTGATTGCCTGCACTTTTTTTTCCAGGGGCTGCAGCCCCTTCGATGAAATCTTATGGCCCAGATATTCCACCTCTGGGGCCATGAAGACACACTTGGACCTTTTTAGTCGAAGCCCTGCTTCCTCTAGCCGGGACAACACTAGGTCCAGGGTACGCAGGTGTTGGTCCTCACTGACGCCCGTCAAAAGTATGTCGTCTAGGTAAACAACAACATGATCTATCCCTGCAAGCAACCCTTCCATTGCCCTCTGAAAAATGGCACAAGCTGACGACACACCAAATGGAAGGCGTGTGTATTGAAACAAGCCCCGGTGGGTATTGATTGTCACCAGCTTTCGTGAGTCTTCAGCTAAGACCAGCTGCTGATAAGCATGGGACATATCAAGCTTGGAGAAACACACGCCTCCAGCCAGCTTGGTGAACAGTTCATCAATGCGTGGGAGGGGGTACTGCTCCACTCGAGACGCCGTGTTCACAGTCAGTTTGTAGTCGCCACAGATGCGGATGGAGCCATCTCCTTTCAAAACTGGCACGATTGGAGCGGCCCACTCAGAGTAAGTCACAGGTTGGAGGATTCCAGACTCCACCAGCCGAGTCAACTCTATTTCAACTTTCCTTTGCAAGGCCAGGGGAACTGGCCGGGCTTTACAGAAACGTGGCGGCACACTTTCGTCCACGCTAATGGTGACTTTTGTCCCTTTTAATTCCCCAAGTTCATTTTGAAAAACAGCTTTGTGATTTTCAAGGACAGCTGCTAGAGGACCATCACACACCTGGAAAAGTCCATCCAGTAGCACAGGCCAGTCTAAGGGTAGGACCTTAATCCAGTCGCGACCAAGCAAATTAGCACCCTGCCCAGCCACCACGAGTGCACTCAGACGGTAGGACTTGCCTTTGTAAGATACCGTCACTCGAGTAGCCCCCTTCAAGCTGATGTGCTGCCCCGTGTATGACCTGAGTGAAATGTTACATGGTTCTAAAACTAATGACGGCGTGTGGGTGCGCAGGCGTGAGAATGCCCTTTCCGCCATGACGGTGCGAGAGGCCCCAGTGTCCACCTCAAAGCGTGTCTGACTATTGTTGATATTTAAATCAATGATCATCGGGCTGGGCGCCTTCTCTGTCACAGCAAGGACATATGCAATGTCTTCTTCTGCACTGCTGACCTGTTGGTCCAACTTTTCCATGATTGCATTGGCCCCGCCCTGGCCAGGTTTAAGACTCTGACTGTCGCGTTCCTTTTTGCGACACCAGCGGGCAATGTGGCCCCGCTTACTGCAATAGTGGCAGACCACATCTTTAAATCGACAGCCATCAGGCCTGTGGGCCTCTCCACAGCGGTAGCAACGCTGTGACTGAGATGAAGTTGTTTTGCTGTCAGGACCCCTTTGAGCCCTGCCAGGCTGGTAATGTGGTGTAACCTTGTTGATATCTTTTGTGGGCTGTAAGGCTAAAGCCCCCCTTTCGGCCGTTTCAAAAGCCAAGCATATCTCTAACGCTTTCCCCCAGGTTAAATTCGGTACCGCTAGAAGACGCTTCTGGAGCTGCTCCATATTTATGCCCCATACCAGCTGATCCCTCAATCTCTCTTCTAACGTGCCTGCGAAGGCGCAGCGTGCAGCCTGATGTTTCAAACGAGCAACAAACGAGTTCACCGATTCTTCACAGTTGCGTGTGCATGACTGAAACTTGAACCTCTCCACAATTACATTACTTTTTGGATCGTAGTGGTCCTGTAGTTTGGTTACTAGATCGTTAAAAGACATGTCCGCGGGCTCAGAGGGTGCAATTAAGTCCCGCAGCACCCCATAAACAACTGGCCCGCACACCGTTAAGAGTATGGCCCTCTTCTTATCATCGTCTGAAATGCTATTAGCAACAAAGTAAAAGTTCAGTCTTTCCGCATACCTGCTCCATTGCTCCGTGCTAGAGTCAAACGCATCAATTCTTCCAAACGTTGCCATGTTAGTCAGCTCCTGCGAACTCCGCTGTATGAGGGATCCAAGTGAGGGCGAATGAGGCAGTTGTTGCAGTCAAAGCAGGGGCACGAAAAAGTTACCACGAAATCCAAAGTTTATCCTCGTCGCCAGTTGTTGTGACCTTCACTGTTCAATGAAGAACGAGAGACACTTGATTCTTGCTTGCCCCAGGAAACTCCGGAGTTCTTTATTTTACCTCCTGCCTCGTACAACTCCCTTTGCGTTGCATGGCAACCCCTCGCATACATGTTCCGGGGTGCTACCCCGTCACCCGCCCCACACACTCACACACATAAACATACATGCAACCTAGGCACATTTAATCCCCAGTTACAACAGTGGTACATCTAGTTTATTTTGGGTTTGGACCCTAAAGTTAACAGTCTTAATAAGAGTATTCAAATGTCTACAAAATTAGTTGTGGTTTTGTTGGTTGTGAACATTAATTCAGAGAAGTAGCTACTAGCCTAATACATTTTGGTTGAAGTGGTAATCAAATGCAATTGTGTCAAAGCAGTGCGAAAGGGAACACTGTTTGGCTTCAATATTGTATGGTTCACGGGCGGAGCGTCAGGGGGGGCTGAGAGGGCGAACCGCCCCGGGCCCGATCCCGACATACCGCTGTCCTTCGATGGAGTTTAGGGAGCAATTTGATAAGGCTAAGTTTGACACTCTTAAGCTTGCCACAAAATGGGGAGGTCAGACGCAATTTGAAGCAACCAGAGCCAGAAAAGCTAAGCGTCACTTTGATAAACTGTCTGTAGACTAGGGTGACCAGATTTCCAGAGTCTAAAACCGGGACACTATTGGCTCGTTTCCACCAAGCAGTACAGTACAGTTCGCTTCAGTTCGGTTCGCTATTGTTTGCGTTTCCATGGTAAAAAATAATGAACCGTATCCAAAATAGTGTACCGTACCGCACTATTTCATGGCACTGTCATGGTCAGAAAGTTCCGGCTTGCCAAAAGTTCCGGATGACGTAATAATACTTTCCTGACCAGCTGTAGAATCGTTAGCTCCGTGTCGTTGTCAAGGTAGGCTCGCAGCTTTTTAAATGAGGAACTTCGGAGAGCGAGCGCCAAGACAGCAAGCGTGACCAGCAGACTTATAATGTAATTTCTAATAATACGAAACGACGTCCATATCAGCTGTATCACGCGAATAAGTTCATATTATAACATGCAGCTAGTGAGATAGTAGGCCTACTTAGCAGACGATTTCCTTCATAGCGACGAACACTAAGATAATGTCTTATCTTCTTGATAACACACCGCCAACCTACCTTTTCCCATTTGGGTACATTTTGTGGTGGTCTTGTCATCTTGAACAGCTGGAAAACATTTCAGTTTGCATTGAGTGTGGCCAGAACAATCTAAAGATGGTTCAATTCAGTTGCAGTTGAGTTTTTTTAAGGCACGAACATTATTTAGTATCGTTGACAACAATGTACAGCGCCGTTTTGTACAATAAAATGAAATCGAATAGAATACAAGCAAAATCTCATCTCATCACAATGTGTGTAATTTTCACAGAATCGTTAGGAAAATCTTTGTCAACGTAAGACCGTTTAACTCATGCAGATTTGCAACATAACCAGTAAACAAAGACAGATACAGCACAGAGCTGCACAGAGTAATACAGTACAATTAAACACTTACTTACACAGAGTTTGCCAAAAATACTGGACACATCTTGCATTAAAAAAAGATTGCTACATAGAGTTGTTGTGAAGCTGACATTTATGAGTTCTTGATACATAGGCTAATTTGGATTTTTATTTTATTTTATTTTTTTGTTACTGTTACAACCACCTGCCTCAAACATAAATTGTCCCTGTAGTATTACACAAAAGTTTATTTAACGTATAGAAAAACGTCGGTCAAAATTGTGGTTTAAAGCGTGTTTAAGGGTATTAACAAAAGGCAAAACGTCCAGCAGGGGAGTTCAGGTGGTAGGAAAGTCTTTCTGCAGCAGACCCATTCCAGGAGCCCTTTCCACATCTTGCAAGCGGTAAACCCAAGAGCAAAGAGAGCAGCCAGCCTTCTTATGCAGATGCCAATTAGGAGCCACACCTGTACTCAAGAAGCAACACCGGCACACTGCACACTGCTGGACAAACACAGGAGCACACAAATGGGCAGACTAACAACCCCAGTGGGGTCATAACATCCTAAAAATACACCCAAGAACGTTCAAACATAATGAAAAGAAACATTTTAAAGTCAAAATTTGTGAACCAGCTGGACTGAAAGGATACAACCACCTGGTCGCCTGAAACCCAGAAAATATTTACATTTGCACTTATATGTACACAGAGAGAATGTGAAAAATAACGTAGGGAGATGCCACATCATGATTAATTAGATGGCCAACAGAGGTAAAAGGGGGTAAAGAAGCCAATGTCCCACACACTATGTCGGTTAAAAAGGCCTGTTTTAGTGGAAAGCCCTCTCACCAACGTCAAGGTACAGGCCATAGAGAGGGTTTTTTTTTTTTTTTTTGAAAAACAGAAAATTAAATATTCAGTTATTCAACATTTCTGCAGTGATATCCGTGTTCACGGTTGGTGCTGGCTAACAGTATGTCTGAAACCTGCTACCCTTACACAGGACAACTTACCTGGAGGCTAAGAGTAAAGTGTGTTCCCTAAATGTAAGGGTACATACAACTAGCCTATTAGTCAGCATTTCCTCGTTAAACATGGAGAACATGGACAGCACCACTACAATGTTGGATAACTGACTCCTATCTTACAATGAATTAAAATACATTGAAACTGTTTTAGTGAATATTGATTGAAATTAAGCTATTTTAGAGGGCTACAGAAAAAATGTTATGCATGTTAGAGATTAATCTTCTGTTTTTCTTATTTACAAAAGAGTAACAAATTGAACCAATTTGCTTTGCCTGTGTGGATGTGAAACATCTTAATTTTTGCATTTAAAACCAAGATGTTATCCTTCCATCACAAAGTATAAGCTTAAACAAGAACTTACCAGCAACAAGCATCACCTGTAACAATCACTTAGAAAACTTTAAAACATGTGATTATATTAAATTACAACAATTTGATGACAGTACATGAACTACATAAAAACTATTTAGACAGTTTAAATAACATAAATAGCAGAACACAAAAGGAGAAATATTTACAAGAACTTATCGAGAACTTAACATATGCACAAGCAGCTATTAATTAATTATGCAGTTATAATGACCTGATTACTGTGCACGAATAACATATATACACTGGGCCATCATGAGGAGCGATGCAGTCCTGATGGAAGACCTTACCACATCTTCCACAGGTAACTACATCTTCCTTACCTGCCCGCATACTCCGCCTGCAGTAGCAGTGCACTTCCACCTCTCTGATATGCAAAGGAACAGCAGAGGCACTCCTCACCATGCTGGGGAAGGGTGTTAAAACACCAGCCTGCAAAGAGGAGCAAAGGTGAGCTCGCATGTACCCCTGATGGTACTGTACATTGCGGGGATCCTCACCTCTGCAGAGTGTGAGACTGTTTGCAATGGCAAACAGCCCACAGTCTGATGCTCCCTTCTGCTGCTGCACATCTGGCCACTGCAGACGAACAGTTTTCCCTGCAAAACAAAGGAGACTGGTCACCTGGGCAGCAAAGTCCTCGGTATATGTCTGGTGCAGGGAATCATACACGTTGACATAACCTACCTGACATCCAAGCGTACTTACCGCAACCCAGTGGTTACCAGAAATATTAATTATTTGAACAAACCACTGGGTTGATGGCGGAGGGACATGAGTGAGAAGGCCCAGGGAGGTGGTGGAGAGGAGGCCTCCGATGTGAGGGTATTGAGCCCTCAGGAGTGCCATGGCATGGTCAATGGCATGGTCGTCCAACCACGTGTAGGGCTGGAGCACCATGGCCCTGATCTCCTCCACCCTGTCACTCAGTGATGCCACAACTGGTTGGCCCAGCTGGACACCCGAGACAACAATGTCACTGTTCTGAAACACAGACAACAGTAGTTCATAAATATGATAAAGTAACTTAATTCAACTAAACCTACCTGTGTATATGCATAAACATTAGTGTGTGTCTACTCTAACTATTACCTCTAGTGTCTCTTCCTCTGTCATAGAGCCGGGCATCTGTCCGGTCTCTCTCTGTGAGGAGAGGGCACTAGGAGGAACAGTGCATGTCACCTGAGACAGATAAAAATATGTTAAACAACACATAGCAATTAGCAGGTGAGATAATTGTAAAGGACCAGATAACTGTACACGAATCAACTTACCTCAAGGGCGTCGCTCCCCATCATAGGGCTGTCACAGGTCGCAACCTTGACAGTCTCCTTATTGGGGTAGCCAGTCTGAGACCCTGTATGCCAAATAAAGAAGCGGCTTAAATTACATTTACCATATAACATGACATGCACTAAAGTAATTGTATATTGCAGTAGTCACACACTAGTCCGTAATGGCTTTACTGAAGCGTAGGGTGTTCTGGATTTCAGGGGGACGCCATCCATGGTCTCCAACTGGACAAGGTTGCCCTCCACCCCGATGACCCTTGAAATTATTAAGAGAAATGAATGACAACTTCGATCACAGAGGATGCAAAAGCATTAAATTTCAAACGTTTACAAGCATTAAACATTTAATTTCAAATGTTTTTGAAACCGAGGTTCAAACAGCACAACATGTTCATTTACCTGTATGTGGTTGGCCAATCAGGCTTCATTGCCATGCCTGGCCTCCCTCGCTTCCGCTCGTCCTTCTTGAGCACCACCATTCCTGGCTTGATTAAAAACCTCTTGGTCCTCTTCTTGGTCCTGTGCTGGTAGGCGTCCTTCTGTCGCTTCTGGGCCTTCTCCAAGTTGACAAGCACCTGGGTAAAAAACAATTTTATTTCCAACTATGCTTTGAGCTAGGTTGCACTCACTCACCTTGTGGTCCAGAGTTTGGTCATGTTCACTCTTCAATGCAACCTCTTAATGAATGTGGACTTTATGTTCACAGTCCTGTTGGCTGAGTGACATGGTGTTAGCATAATCAGTTTCATAGTGTTTCAGTAAAATTGAAATAAGGCTAGTGCATGTTTGTAATACATGTGTGCACTGTGTCTACTTGCTTTGTTAAAGACCTCCTTGTCCCTCTTCTCTCGGTCTTCAACATAGGCCTCGATATCCTGCTCAACTGGCTGAGCATCATGATGCACTCCATGCCCTGAGTCTCCATGGATCTTAATATAACAATGTGATGTCACATAACATGAAGGATTATCACAACATATCCAATGTCCTTCAATGTTGCATGGAAACTAATGGTATTTGGTAATACCTCTGTAAACAGTCTTGGCTCTCGCCCATACATGAGCCTGAAAGGGGTGAACCTGGAAGAGCACTGAATGGATGTGTTATTGGCAAAAACAATTGCCTTTAAGTGCTCTTCCCACCTTTCCTGGTGCCCATGAAGGCTCTTGCCAATTGCCACCTTCAGGGTCTGGTTTGTCCTCTCATCTAAACCTGTGTTGTGACATGAAATTGGGGAAAGAAAAAAAAGTCTTTGCTTGACAGGTTGTATATGAGCAAAATTTAACCACACTATTGAAATTATGTTTTACAAACCATTAGTCTGTGGGTGGTAGGCAGAGGACATGCGGTGCTTAATCCCGCACATCCTGAACATCTCCTCGTTGACCTTAATTAGATAAAGAGTTATTACCAAAAGGAAATTGTGATGGACTGTGTTAAAAGCACATAATTAAAGACATCTTTGAATAAAAAGACCAACATTGTTCCAGAATTCCCGTCCTCTGTCTGTCAGGATGACCTCTGGGGCACCATGGGTTAAAAAGATGTCCATCATAGCCTTAACAATTAGTAACAAAACATATTTTTTTGTCAATATACAAAGGCATTACTGAAGACATACTAAAAAAGTCAGTACATAGGTGTCCATTTTAATCTTACCGCTGCAGTCTCCTCAGCTGCTTTGCAAACTATGGGCCTGGCCTCCACCCACTTAGTAAAAAAGTCTGTTGCTGTCAGACAGTAGGTGTTGCCATTGCTGGACCTCCTCAAAGGTCCAATGAGGTCAACACCTTTCAGTAGTTTGTTAAAGGAAAGGCAAAAACAAAACAGTTATGGCTTTATGTGTGTACTACCTAGGCTCAAAAGGGTACCTTCATATTACAAAGAAGATTAATTTTTACCAATCATGTGCCAGGGGGCCACAGGTTTGATAGGCTTCAGCTCAGGAGCCTCTGTCTTCACCTTCGCAAACTGCTGGCATTCTAGGCAAGTGCTTATCTGTAAAGAGCACAATTATCCAAATTTTACGAATCCTGTCTATGGGCATATTTTGGGTTGCTGTACTGTAATAAGCATAGTATATTTTTTAAACTTAATTCATGTATTTATTTGTTTGTTAATTGTTACCCAATTGTCCACATCCTCCCTGATGTTATGCCAGTGGAAGCGCTGGCGGATCTTGCCCTCAGTTCGCGCTCTTCCAAAGTGCCCAGCATGAGCCTAATGTGTAAGATTCAAGATAGAAAAATAAAATAGAAAAAGAAAGTGTTATAGTGCTGACAGAGAGGCTTTGTGTCCATGTTAAGTTTGACGACTTGTAAAAGAGTTCAGATCTACTACAACATCAATAAAATGTACCTCTTTAAGGATGGCAGCCTTTTCCTCTGGGGATGAAATGACCCTCCTCGTCAACCCATCGGCAATGTAGTACAGAATGCCTCCTATAAAAGACATTTACTTGACATGTCCTTTTGTCACGTAGGTAGGCTATATCATAAACAAGCTAGTTGTGCAGTTAGTATTCTATCAGAAAATCTATGTATGTAACTGAAGGAAACTTGCCAACGAATAGTGGTTCAATATCGTCAGTTTTAATGAAGAAAAAACAACATCAATCATTGTTATTTAAATTATATGGGTACATGGCCTTTAATCCACGATAAATACGAAAGAATGACAGCTAGCCAACTATAAAACAATCATTTCGAGAGCTTTAGCCTCTTAGCCTGCACTGATTCCCCTCAGTCCTGAGGTAACAGAACGCTGGGGAAGGTATGAAGTGCGAGGGAGATTGAAAAGTTCGCTATAGCTCAATACAACCCTAAAAAGCCACATATTGCGGTCATTTAAGAACTATAACATAAGAAGGTAACTGCGAATAAAAAAGTGTGAAATTACATCTTGTGCTAGGTATCCTATATATAGGATGTAGTACTGTCATATATAAATTCTGACTTACCTTGAATACGATAATTTTTGGCAGCTTTTCTTATGGCCCTTTTGGAAGATTCGGCCGTCCCCTGACGGTATTTTGCGGTTTCTGAAAGATAAAAAACAATGTCGTTGAAAGAAACCATGTTGTTAAACGAATTTAAGTAATTTAAATAATGTAAATAAGGAAATGTTTAATGAAAACTGTTGGTTTTGTCTCTTGTTGAGTTGCTGGCCGCTCGCTCTCCGCAGTTCCTGAGGCGAATGATGACACTTGTCATTAAACAACCGCGAGCTACAGTAATCACCGTAGCAACGATGCCAAGGCTTTGATTGGAACGCAATTGTTACGTCATCCGGAACTTTTGGCAAGCCGGAACTTTCTGACCATGACAGCACCCTTGACTTGGGGTACCAAGTTCATGGTACGCTTTAGGGATTGTGCGCGTGCTAACATTGAATACCAACGGGCATAACTGGCACACTCACGGAGCGTACAAGATTGTCATATCAACTGTAAGATTAATTGAAACAAAAGCGCAAACATGACCAAAAATAACGTATGGACCACGTCTGAAATCCAGACGTTTCTAGGGATTATAGGGGAAGAACAAATACAAAGGGAATATTCCCTTATTCCCAATATTGGACGGGTCAACAAGAAACGTGTGTCGTAGGCGTATTTTCCGTCTTGTCATGTCGTCCTCCCAGCACATTTCCGAAAAAAGTTTTTTGTTTATTTCATTTGTTTTGTTTCTAGCAGCCAGCAACTTTTGCCTAAACATTGTCTGCCTATTTGCTGTTATAACCAGCCACATTTGCAGCATAAAAACCAAAAATGCCTCCATTGTTTATCAACCAAACCGTCAAAACTGTAGCTACAACTGCTTTATGTGTCTGTGTTCGATGTGTCAGCTGACTAGTCGCGCGGCGCCTCTCGCTGGATGGTACCTTTTGCAGTGGGGACACAAACGGTACTGTACCGTACCAAAGCATTCCGTACCACACCGGCAGGTGCTGAACCGTACTGTACTGTACTGCTTGGTGGAAACGAAGCATATGTGTGATGTCATGCGCGTGCACATTCTCTTAGGTATTGTCATGTAGTAGTGTAGTCTGCTATCGAAAAAAACCATTAAAACACGGCCGCTGTATACTGCAAGATACATTGTAACATTGACTTCGAACATTTCGCAGAGCGCACCTACCATTGTCACTCACACACACACACACATTGACTCTGCATTACTGGAAACTTCATTAGGCTTTAATTTAACAGTTTTGTATATGCGATCGCTGTAATTTGGGCAGCTTGATATGGTGTTGGGTGGAAACCGGGACATTTTTGCGTCCCGACGGGCTTTTGTCGGAACTCGGGACACGCGACTAAAAATCGGGACTGTCCCGGTCAAACCGGGACGTCTGGTCACCCTACTGTAGACAGTCGCCTTGCAGACGCAGAGAGCAACTTTCGCGTGCACGTTTTTAATGCATGTCTTGATATTATCATCCAGCAATTGTCCCGAAGGTTCTCCAGCTTAAATGAAACTGTGAATATGTTTGAGGCAATTCACCCCAAAACGCTGCAGCAAGCAGGAGATGCGGACTTGGAGCAAGCTGCCCGGCGGCTTAGTGAGCACTACAGCCGGGACATCGACCATAGTTTCCCTGGCCAGCTGCTTTGTTTTAGAACTTCTTTCAAGGACCAGATACCAAAGCAAAATACTGTTGCGGATCTGGCAAAAATGCTCCTTGTCGACCACCCAGCAGTAATTTCTGCATTCAGCGAAATTTGCAGCGCCCTCCTTTTATTTCTGACTCTCCTGTCACCATTGCAACCTCTGAGCGCTCATTCTCCAAATTAAAGCTAATTAAAAACCACTTGAGGAGCGCAATGGGACAGGAGAGACTGAGTGGACTTGCCATGTTGTCCATAGAGAATAAGAGGGCAAATAAATTGGACATACAGAGCATCGTGGACTAGTTCGCGGAGCGCAAGGCTCGTCGTATGCCCTTCAAATAGCCTAATGCGCGCAGTAGGCTATTGATGTTTTATTAGCCATGTACAGTATCGCCTAATGTTTTTTTGTTTCTGAGATACATGTTCGTTTGAAGGACTTAATGTACAAAATAACATAGTTGCACCCCTCCTTTCATTTCTGACTCTTCCTTTCACCGTTGCAAACTCTGAGCGCTCATTCGTATGCACTTCAAATAATGTGCGCAATAAAGGCTACTGATGTTTATTATGAGCCATGTACAGTATCCTAATGTTTTTTTTTTTGTTTGTTTCTGAGTTACATTCGTTTGAAGGACTTTATATACTACATATAGTTGCACCCGGTAGTGTTGAAATTTGTAAAGACCGCAGTTGCGAAACCGCAGTTTGTAGCCTAAAATTATGTTATGATAAGCTTTAATAGGGAGGGAAAGTGGAACACAGCGATCCTAGCGGTGGCGTTCCAATCCCCAGAGCGATCCTATTAAAAATCCCATAGACCGATTTTTTTTTTTTTAAATCCCACAAAGGTATGACACGGAACTTGTGCACCAGACATATTTTTCAGGCTATATATGGCGATTATCTACTAACTGTGAAAGTATTGTGTGAAATGGCGTCCTATTTTAAAAAATCTAAATTGTGCCTAACTTGTCATAAACGGACTACAACTTTGAGTCGCTCCCGTTATGTCAGTAAACACAAGTTCACCATGCTGTAATTAGTAACTGATTGACACCACGGAGAAACAAATGAATGCCAGTTTTCACATTTCATAAAGATTCCATAAAGCTACGGTTGTGGATTCTTATAATCAGATGAGTTTCATGTACACAATCGTTGGATTTCACTTACTTCTCTCGCCGGCAGCTAACTGTTAGATTTGGGAAGGCGCCAGATTTTGCGGTGACGTCATACACGCGCCTATCGTTCAGTGTAGTCCTTCATCAGCTTTTTAATTAACATTAAAAACAATTCAGATTAGTGAAAAAAAGAAAGTATGACCACCTGAATCGATATAACTGCCCAGCATGCATATCATATGAAAGCCACTATCTTAACTTTGGAGTGTGAGCCGAAATGTAATTTTTTGAAGAAAAAATCCCATTCATTTCGATAGAGGTGGGGAACGCAACCAGCAGGGGGCGATGAGATTACTTTCCCTCCCTATAAAGGGCCCGGTCATTTGCCCCGCCCCCGGCCCGGCGCTGACTTGTTCCGCCACTGGTATGGTTGGAGGAGTTTTAAAAAAAAGTAGACATGGAGATGTGTAAAAATGATTGGCAAAAACTGTAAATAAATCAATTGGGCCAAAATTGCAGCTGAAAAAACTCTGATTACACCTAGACACTGTATATTATTTTCATGATTGTTTTCATGATTTGCAAGACTATTTTGGCAATATATATATTTTGTGTTTAATGCCTGTTGTATATCATATAAGTGCCACTCTAACATGCAATTCAATTAAACTTGACATCTACTTTTAATAATAAGGGCAATTAATTATTATTCAGATGATTAATAAATATTAATAAAAAAAATCTAATCACAACCAACATAGTTTGCAGGACTACAGTGACTAAAGTGTATGAACTGAACCTCTAGTAAATGTACTGAGTCTCTAGTAAATCTATTTTATTAACCTTTCTTCTTCTCACTCATCCTCAGAGCTATGAGTCATTCCATCTGTCAGCATCTGCTCTTCTTCGCACTCCCACTGACCGCAGCCATGTTGGTTGGGCTCTGCGATGGAGGCAAAGTGCTGGTGGTTCCGATGGAGGGCAGCCACTGGGTCAACATGAACTTCCTCATTCGGGTCCTGCACGAACGAGGCCACGCTGTCACCGTGCTGCGTTCCAGCAAGAGCTGGTACGTGAAGGAGGAGTCCACCAACTACCGCTCCATCACCATCTCCATGAGTGAGGGCCTGAACGAGGACTTTGCACACCCCATCATCCAGAGGCTAATCGATGCTCAGAGGAGCAACAGCTCCATGCTGAACTTCATGGGGCTGCACGCAGAGATGTTCCGCGCAATGGTGAAGGCCCACCAAATAATGTGTGACATGGTCACCAACATGTTTGAGGACAAGGCCCTGCTGAAGACTCTGAACGAAAGTCAGTTCGATCTGATCCTGACGGACCCTTGCATAGGCACTGGGATCATACTCGCTCACTACCTCCGCCTGCCACTAGTCTACAACGTGAGGTGGATTACGAGCGGTGAGGGACATTTAGCAATCGCACCCTCACCACTCTCCTACATCCCCATGACAGGACTTGGCTTCTCAGACAAAATGACATTCGTGGAGCGGACTAAGAATGTGCTGTTCTATCTGTTAAATGAACTTCACCACTGGCTCAAGTTGAAACCACAATACCAGGCCATCTGTGATCGCTATCTTCACCCAAATGTTGACTTCTATGAGCTCTTGCAGGCTGCAGATATCTGGCTGATGAGGGTCGACTTTGTGTTTGAGTTCCCTCGCCCAATGATGCCCAATATGATTTACATAGGGGGGTTTCAGTGCATGCCCCCAAAGCCCCTGCCAAAGGACCTCCAGCAGTTCGTTGAGAGCTCAGGTGACCACGGGGTCATCATCATGTCGCTCGGGACATTCGTGAAAGAGTTGCCGGCAGACATGACCGATGAGATCGCAGCCGCTTTTGCACAGCTGCCGCAGAAGGTCATATGGAGACACACCAGTCACAGGCCACCATCCCTGGGCAACAACACCTTGCTGGTCGACTGGATGCCACAAAATGACTTATTGGGCCACCCGAAAGTGAAGCTCTTTGTGGCTCACGGAGGAACCAACAGCATCCAAGAGGCCATGTACCATGGTGTTCCAGTCATGGGGCTCCCTCTGTACTCAGACCAGTACGATAACTTGGTCCGGCTTCAGGAGCGCGGGGCAGGTAAGATCTTGTCCATCAATGTCGTAGATCGAACCAGCTTCCTGCAGACTTTGAAAAAGGTGCTCCATGAGCCATCCTACAGGGCCAACATGCAGAGGCTCTCTAGACTGCACCGGGACCAGCCAGTCAAGCCCCTGGACCGAGCCCTCTTCTGGATTGAGTTCGTCATGAGACACAAGGGCGCTGGCCACTTGCGGACAGAGTCTTTCAGGTTGCCATGGTACTCGTATTATTCTGTCGATGTGGTGCTGGTTGTGTTGACTGTTTTGTTCACATTGGTGTTTATTGTGGTTGCTGTGGTTAGAAAGAGTAGAGGTGCCAAGGTATAAAGAACAAATGGGACAGAGTTAAACTTCCCATCGCCTCACAGTTAAGGTTGGATGGTTGCAGGGTAATGAATGTGTGGACTTGTGCTGTTTGTTGTGAATGATTTTGTCAGAGATTTAGAAATAAACACTAAATTACAGTTTTTCTCTATCGCTTTGGTACATTTTTCAAATCTTACTTGCAATTTGCAGAAGATCAATTGCATTTCTCAAAACAGTTTGGACAAATAGCAAAACACAGTGGATCACCTGCAAATGCCAGTCTCTTGGTCAAAATCCTTAGTTCACTCCTCAAAAGCAAGTTTTTGTGTCAATATACTGTACGTGTCAATGCCATCAGAATGTTTAGTCATTGTGTCGCTGTGCAGGGCCGTTGCTAGCCATTTGGGTGCCCTAAGCACAAATGCTTTGTGGTGCCCCCCCCCCATAAAAAAATGAACAATACTTCAGAATTTATCAGTGCCATTCACTTTATTTTTGAAACAAAATTATTTTTGTGTGTGGAGTTGCACCTGTACCTGAACTGGACGTTGACGGTTGTAGTTGGTCAGGGCTGGGAACTGTTGCAGAGTCTACACTGGTTGATGGTTGATGTCCAGGGCTTGAACTGCTGGTGGATGGTTGATCTAAATTGGTTCAACTGATGTGGATTGTTCATCCTCCTTGCACATATTTAGGCATTGACCCTGCATTCAGAATTAAAAGACAAAATATTCAGGCATTCTACTGAAATACAGTTTTTAACCACAGTTCCAAAAATGCATATAAATTAGGTTTATGTAGGCCTACCCGTAAATCACTGGTACATTTCAAAATTCAAAACTCTATTTCAAATTTATAGAGGTGTCATATGTACGGTGTACATTGTAGGACATCCTCAGGTGTCAGACTCAAACAAAAAGGCATCAGTTCTCAGCTGAAAAGGCATCAGGTCACGGGCGAAACGGTATCAGAGTCGCCTAAAAGTCACTGAGTCTCAGAAAAACCTTTGTCATCTTCAGACCAAACTGCATCAGGTCTCAGAAAAAACAACCTCAGGCCAAAAGTTGTCAGTCTACTCCGAAACGGCATCACCTAAAAGTCTCTCGGTCTTAAAAAAAACTTTTATCATCTTTAGACAAAACTACATCGTCTTCAGAGGAAACAGCCTCAATCTAAAAGTTATCAGTCTCGAAAAAACTCTTCAAAAACTGCTTCAAACAGAACGGCCTCAGACTCAGGAAAAACGGCGTCAGACAAAACAGCATCAGCCTCACATGAACATTTGTCAGAAAAAAAGTTGTCTAAAGTTGTCACGCGTGAAAACTTTCAGAACCAGTTATCCGATCAACACGACCGTCCTCCGGTTGCCATGGAGACTACAAACACACTAGTTGAAGAATCAAAATAATTCTACAGCTACTACAAAATTCTTCAGCTAAGTGTGTTTGGAGTCGATAACTTTGTAAGTGTGTTTGTAGTTGATGAACTGGTTCTGAAAGTTTTCACGAGTGAAATAGCTTGCAGAAAAAAACGACTTCCTATTATATCACAAATATGGCTTGCTGTGCCAGTTAACAGAAAACAACACTGTAAAAGCTGCTAGCTAATTTTGCTAATTCACTTAGCTAGTCAATAGCTACCTCCTCTGGCCAACGAGGCTATATGACAACTTTTTTCTGACAAATGTTCATGTGAGGCTGATGCCGTTTTGTCTGACGCCGTTTTTCCTGAGTCTGAGGCCGTTCTGTTTGAAGCAGTTTTTGCTGACAGAGTTTTTTCTGAGACATGACGCTGTTTGGTCTGAGCTTGACAGCGATTTTTCTGAGACTGATAACTTTTAGATCGAGGCCGTTTCCTCTGAAGACGATGTAGTTTTGTCTAAAGATGATAACGTTTTTTCTAAGACTGAGACACTTTTAGGTGATTCCGATGCCGTTTGGCAGGAGACTGACGACTTTTGGCCAGAGGTCGTTTTTTTTCGAGACCTGATGCAGTTTTGTCTGAAGATGATAAAGGTTTTTCTGAGACTGAGACACTTTTAGGCGACTCTGATGCTGTTGCACAGGAGACTGACGACTTTTGGCCCGAGGTCGTTTTTTCTGAGACCTGATGCAGTTTGGTCTGAAGATGACAAAGGTTTTTCTGAGACTGAGTGACTTTTAGGCGACTCTGACACCGTTTCGCCCATGATCTGATGCCTTTTCATTTGAGTCTGACACCTGAGTCTGAGATCTGAGGATGTCCTAAAATGAACACCGTACATATGGGACAACATAAAATTCTGTACATAATTTGATATAAATACGAAGGGGGAAAATCTACATAACTAAGATTGATTCTTTTTTATATTACAATTTCACCAACAGATGTCGCCCTTGGCCTATAAACCTGAAAACCGACGAGAACATAGCCTGTATATATACAGTCAATAGACAAGAACCATTTACATCTTTATAGATACCCTGAAATGCAGTATCATGCGAAATAAAGATAAAATCTATCTTCATTTTTGACCATAACCGGTCACGCCTTGAAAAATTTACCAAACAGTTACATTCAACGTTTCTATAGGGCAGAATCTTTGTTTACACTGAACTTGACTAACAAAAATGGTTTGTGAATGACTATAATATAGGTCTAATAACAAAAACTAATAGAGCATTCGTCACAAGACGAAGACAAGGACGAAATTTAAAAGAGGGTGACAAAATTAACACTAGAAAATTAAGCTTAATCAGTAATAGCATAGCTACCTAGCAACCTCAGGAAGGGAAGCGCTTGTCTTACCCGAACGTTAACTCAAAACAGTCAAGTGACCATGATGAATTGCTTTCAGTAATTCATAATCCATGTGTTCATATCCACAACGTAAACTAGCTAGATAGCATCAGTCATTTACAACTTTACAGTTTTTCTCAATTGGTTTGGTACATTTCTCACATCAGAATTGAAATTTTCAAAAGTTCTTGTTCAATTGTCACATCATCATGCCATTTGTGCAGATGAAAAAGGCAGTTTCTCATTGCATTAAACAAATTGCAAATGCTTTTGTCCATCCATGCAAATGATTGTGTACAGTTCTCAGTTTTTTCTTACATTATCAATTGCTTTTGTCATGCCAGTCAAAATGCTTTGTTATGGGAATCTATCAAATAGTCTCACTCCCCAAAACATTTAGGCTATAGTTCATCATATAAGTCCTCACATGCAAAATGATTTACCAAGCTGTCATAACATGTCAAGCACATTTCTATACATTTCCATAAGACAGTTGTAAATATGATCTAAATTGGTAAATTGCTTGATTCTAGACTTTCTGTAATGAAGAGAGTTGATCAACCAATGATCAACAGTTTTCTGAATGAGCTCAAGGGAGCATCTCATGAACAATCTACTGGAAATTGTATAACCAGAGCACAATACAAAGTTACAATGTCTGACAATGGAAGGACAAGAAATT
Source organism: Coilia nasus (assembly GCA_027475355.1). Classification (NCBI taxonomy): domain Eukaryota; kingdom Metazoa; phylum Chordata; class Actinopteri; order Clupeiformes; family Engraulidae; genus Coilia; species Coilia nasus. Next base: position 881,493 of record CM050215.1, on the reverse strand, counting down.
GGACAACAGTGTGATGTGGATGAAAATTTGTGGCCTGACAGACAGGAACGTGAAGAAGCTGAAGATCAGGATTAGGATTTAGAATTTGGGGAGATGGTCATATATGTTTTGTTTACTTACTGTATGACTTATGTTTATGTTTTTGACCTATGTTTACTTACTGTATTTTACCTTTGTTCTGTGCAGTGCTGTCTTTTTTTTTTTTACGCACTGCAATGTCAATGTCTGCCATCATTCTGTAAATGTTAATCTTGTCTTTTGCAATCAATCTCATACATATACATCATATGAGGTCAAATGTATAACACTTGTTATCACACCTAAACCACATTTTACATCAAAATGTCCCTTCGAAGTGCACTATTCAATTGCCAACATGACTAATGAATTTGACTGTCTTATCCGTACACACTGACACAATGACTAAACATTCTGATGGCACTGACACGTATATTGACACAAAAACTTGCTTTTGAGGGATAAACTAAGGATTTTGAGCAAGAGACGGGCTTTTGCAGGTGATCCACGGTGTTTTGGTATTTGTCCAAACTGTTTTGAGAAATGCACTTGATCTTATGCAAATTGCAAGAAAGATTCGAAAAATGTACCAAAGCGATAGAGAAAAACTGTAATCATTTGTTAACACAGTCTGAACTGTTAACTGTGTTAACTGATTCACTTGTAATTAACACAGTCTAAACATGGCTAGTAGCCTAGAAGCTAACGTTACAAAGTTTGTTGACTGTAGCTAAGTTTATTGCCTGGCAAAGGCTACAAATTTTTTATTATTAATTTAAAACACTGTCTTACCTGAGCTTCATTTCGCTGTCTCTTCTTTTTTCTGCTCCCGACTCTTGATGGCTTTTCGAGGCCATGTCTAAACAGGTGTCTGCCAAACCATAACCAAACCATCTGCATAATCATACAGACCACTGGGAGGGGAGGGGGGCACCAGGAAGAGAATGGAGAGAGGGCCGCAAAGGAGATTCACCTTTTCTGGAGCAAATTGGCCTATGTTGCTTTTGTATTCACAAGCCTGATGTTTTGGTGGTGCCCCCCAAGCACTTGGTGCCCTACTGTGCGTAATGTGCGTATGCGGAGCTACGGCACTGTCGCTGTGTACGGATAAGACAGTCAAATTCATTTGTCATGTTGTCCTCCTGTGCAAGGCAGCGTGGATAGTATCTTCTGGAGTGCCTAATCCATGCTCTGCAGGAATCTGCTGTTATGTCTTGGCTTGCTGCATCCATTGCAGCCAGAAGGGTTACTTGTGTGTATGGCTCACGGTCATACACCTTCCACCTCCAGGCTTGACATGTTATGATAGCTTGGTAAATCATTTTGCACGGGAAGACTTATATGATGAACTATAGCCTAAATGTTTTGGGGAGTGAGACTATTTGATATATTCCCATAACAAAGCATTTTGATTAGCATGACAAAAGCAATTGATAATGTACGAAAAAACTGAAAATTGTACACAATCATTTGCATGGATGGACAAAAGCATTTGCAATTTGTTTAATGCAATGAGAAACTGCCTTTTTCATCTGCACAAATGGCATGACGATGTGACAATTGAACAAGAACTTTTGAGAATTTCAGTTGTGATGTGAGAAATGTACCAAACCAATTGAGAAAAACTGTAATGTTAAAACCTTAGAGAACTGAACTGAAGAGAACTGAAAATCAAACATACTGTAGTGCAGGGATATTCAATTAACAGTCACCGAGGTCCGGTTATTACATTTTGCCCAAGTAGAAGGTCCGAGCCAAAGTCCCGCATGTCCACATTTTCAAAAGGTAACAATATTTATTTTTAACTTAAAATGCAGGAAATAAGACGACATATTCCAGTCTATCTCTTTTATCATAAATAAAAGTAGTCCCATGCAGTCAAATAAGTTTAAGGCTTTTATTTCAAGTCAACCAAAAGGGAAACCTCGGAATAAAATAAATAATAGCAAACTGAGTATATATAACAGAGAAATATGTGTTTCTCTGGTTTTATTTCCTTACTTTAAACGTTGTTTAGAAAGCAGCACTGCACCTATAGTGCAACTTGACACTTTGATAAGGCCAGTGGAATATTTGACATCGTTCTAAATAATGTAGGCTGATCATTGTCAAAGCCTTTATTCACTCCCAATACAAGAAAAGCGAACGCGTTTTAACCCCTTCCATAAAGTTATGATAAACTCTACCTCTTTGCCAACAGTCACTTTGCCTACATCGGGTAAATAAATTATTAAATGTAGTGACTTATGGACCTCAGTTTTGCCTAGTGGCTTATTGACTAGATTTATCAAACCAAGTAGGAAACACTGAATGACAACAACGAGGTTACTATTTTGTATAGCTCGAGTGGTCTTCTACTGTCTATGTGGTCGACAGAAGACCGATTGAGGCTCTTCTTGCATTAAGAATACTCCGACGAAGAAATCTATAGCGATATCTTGCTTCTTCCTATTAAAAACATAAAAGCTCCACCACTATTACCTACTACATGTTTGACTGGACAGCGTGACAACTTCAAAGGTATTTCAGTTTGTGTGTTTATGTAGGATAGTCAATGCCCTTGTAGTGCAGATCTGATACGATAACTAAAGGTTATTCTATAACCCCGGTTCTCTGAGACATTGAGTGGAGAGATCCACCTATGGGAGGGACATCCGTACCCGACCCAAGCAGAAGCAACCAATTGCACCAAGTCTGGCTTGACAGACAGCAGCGCAAGTCCTAAGCCAAGGATGCTCCGCCCAGCGGACCGTGATATAAAGGACGGAGCCGCGCTGCTCCACCTCAGTAGACAAATTCGCTTATCGCAAAGCAAACGGGGCAATGTCGGTGGATCTCTCCACTCAATGTCTCAGAGAACTGCGGTTATAGAATAACCTTTAGTTTCTCTTTCAACATTTCGTGTTCGAGATCCACCTATGGGAGAGATATGAACAACTCCCCAATTGCCCAATGACCTACTGTGTCTGCCAGCCTCGGATGGTCCCTCCACCGAGGAGAATCCTCAGCGGAGTGGTGCCAGACTCACCCTACGTGAAAAACACACACATATTTTCCCAAGCGGGTAGCTGGAAAGGCGTGTGTAAGTGTTGAATTGTACACCACATAGTCAGCATCTGCCTTAGAGAATGTAACAATTCAGCGAAAGAAGTGAACAGGGAATAATGAACGAGGCGCTCGTGAGAGAGTCACACAGAGCCTACGCTCAGTACTGAATGAGCTACCGGGGTCTTGGTGACATCCAGACGGTAGAACCTCACAAACGTATCTGGGCTGGCCCAACTGGCTGCGGAGCACACCTGTTGCACAGACACCCCCTGGAAGAACGACCATGAGGCCACCATGCCGCGAGTCGAGTGGGCTCTCAATCCCGCGGGAGGCAGTTTCCCTTTCGCATCGTACGCCATAGCTATGGCTTCGACAAGCCAGTGAGACAGGCGCTGCTTCGAGATCGGTTTCCCGGTATACGGGGCGGCCCAGGAGACAAAGAGCTGGTCACTCTGTCTAAAACCCTTAGTCCTGTCCACATACGCCTTCAAAGCCCGTACAGGGCATAGCGTGTTCAGCCTTCGCTCTTCCACAGAGGAAAAAGGAGGCGGGTGGAAAGCTGTGAGCTCTACCACCTTGCAAGCAAATGTGGGAAAACATTTCGGTAGAAACGCCGGGTTAGGTTTAAGAAAAACCTTATTACCACAAGGCGAGAACTGAATGCATGACGTGTGCACGGAGAGTGCATGCAAGTCACTAACGCGTTTGGCAGTGGTCAAAGCAAGCAATAAGGCTGTCTTGAAGGACAGCTGTTTTAGGCCTATGCTCCCAATGGCTTCGAAGGGTTCGCCAGACAGCGCATCCAAAACCAAGGGGAGGTCCCAAGACGGGATGAGCCTTTTAGAAGTTGGCAACAAGCGGCGCACCCCTTTCATGTATCTGCATACTAAGGGGTGTCGTCCCACCGTGTCATCGTTGAAACCAAAGTGATAGGCGGATATAGCCGCCAAATAGACCTTAATAGTAGAGAAAGACTTCCCTTTCTCCATAAGGTTTTGTAGAAAGCCAAGAATGTCGGCGACCGAGCACTGATAAGGCACCACCCGACGCATATCACACCACTTCTCAAAGACTCGCCACTTATAGTCATAAAGTGACCTAGTAGACGAAGCCCTAGCGCTCTGCATGGTGGCCACGACGTTAGGAGGTAATCCTAACGTTGAGACATTGCGCCTCTCACGGGCCAAGCCCAGAGCGCCACCCGGTCTGGGTGGTTGTGGTGAATTTCCCCGTTTGCCTGCGACAACAGGTCCGAATGCAGCGGGAGCATCATCGGCTGGGTGTAAAGGAGACGAAAAATCTCCGCCAACCATGGTGCTTTGTGCCATTTGGGGGCTATTAGGATCAAAGTCAGCCCCTGTTCCCTCACTCGGGCCAACGTAGGGAGAATCAGACACAGAGGGGGGAAGGCATAGAGGAGCACCTTGGGCCAGGGGTGGGCAAGTGCGTCGATGCCGAGAGGCGCGTTTCCGTCCAGTAGCGAGAAGTACATAGGGTGTTTTCGCGCGAGGCGAAGAGATCTACGGCTGCTCTGCCGAATCTCCGCCAAATCAGATCCACTACCTGAGGGTGGAGGCGCCACTCTCCGTAAAGTGAATTGCGCCTCGATAGAAGATCTGCCCCCGTGTTCAGTTTGCCTGGGACATGTGTTGCGCGTAACGACAGAAAACGCTGATTGCTCCACAGCAGCAGGTCGCGTGCCAGGCAATGTAGCGTCGAGGAGCGCATTCCCCCCTGTCGGTTTATATACGCGACTGCCGTAGTGTTGTCTCAGCGGACCAACACGTGACGGCCCCGCAGACGGGGGAGGAATCGCTGGAGAGCAATCCAAATGGTTAGGAGCTCCAAGTAATTTATGTGGAACGAGGGCATCTGCCCCGACCACACCCCGTTCACCGTCCTGCCGTCTTGGGTGGCTCCCCAGCCGGACAGGGACGCGTCTGTCGTTACAACTTTCCTCTCGGATACTGCCCCGAGGGGAGCACCGTCGGAATTGGCCATTTGCCAATGGTGAAGGCACACTGTACATTCGGACGTGACTGTCACCTCGCGGTGGAGATTGCGCATGGGGTCGAGGCGGAGGGAAGAAATCCATTTCATGAATTCCCTCATTCTCAGAAGCCCCAAGGGCAGGACCTGTATGGCAGAAGCCCTCAGGCCCTGCAATCTCAGGCATGTGCGGAATTTCACTTTCGTTCCTACTGTGAAGAGGGCGAGACAAATCCCCATTAGGCGTAATGGGGCCAGCCCCGCATCCACACATGGGGACAGGGCAAGCCCAAAAGGAAGAACCGTGAATTCGTAGCATTTGTCTTGATAGGCAAAGCGTAGGAATTTGCGGTGAGGGGGATATATGCCTATGTGGTGAAAGGCATCCTTGAGGTCGATCGATGTAAACCAATCGTTCCTCTGTACTGAGCGAAATAAAGTGTTGAAATTTAACATTTTGAAGTGGTAACGTCTTAAATGTCTGTTCAACACTCTGAGGTCCAGAATAGGACGTAGAGAACCGTCTTTCTTCGGTACCAGAAAGTAACGGGAGTAGAAGCCCTGCTGGGCTTCGCTCCGTGATACTTCCTGAATAGCCCCCTTTCGTAAAAGAGAGTGTATCTCTTCCACTAAGAAATGAGCTGAAGTGACTTCTGTCTGGGAATAAATTATGCCGCCGAAACGAGGGGGTCGTACGGCAAACTGAAGCCTGTATCCCCTCTCTATCGTCCTGATAACCCACTCCGGGGCGGACGTAGCCTTCCAAGCGGAGAGATAGGGAGAGAGTAGGCCTCTGTGGGGGAGCGTCGGGTGAGATGGGCCAGTGGTCCCATACGCGGTGCACTGCTGCCCTCTAGTGGCCAGACCGCGCTCATACAACCTGGCATCAGAAATGTTTGAATCATGTTCATACATTGAATGGGCGGGGCCTTTATTGAGGGAACTGGGAGATTGTGGTGGTGTGAACGGTGTGCTTGGGCTGCACAAAGCACGTCGCTGTCTCCCGTCTCGCCTGCGCCAGTGGCCTGTAGCACGGGGAACTGTGCCGTGGCCGTCATGAGGGCATTCATGCGGAGGGGGGAACGCTCCGCAACAGACAGAAATCTTCCCCTCTTCGAGGGGGGAGGAACATGGAGCATGCCCATTGGGCTGGTCACCTGCGAACCTGGACTGAGCTCCGAAGCATCCTGGTCAGGAAGGACGCTTCCTTTTGTTCTCCGCTGGGTTGGCGGGAGTTTTTCCCGCCACCGCTGCGAACGAAGCTTTGCCCCAGGGCTTCGCTTGCTGCTGGGGCTGGTGTTGCTGTGCCTGCTGCCCTTGTTGTTTCCCGCGTTGTCTGGGAGGTCGACTCGCCGATTGTGGGGGACGGACAGCAGGCTGCTGAGGGGGTCTCAAAGGAGGGGGCGGGCGTGACACAGCTTTGCGAGGGAGACAAAGCTTGAACGCCTCGTCCTCCTTCTTTTTATCGTCGCAGCGTTGCTGCATCAGTGCGACGGCTGGACCGAACAGAGCCTGTCCAGGCTCCACAGGGGCGCCGGCGATATGCCTCTTTTCATTATCGGGGAGCCCGGACAGGTTAAGCCAGGTTAAGAGCCCGCTCACCCACCACGGACAGCGCCATGGAGCGCTCACAAGCCTGGACGGCCTGGCGGGCATTGCGCAGGACGAGATCGTTAACAGTAACGATCTCCTTCCACAGGGCAGGAGTGGCGCTGCCACTCGCCAACAACCTGCCCATGTCCTCCATCAGCTCGGCTTGGTAAGCCGAGAGGAGGGAGGACACGTTAAGAGCTCTCACAGCGAGCGAGGAAGCCCTGTAAGAGGTCTGGAACACGGACGCTGAGAACCGGTCCATCTTATTAGGGAGGACCGGTTTCGGGGGGGCGAGCAGCCCTCCCTGTGTGGGGTGGAGGTGCCTGGCGATCGAGGGTTCGACAGCCGGGGGGTCGCCCATGCCGAGGGCGGACATGTCCTTGACCTCCAAACCCACAAGCCCATGTTTCAGCTCCAGCAGTTCTCGCCAGAACTGTCTCATGTGTTTAGCACAGGCGGGGAGAACAGGCAGGAGCTGCTTTTTGGGACCTGGGGGCAAACCCAGGAGTTTGCCGTCATACACATCCCTCTCTTGGTCGGCCGGGTTAATGAGGGCTGGCCATTCGATGCCGAGATGGACGGCAGCCCACGGCAGCCCACTCGCACACCTCGAGGAGGATGGTCTGAGGCAGCGCAGATGGAGCCGAAGAAGGGGGCTGGAACGGAGGAATGGTGTCCTCGTCGCCAGAGCCTTCCGACTCGTCAAAATCAAGCTCACACTCCCCAGGCAGTTCGCACTGGAGAGGAGGAGGGACAATGAGGTCAGCTCCGGAGTTAACCAGGATTTGTGACCTCTCAGCCCAGTCGAGGGAAGCCGAGCCCAGGAGGGTATCCGGGGCGTCAGCCAACTCGTCATCATCCCTGTCTGACCAAGCCCGTTCCTCAGCCCCCTGCGTCGCGGCTACCTTGAGCCGGCAGCGGAGGAGCTTTTTAGGGAGAGCCAAGCAGTGACTACAGTTCTCCGGAGTGGAGAGAGCGGCTTGGGCGTGTTTGTAGCCCATACAGACGACGCAGAAGGGATGGGCATCCCTGGCTGCGATAAGGGCACAGCATGCGGCCGGGCAGGCGCGCGAAGAAGGCTCCAGGGCAGGTGACGCTGGCTTCGAGAGAGCCATGATGGATAACAAGTCAACTAACTCACCCGTCGTACACGCCAGGCGGAGGTGGATCCAGGTAAGGATATGTCCTCCTTTAGGCAGTTAAGTGCCACGATTAGCTGAGCTAGCTATTAGCTGTACTTTAAGATGGCTTAAGACAAGCTTTTTGACTCCTGACTCTCCTGATCCTGTTTGGCTGTGTGTTCCCGTTGTCTGCTCATCTCCTGTCCGTTCCTGTATCTCCCCTGTCTGCCTGTGTGTGTGAGTTATTCTCCAGTCCTCCGGTATCGACCCCTGCCTGCCCTCGACTCTGCTCTGCTCTCCAGTCCCTGGCTTCGACCCCTGCCTGGCCTCGGCTCTGCTCGGCTCTCCAGTCCTCCGGTACCGACCCCTGCCTGCCCTTGACTCTGCTCTGCTCTCCTGTCCCTGGCTTCGACTCCTGCCTGCCCTCGACTCTGCTCTGCTCTCCAGTCCCTGGCTTCGACCCCTGCCTGCCCTCGACTCTGCTCGGCTCTCAAGTCCTCCGGTACCGACCCCTGCCTGCCCTCGACTCGGCTCTACTTGCCTGGACCCGGCCGCGGAGCTCGTCCAGCCTGCCCACCTGTGTGACTCGGCGAGTGTCTGTGACCATCTGCCAGCCCTATTTAGGCTTTTCACTGTGTCCCCTTTTCCCCGAACCCTAAATAAAAGTCCATTGTGAGGTTACGCTTTTGTGTCCGTTTTCTGTCTGTCTTGTTTCCGTGACATAAGGTTACAATTGAGTTTCTAAACTACTTTATGTTGCGTTTAAGTTTGCTAAATAACACTGACAGAAGTGTTTTTGTAGATATTTGTTGCCAGTGGGCCTTGTTCATAGGTAAGGCAGGTGGTCCAACCTGCTTAGCTTCATATTGAAGTTAGCACATCTAGCAAAACTGCTATTGTGCTGATCAGTCTGTAGCATGCCATTCTAGTTCTCGTTCTCTCAGCACTGGAGTGGCAGGAGCAGATGGAGTTGAAATTACCTAGTTTTTGTAATTGTGTTGCATTGATATTTTAGTTTAACCAAATCACATGCTTTTAAAGTGGCGACCAATTAAGGCATTTAATTAAATGCTAAGCCTATTACTATATACACTACACACTATGCAATTGCTAAAGCCATTTCTATAGATATAAGAGTCTGTAAAAATGCACAAGAATGCACAGAATCACATGTAATTTATAGCAAAATTTCTGGGTGAGGTCCCCCACACGCCCCTGAAAAAACATAACTTGCTGCTCCCACAACGCAAACTCAACCTTTTCACACTTTATTAATCAAACCAAAACATTATAGCCACATTTCTTGTGCTATTAGCCAGCCTAAAAATGCACAGGTTTAGCCTGCCCAATGCAATTACAAGGGGTTTTGGGGCAAACGTGGGGTCGCCAGACATCATCAGTTTTTTTTGTGGGGTCGCCAGTCAAAATGTTTAAGAACCACTGGTCTATGGTATTAACTGAAGTAGTAGCACTTGCTGTAAATAACCATGGCCGTTCAAAACCGCTCCATGAAAATTACACTACTTATTTTGGCATTGGTCACGGCTCCGGATCTGGGAACGGAGTCCGCTAATCCGTGATGTCCGCTGTAGAGACTGTTATCTGTCATTTAGCACAGCACACACTGGGACTTACAACCAACTTTATCTCCAGGAACATGGCCTATCAAACAGCACAGCTACCAAAACTACACAGAAAAAGACTACAACTGCAGAGGACTACAAAAATAACCAAAGACAGTAAACAGATAAGACAGACAAAATACTGGAGACATTGGTGTCATGCAAAAGAGGCTCGTGCCTCCTAGCAGACAGGTCTCTGTGGCTTGTAATGAAGGTCACAGTCTAATAATGCTGCTGTTAATGTCACTGCACATTTGATATGAAAAAAAAAGAAATGGCTCTCAGGTTTTGTTCTCTGCAGACATCACTTTCAGACCCAAAATGATTTCAGTTTACGTATGTCACGTTCAAGCTCAATATCACAGTTGGCCATGAAAAAAGTCTACATTGCTACGCTCATCTGCTTCTGGCTTTAGAGGAAGTCAACTCCCCCACACACTGTGTGACAAACCTGCTCTGTGTCACCAAAGGGAAACTGATACCGCAGAGCAGTGACTAACCACTTGACTTTATAACTTCTTATAAATGGGCCTCTGGTTCTTCCTAAACCTCTGAACATTGTTTTTCAAGAGATATTTTTGTCCGCAATACTGGGACAGTATGTGCTTGACTTATCTTTGAGTGAATAGCAGATGCACAGAATAGCACACTTTACAGGTACTCGCTGTTAAACCATGCCTGTGATTAAATCTAGCTGTAATATTAACACAGATGTAATTTCAAGACTAAGAAATCTCAAGCAGAACATCAGTGATATAAAGAATAGTGCCCTCTATAAGTGTGAAGATCTCTTTACATTACAGTTTTTTTCACTTGTTTACACACAATTTTGAAAACAGAACTCCTCACACAACACCCAATTTTCAGAACACCCCCAGTTTGTTGAGAGCATGGTTACTGCATAATTTAGATGACATTTAAGATTAGATTTAGATGGGTTAAATGCAGAGATTGAATTGCGTTGTATGCTGTGATGTACTGTGTGTGATCACAAAGACCAATGGGACTGACTTTCTTCATGATATACAGACAATGTACACAAATGCTATAACCAAGCACTGCAGACGGCATGCTGAACTATTTACATTACAGTAACATCTCAGTCAACATGGAAAATCAGAACAAAATAGTAGTTTTCTTCCTACTGTAAAGTGGAGACAAATAAAAACCTGTAGACAAATAAAAATTAGGTAGCCTTTTCGACCAAAACAGTAACTGTCTGTTAAGAGTGATTAAGAACTATAACCAGAGATGGTTGATGGATCCGGTTCTATAGGATCTTTGCTATAACTAGCTATTTACTAAATGTTACATAATACTTGTATGTGTACGTGTATGTAATAGGCCAACTTACCTTCCCTACTCACCCTGTTGATTCTGTGCCTGCCAGTTACAATCCCTATTTATTGTATTCGATCAGTGTCATCAACATTCTTTGCGGCTATATTGTTGACATTCCTGGATCGATAGGCCTATCATTCTTGCCATACTTGGCTGCCTTCCCCCAATCAGCTGTCCGGTGAGTCTTCGCAACAGTACATGTGCATTGGCCAGTAGGCCTACACGCAAATTCGGTGCTCTGCTGAACAAGATGATTAGCGCAAAAGTGTGTGAGACTCTGCTGCTAGACCCAATGATGTCACAATGCTCTGAGCTATCGCATTGCTAAATTCAATGACAAAGAAAAAATTAGACTGGGCCTTTATTTGAGACCGGCGTTTATTGCCCAAATGTGTTGCTGCCCTGGGCTACTGAAAGGGACAGGTGTCTATTCAGGACTAGGCTTTCAGCTTTATGGTAGTTGTAGGACTCCATAGACTTGTATGCCTTCAGCTCCTGCGCTGTGTAGGCAGACACTGGACGAGGTAGTTAAAAATATCAGCATAATTGGCTGGCAGTAAAGATGGATCCTTGCTGAATGCTGAATGCTGGGAAAGTCCATAGTAAGGGCCCACAAGATCAAGCTAATTTTGTCTTGATATCGAGACGACTGAGATGATGAAGCCATGACGAAACCTCAGTTCTCAGACAGTTCAGCTCAAATGGTCGTGCTGTCCAGCAGTTCTATGTCAACAGCTATGACAACTATGACAGCAGTGACATAATAATGCTGTTTGTGAATACTATGAATTCTATTATTGAATAAGAGTTTCTATGGTAACGACAAAAGGCCAGTGAAAAGACGAGACATAAGGTTTAAATGGTGGCTTTAAGTTCAAATGTTTTGATAAATGTAATGTGTGTTCAGAAGTGAAGTGAGCCTATATAAATGAAGTGATACAAATTCAGCGTCAACTGATTTTATTACATTTAATCAACTTTTGCCCTTATACCAGCATATGAAAACTTCTTCCAGGATTGTGAATCTTTGCTATGGATGTTGACAATCTTCACTACCCCATCTAGTCTAGCACTAGCAGTTTCTGCTCCCCATTGATCGCGACTGGGTGTGCGACACAGTTAACCAACGCTATGATCGGATCGGTAACTTTGAAGACTGGTTGGTGGTGGTTTCTGTGTCAAGTTAGCCGGTTGCTACGTGAGTAAACGGAGCCATTCTGTCTGACCTCTTGATTAAAGAGTTACATCATTAGCCAGGGAAAGGGTAGCCTAAAACTGAGTTTCATATTCTAGCTTTTCTTTTCATGTTTGTTATATGATGTTTGAAATTTTGTTATTTTTATATGAAACCTGTTTTTGAGCGTTATGGTTTATCACTCGTGATTAATGATAGTTCCTAAGTAGTTAATCTATTAATCACAGCCTATATAGCCTGGTGGCAGGCCAACTAATTTTGGTAAATGTATCTTTGAGGTGTAGCCCAAAGTGGGGGCTCATATAGTTTATAGCACAACATGCCTAGCATTCAACAGTTAATTCTACAGGCTACCCCAGACCTCATTTGCTTTCAGTGAAATTAACCCTAAAACATTCCCCTCTAATCTAAGCCTGGTAGTATGTATAGTGGGCAAGTGGTAGTATGTATGTATGCCTGGTAGTATGTATAGTGGGCAATAAATGGATGAAACTTTATTCTTTGTCTTTTTCCCCAGCTCAGCAATAACTCAAGTGTCAGGTGCCAAGTGTGTGGGCTGATGTGAATTTCCTTAATACTGTATGAAAAAAAATCGTTTTTCACTCTTTTTGTTACACATTCTGTTTGTCATGGAGATATTTGTTTAAAAAACTAAACCATGACCTTCTAAACAAGAGGGTACTCTTGAACTTTTGAAAGGAAATGAAAAGAGAATTATCACAATCATTTTATTATTCTCATGTCATTTTATTTTCATTAGTATGATTCTGCTTAAAAAAAGAAAACAGCTTTGCATTCTCACGTGGTGCTCCTTTTATACATACTGTACTATACTGTGTGCCCAGTAGGTCTGATAATTCTACTCTACCTTTGTTGGTGCAGGTACATATGCAGGTCAAAAGCATGATGTGTCATACAGCCATGTCTCTGTGTGATGCAAAGGAAACAGGAAGTAAACACCTCTTTTTGGTCAGCTACACTGGGCTATAGTTCCCCCCCCTCTCTTTCGCATCTGCATGTGAAAAACCCTCTTCGATCTCTCTCTCTCTCTCATTCACACCCCCCCGCCCCCCCAGTTACACAAGGTTTCACTTCATCTTGGGTAATTTTTAAAAGAAAACCTGTGACATAGAGCTCCCTAGCTACATGAAAAAGGAAATAATGCCTGTATGTTTTGAAACTAAAAGTTTCATATTACTTGCAAGAACTAAAAACTGGGTGTTATACATAATACGCAACTCCCTATAAATATATATTTAAGCTTTTTTTATTGGACAAAATGATAACGGAAAAGAAACAACTAATGTTGTCATTCACATAAATAGGCATTTACAATATGTGCAAATCTATAAAAAACAACAAACAAATACACACACAAAGAAGCAGTGTAGGCAAAACCTTTAGGCAAGTACCAATGTCCCATTTGTGTCTGTTGACCACCTACGTAATTAAAGTGATATAGGTTCCAAAGGTCTTGTCCCCTTCAGCAAGTCAAGTCCTTACAAGCATTACATCCACTGACAGTAATCAAATTCATCAAAGCTTTGGGGATAGACAACAGTTGAACCATTGCAACAGGAAATAACATTCATTGTGAATACAGTATGTTCAAGCAAACATTCAATGTTTGAACGCCTAATTTCCTCAGTAGGAATTTAAAAGGCAGACAATGTGAGTACTTATATACCCCCACAATACATGCATCACTTATATACTTCTCAGACATAAGTAATATCTATCTCTGTCTATCTCTGTGAAGGTTTTCATTCATCCAGGTCATAGCAGTAGCTTGAGCCTTCAAGCTACAAATAGAAGTCCAGCTGCCTACAACGTAACACATATGACAAGTAATAATTTAGCTGTTGCCATCCTCTGATGCCCAAGTGGCTTTCAGTCTCTGCCGGGGCTGTTTACATTTGCAGACAAAACCAACCACACCGTTGGCCTCTCACTTGAGGCATGTAAAGTGCAAAAAAATGTCCCTGCACTGACAGCCTCTGAAATGACTGGGTTTGACCCCCTGCTTAATATCCATCATCAAGTTTCTTTTTAAAAGCAGGATCCTAGCCAAAGGTCAGTTCCATATTGGTGAGTGGCAGTGGCAGTTTGGCAAGGCCACCAGCCTCTCCTGTCTCATTAAGCAGGAGCTGTGGAAAGGACACTATAAATGGCATTGTGTCAGCACCAGTCTGTGAGCCCTGACGAGAGAGGCATAATATGTCCGCCAAGTCTGTGGCCTCCACCGCTTGAACCTTCCTCAGGTAGCTGGGAACAGGCAGCTCCTGCTGGGTGTCATCCATGGGCGCCTGGCTGTACTGGACATTCACCTGGCTTGGCCTGTAGCCAACCATGGGGGCAGCCATGTCAAAGTGCATCTCTGCTGGCGTGAGTGTCAGTGTCGTCTGATCGTTGCTGTTTCCGACCACTATATTGGATGGGCTCTGACTGCGGTAACCGTCCCCGATCGCGAACTCCACGTCAGGGAGAGAGCCACAATCTGACCCATCTGAATTCCCGGTGGTCTCACTGGCAAATCCCAGTCCGAGCCCACTGTCCTCCTCCTGATCAACCCTGTGGCCATTAGTCCTCCCCTCCTCAAGGGGTAGCATTCCACTTCCCCCATGGTTGCTCTCACTTTCTGCCGAGCTTCCTAGACTGCCACAGCCACTGTCCTCCTGCGGGTTGTCTTGTGTCTCTGTCTCCACGCTTCTTCTGCCACCACCACTCCCCCTGCTGGAGCCGACCACCATGCTTACGCCGCTGTCCAGGCTTGCCCTCTTCTCCTCCTCCTGCAGGATGGCCATCTTGTCCTCGGACATCTCTCTGGTCTGGTCTGGAGTGGTGCGTGACAAGAACCAGCCATGAGATATCACCACCTCCACAGGGGTCTGGTTGATGTTCAGGGGTCTCCATTTGGTGTCCAGAGGTTTCTATTGGATTGAAGAAGTAAGGAAGAATGAGTTGTGCAAGCAATCTTTACTTTGTCTCAGCAATGTTTTAAGGAAAATAATATTTAATTCAATTTTGTTACATTTATATAAATCCTATTCAGAAGCAATGATTTTTCCTTTTTTCCATGATTATGTCAATCTCTTTTAGTCTCAGTTAAAATAGGTCACAAGATAAAGTCCTAGGAAAGTCACAAAGTTTCTGTCTGTGTTACTTTTGGCAACAGTTGCCTTGGACATCAGGACACCAGGACTGAAAAAAACATTTTGGGGCTTCCCAAGGCTTACAATTTAGAGAACAGAGAAAATCTGGAGGTTCAGATGAGATGTTTATTCAGCACTTGCCTTGGTGCAGTTCTGCTTTTTCAGTTTGTAACATGCACACACAGCATAGCCTACATAATAATATTATTGTCTTGTAAACTGCAGAGGTTTTGAAGGCTCTCTCTCTCTACTGTGGAGCTTACCAGGGTTCCAGGTGTTTTGGCAGGGCGGCAGAGGAAGAAGCATACTCCAGCTAACATCAAAACCACAACAGATGCAGATACAGCGATGAGTATAAAAGTAATGATGGTGAACTTGTCTGAGAAAAAGACACACACAAAGCTTTGTCAGAACAGCCAAAATGATACTCAATGAAAATATGATATTTTTTCAAATGAAAACATGATATTTCATAAAATATAAACCTAAGAACCAATAAACAGCAGGCCTACCTGGCTTTAAATATATGCACTGTTTGGTGGAGTTACTGGTGGGATTCGACAAGGGCTCCACTGTCACATTAGCGCAGTATTCCTTTCCCCACTGTAGACCATCAAACTTGGCTTCTGGATAAGGGTCACATGCAGCATCACATGTAATCTCCTTCTCCTGCAGAGTCTGAATAACAGGAAACATGAGTTGATAATGGAGATACTTTCCATTAGAGCACAACTGCACGACTGCATTCTACAGCAACAACAGGGCTTTAATACATGTTAACAACTAGTGCAGACCTAGTTTATTCACATCACGTCACATTTTATTACGTACCGTATTGTTCTGCCCTGCTTGCCTTAGGGTAAATGTGTATTTGACTTGATATTTAAAAATCTTCAGTAGCTTGGGCTTGCTTTGGACTTTCACACTAACTGATCCTGAGTGGGCAGCAACATGGAGAATGGGAGGAAGCAGTCTACCTAAGCGAGACACACATAAGAGTCACACGTCAACATATGATGTCTGATCCAAACAAAGAGAGTGAGTCTAGCATCTCTAGGCTAATATGGCCTCTGGAAATGGAATCTAGTGTTTTGAGTTGTTCTGAGAAGACACTTTAGGTAGCTAGAACATATATCACATTTCGCAGACAGAAGTGACATACAACACCACAAAACATTGAATTATAAAACAAAGCTTAAAGACAAAACAAAACATTATAAGATATTATGCAGATGAATAATCATTATGTAGAGTTATATCAGCCAAAAAAAGTAATGAAGTAATTCTAATACACTTTAAAACATAAATGGCAACTTACTTTCTGTCATTGAAAAAACTTTCTTCTTGGACCATAGGCAATTGCCATGCAAGGTGACCAGACTGATCCAGACAATGTAACGTGATGTATAGTTGGTGACCAGGTCAGAGATGTCACACTGGGTGAGGGAACTGTTCTCACAATATGTCACATTAACATACCGATCATTTGGCCTAGAAAAAATACAATAGCACAATACTTTTTTAAACTTCAGTAGAAAGAAACAGCAGATAAACATATGTAGGCGGAACTGCTCCTAGCCCAGTGTGTGTTTGTGCTCGATATGGTCTCATTGGCATTCACTGGCCAATTATAGAATTCATTATGTCAAATCAACTGTGTGACCTTTGTCAGTCCTGTTCACTTCCAGCATTCTCTGAGACTACTTCATTCACAAGATATAAGCAGATCCTCGTCACTAACTTTTTTTTTTGTTGTCATCTGTTTGCCAAACCAATTGAATGTGTTTAATCTGTCAGTGTTTTTAGGATGTAATGGTCTGATGGCTTTACTCACCTTGCGACCTTAACCAGGTACTTGGTATTGGCTGGAACCTCCTCGAGTAGTTGCCAGGTGACCATCACCCTGTCCTCCCATATTTGGACCTCAATGGTCACTGGTGCTTTGTCATTCTGACCTACAACACAGGACAGTCACATTTTATCTGTGCTATACTCTGACAACAGTAATAGGAAAGATGTAGTACAATAATGATATTCTAACTAGGACAGCAGATCGAGACACAAGGGTGTGTTAATGATCTGTTTTGAAAAACAGGAACTCTGGCAGAAAATACATTGCATTGTGTGTACAAAGAATGAATCAGTGGGCTTTCCCCCTTTTTTGTGTTTAACATGTTTACTGGTAATTTTTAAATTATGAACAAACAAATAGGAACAGAGAAACATTGACAGTCACCATCATGTACACCATGTACAAGTAACATCCACCTCAAACAAGTAACAGTTGCAAGGGAAACCCTAACACAACAGCTAAAAACCAGCAAGGAAATAGAAAGCCCATAAAAAACACTGCCACACTGCATACTGTAGCAGTATGAATGGTATTAGAGTAACAATAACACTAAAAGCGCTGTTTAGTTTAGATAACCTGTGTATGTAATGTCTTGTATATACAGAATTGATGTTCCAAGAACCCAAAGCCCAGTAGCACAAGTTTAAACGTTATGTGGCTGCTTCTGGAAATTCATGTTTTTAAATTGTGCGTTTGGTAGGTTTGATTAAGTTAAACAACAAAACTGGAGTTTTATTTTACAAACACGAAAATAAGCAAAAAACATATTCATGAAAAGTATTCAAATAGACATAGAGGGTTTTGCATCTGAAGTTGTATGGCTGTGACACTAACACAGATGTTTAAGGTCACACAAAGTGCCTGCCCACGGAAGTACCCTGTGCTTTCCCAACAGGGAAGTCCATTCTTCCTGTGACATCACAAGCTCTGCTCTTCTCGTTTTGTTAAGAATCAGTTCATAATTACACACATACCTTAATATGTATACGCCAAATATATTTCTACAACTTCCTAACTTTATTTTACCTTTTAAATAAATGATATCTGTGTGCTAACAGATATGACTCAGAAGTAACACAGAAGAAACACGCACACACACACACACACAAACAAACATACATGATGTGTGGGTAAGTTTGAATCTGTCACGTTTTGTTCCATACAGGATCCCTCATATAGAAAGTGATGGCATTTTGGCGCCTTATGTTAAGTGGCCTGTGCACTCAATTTGCCATTAGACAGTGCTCAGAATATACATTTCGTCCCCCCTCACACACACACGCACATTGTTTGTCATTATATTAACAAAAAAAAATCTTCTTTTTTTTTTTTCATTAGTACATTTTGACAGTGATGAGAAGGCCTATGCATTGTGATCAGAAAGAGAGTTCTGTATTACCTGGCACACGCTTGAGAAGGAGGCAGATAACAGCAAGAGTGTGAAGGAGGGACCGGGAATCCATCTCTCTGGCTCAGACAAGAAGTATCATAATTCTGTTGGTCCACCTAAGTGAAGTGCTCTTGTCCCCACCCCCACGCACTGAGACCTTAGATCCTTCGCTGGGCAGAAGAGTGGAGCCTGAAGCAGAGTAAATAACAGGAGGAGAGTGTGTGTCCACAGACTTGTCGGATGAAAGACTGGGTCAACGTGTGTGTGAGCTCTCTGACGTCTGTATCCTTCCACACTCATGTGATGTATGACTGAGCATGCCTGCACTGTTAGAGTACATTCTCAGTCATGAAATTGCTGTCACCGCCTACTCTCTCTCAGTCTCTCTCTTTCTCTCTCTCCCTGTCTCTCTCTCTCTCGCTCTCTCTCTCTCACACACACACACTAAATCTCTCTATTGCTCACTCACGAACTCTGTCACTCACTCTCTCTCTTACTTCCTCTTCCTGTTTTTTTATGTTGAGAGCCGCAACTCTGTCTTTCTGTCTCCCTGTCTGTGTGTCTTTCTTTCCCTTGCATGCTAATTTACCATTTCCCCTTCCTGCCCTGCTACATAGATACGGTAAAGAGTTTTTTTTTCTCTGTATGTGTAAGATAGTGGGTAAAGAGTCAGGGACTGATTCCTAGAGTGTCAGGGAACGTATTTGGTAGACTCACCCTGGTGTCATCAGGTCTCAGGTCCCTGATTTAAGTACATGGTTCCTACACTTCACTTTCCTGTTACAATGTGATAAAGTCATGATTGGTATCTGTGTGACTACTGTGTGTGTGTGTGTATGTGTGTGTGTGTATGTGTGTGTGTGTGTGTGTGTGTGTGTTTTAGGGGGGAATAATTCATTTTGGTTTATACACAAATGCTGATGAAATTAGTCAGAAACATTGTAGAAGTTGTCACCTAAGGTACTAAGCACTGTGAAAATAATAAATTGTGTAACTTCCAGAAGTACTCAGCATATGGTACATCACTCATAGTATACAGTAATACTAAGAACAGAACCTTGAACGATAGGGATGAATCAATCATCCATTTCAGGTAGATGACTGTAACTGTATGTGTGTTTGTGTGTGTGTGTGTGTGTGTGTGGTGTGTGTGTGTGTGTGTGTGTGTGTGTGTGTGTGTGTTTGTGTGTGTGTGTGTGTGTATATGTGTGCTCAACAAGGGGAGCGCAAACCCCATTCCTTGAGGAAAATGTCATGCACACACACGCACACAGAGAGAAACACACGTAGACATACACACACAAATGCACATACAGACACACACACATAAAACCCACATATGCACACACACACACACACGCACATAGTTACTCAGTTACCTGGAATGGATGATGATTTATCCATCCCCATTACTACATTGTAGAAAATAAGATGCCCTACTTTAAACACTGGGAC
This sequence comes from Coilia nasus, assembly GCA_027475355.1. Classification (NCBI taxonomy): domain Eukaryota; kingdom Metazoa; phylum Chordata; class Actinopteri; order Clupeiformes; family Engraulidae; genus Coilia; species Coilia nasus. Next base: position 861,717 of record CM050215.1, on the reverse strand, counting down.
TGTTGCATGTGGTTTAAGGTTGGCGCGGTCTTAACCACAGGGCCTGATCAGACTGCAGCGCTGGTACAACACATCCAGGAAGTGTTGAGCTTGTCAGAGCTTGTGGTTCTTCCTCTCTGTGAGCTACCCCCACCTACTCCTGGTCGTACTCATAGACAAAACAATGGGCAAAAAGGCCAAACACACACCCACTGTGGCTCCACTAATTAGATCTTGATCTTATATCTTATAGATCAGCACAGCAGGAAAACTTGTCTATATTCCCACACAGCTGTGAAAGACTGGAGTACTATGATCCTTTCATATCATAGATCAACACAACAGAATAAAAATGACAAAACACAGCAGCTGTATCTCATTGGCACTCAGGAGACTTAAGAGATTGAGAGAAGGGGTATGGTATAAAAGGAACAGGTAAAATTTGCTTAAATAATAATTTAAAAAGCCCTTTGTAACAAGCTATATCATCCTGCTAGATATAGTATAGCATCTCTTTGAGGTGGGGAACCATATATCTTATTCCTTAGTTCTGGGGTCTGTTTATACCTAGCTAAACCCTCAAGGCCCTTGGCTCGCTAAATGTTATTTTTCTATTTCTATATTTTGTACATTAGCTGTTTTGCTGTATTGTGAGTCAGATTACATCATTTCAATTCTGTCCTGTGCATATGGCAGATTTCACAATAAAGCTGACTTTCATTTTGACATTTTAAGCCAACCAGGCTTACATGTGAGAGAAACCATGTGTGTCAATGGCCCAAACAGTGCTCACGTTACATGAAGGCATTGCACTGTGATTAGAATGACATTGCCTTGGTGTGTGTCAACTACAGTCACTACGTGAGTAAACAATCTACAGTCATTATAGTGAGTGGAGGTGCGGTTGTGTCATGCTGGCTCTTGCTTTAATTTACACCGAGAATTTTAGGAGTTGCGCCACACATCCTAGCTAATGTTCTGGTTTTGGTTTAGACTGAGTTGCAACATAAAGTACTTGACATCCACATCTCTGATTACATCAGCAGTTGGTTGCTGGCGTTTCATGTTTGGTCTCGGTTCAAGAATACTAGCTAGAGGAAGTAAAGAAATAAAGACAGTAGGTTTGATTTAATGAATTTATCTTAACTTGAGAACATCACAATTATCATCAGGAGTACTTCCACAAGAAACCGTTTAGTACTTGCTCTTTTGAAATACGACAGGTCACCCCAAATTGCATGTTGCACGCGAAAATGTTCTTCTAACCTGATTGCCTCCATTAGTCAGTAAAAGAAAGTAGGCGGAAAAACGTGTGAATAAGAAAAAGGCCAACAAAGTGACATAGGTTTGTAAATTAGAAAAAGCTATGCCACAGTTGTGATTACTGGAGAAGTTTTGTTGCAGCACACATTCACTTACAGAAGTATAGATAAGTATGTGTGTTTGTGTACAACGTTTAGATCTTCTATTTGGTTCGCTATGACTGAATGATTGTAGCCTGTGACTAGCATAGCCAAGAACCTGTCATTCTCTCTGCTCCATCTCCTCCACCAAACTAGAACAGCCTGAAACAGAAGCACTAAAGCATTTTTTTCACCAAAACCGGCTCACAGGGCATTCATTAATACTAGAGACCACCGCAAAATTAATGAAAACACGATGGAAGTACACCTTTAAATGAATTCAATTTATTTGGTGTAAATACAATCCATTCAGTTTTGACTAATTTTAGCAAATTGAGTAAAATACATCAATTCAGTTTCTGCAGCTTTAAATAAACTTGTGTAGTTTGAGCGTTGTTGTAGTATTGCTGGGGCAGCCTGGTAAGTCAGCTGGTAATAATCACCGTTAAGGGAAGCAGCATTTTCATCTTAACAGGTCAGTGCATCATCTGTTGCCATCTACCGTAGAATTGGTTGCCAGCTCGTGGTGTTTCAGGAAGGGGAGGAAAGCCACCTTTGACCCCTCCCACTCTTGTACACTCCTGTACTGCCTGCCAAGTATACACTGTAAAACTTATGAACTCTTCCTCTTCGTCTTTATTTTTTTATTGCATCATTTGGATCAATCAGCAATAAAAGGGGATGACTACAGTAAGTAGAACATGCTATAATGAAGGCCATAAATAGCAGGATATATGGCCTCTGGAGCATGTAAATATGCCCACATGTTTTTGTGCATTTCGCCTAGGCTGTACTGCATTGTTTACACTGTTAGTTGAACGATAACCACAAATAATGTGATGTGATGTGACCTGATGCGACCCAGTTAAGTACTTCTGTGTTTGGGTTATACTCTTGCTGCCACATCTACAGTGCAGCCTGACAATAGGCTGTAGCTCAAGCTTGAGGTAGTGAGTGGTGTACTGTACGTGCACAAGAGAGCACACAGGATGAGGGTAACCACATTTTGTACATTTGACTCAGGCCACGTGATGACTGAGACAGGAACAACTGTCATTAATCATGTCTTCATATTGTTTATATATTAGATAAAAGTACCAACCCAAAGTATAGCAATAAGGAAACTTAATCTTAGAAGAAATGCAAAATGTAACAACATCAATATGTTTGTGCCTGTTCCCAAAATGGTGCTTTGTGTGTGTGTGTGTGTGTGTGTGTGTGCGCGCGCGCATGCTTGTTGTGTCCATCAAAGTCTGGTTTCTAAGACACAAAGCAGTGAAAGCATTATTTATCATCTCGTTTCTCTGTTTGAATAATTGCTGTTTTCTACAGCGCTGTCATAGTAGCATTTGATTAATCTTACATTCACTTAAATGACACTCAGTTGATTTTGAAACTCAGTCAACGTCTGGCTCTTGCTGTGAATATTCATCTGTAAAGTTCCCAGAGCCCAGATACATACATAAAGTCAGGAAGAAATGGATGACAATACCTTGTAAACTAAAGAAATAAGAGGACCTGCACATGTCATTAAACTTGAACGCATTGTTATTTGACAGTGCCTTACTCTGGGATTTCCTCTTTAATTTGGGTAGCACCTAAAATATCATGAGCTTTGCTTTCTAAATGTGATCTGCCATTGTTGCTCCGAACAAAGTTGCTAAAAACCTGGGCCTCAAGAAATAATACAGTAATAATAATAATTATTATTATTAAACCTAAAGCACTACGTGTTCTCTCAAACAATAGTATGTTGGAATAAGGTTTGTAGTCAGGAAGGCTTAAATCTTTTCTCCCAAAGCTAGTCTTCCTAGACACACAAGTGTTTTCTGTAAACTCTAATCAGAGTAAGATGAGTTATCAAAAAATTCCATACTATCTTTCATGGACCCCAATATTCTTTTGGATGTTCATCTTCCCAAAAGTTCTGCCACACATGCAAAAAGATACTGGCTTAAAGGGTAAAAACATAACCTGTCTCACATGGCAAATTGCTGAATATGGTTACTTTGTTTTCATTTACTATTAAGTTGAGCTCCTGTATGGTGCTCCAGGTGGTTTCTTGACCTTCATGCCTATGACCAAGAAAAAAAACAAAAAAACCATCGTGCATCAATTTCTATTTCCTTTCTATTTTCTTCCTTTGCTTTTGCTGAGAAACTTTCCCTATAATTATCTTGTCAGATTCCCTGTAACTATCTGGTCAAAGTTGCACTTTCTCTTTCCAAGACTTTCGACCTCATCTCAGCTGAGCGTGTGACCATGCAGAGCCCCACTCCCCTACACCCCACAAACACACATCCTCACACACACACTACAGACTTTCAGACTGTGCTCTGCTCGTGATTTCCTGGTAAAACGGGAAGTGTTTTTTCATTAACATCACCGTTACTTTGGGTTCTTGACTAGGTCAGATATTGTCAGTGGTGTGAAGTAAATAATTACAAACAAAACAAAATAGTCATGTTACAGTTTTTCTCCATTGGTTTTGGTCATTTCTTGAAACTGAGATGACAGTTAATACAATCGGCCCACATTTAGCACATTTTCCAAATATATAAATCTTGCCAATCAATCCCAATTAGTTGGTTCTCAGTGTAATGGTTGTTCTCTTCAAAACATGTCAGCATAATTTCACTGTATAAGTCATATACAAAATTGTTTGCTCAATTGTCAAAATTAATTAAGGATATAATACAATACAATATACATTTTTTGGAAGATGTCATAAATTCATGACAGTCAGGTGAATAGGTGACAGGTGAAATCAGGTCTTGACTAACAAAGGAGATCGCAGATGACCAATCCAACAGTTTGTTGAGTTACCTGACAGGTGTTGCGTATGATTTTGAATGCTGCCATACATGTATATATAGAGCTTGGCCTGGTGCTAGCACCATTTGCACTATTGGTGCGTTCCAGACCCGTAAAATGAAGTAGGATGTGGGATTAATCCAACCTGGATTTTCCCTGTGCCCACTTCAAAGCGTTCCAAACCGTTAAAGTGGGAGGTTATAGAAAACATGGACGACCACCGTGACAAAATGACACACCACTAGTGCGTACCTTACAGTTCAATCATGCAGGCGCCCCTGGTGTAGATAATTGACTCATACAAACAGTGAACTTTCAAAAAGGTAACATTAGTTGACGTCTGAACATTTGCTGTTGGTAGCTGCGAGTCTGACACCGAAGTCTCCAGACATTATTTCATGTAAAACCACACCATTTATGTAAAATCACATCAGCATGCCAAATATAACGTGAAAATACGCCCTGTGTGTCAACTACAAGTAAAACTTTAGTAAATAGCACGGATGAATGAATATCTAACAGAGTGAAACATTGGGCTAGCTCCTGTCATCGGTTGCCAAGCAACACATCTAACGACTGAAACAGTATGCGATACAATTCTTGTTGAAAAAGTATAGTGGTGATTATAATGAATTATATTTATTATAATAAAGGTGTGTAATGCAACCCTAGACACACAGAAGTGAAGTTTCAGGCAAATCTTTGACGTCTTACCGGTCACAATACGGACATCGCTGGGCGCCGCCATTTTCCTCCGACTTCAATTTGTTCAGGTGGGAGTAGGGCGAGGACCCCCGACTTCGCTAGTAGGAGGTCCCACTTTGACGGGCGTTCCAGAGCGTTTTTCCTCGTAGAATGTTGGATAAGTACGACATCCTACTGGTTTGGATTGGGTCTGGAACGCACCATATGAACATAGAGATACCGCATGTAAATCAACAAGGGCAACTTCCAGCTGGAGGAAGGGGAAGAGGAAAAGAAGGAGGAGGAAGAAGAGGAAGAGGAAGAGGAGGAGGAGTGAGGATTCTTGGTGGTAGAGGAGGGGGAAGAGGAGGAGTGAGGGTGCGTGGTGGTGGAATAGGGGGAAGAGGCCAGATGAAATTCGGGCCACCATTACAGACCACGTTACCTCACAATGGCAACCATCGCCTCACAATGGCAGAGCCAGGGGTGCGTTTCCCAAAAGCGTCGTTGCTATCTTCCTTAGCAACTTCGTAGGTTTGAACGATGGTCTTACCACACTGCTGTTTCCCAACACCATCGTCCAGACTTAGCAACCAACGATGTTTACAACTACAGTAGTCCGATGGATCGTTCAACGACGCAAGTGTTTCCCAACAACAAAGTCTGGACGAACCATCGGAAGTTCCATCGTGAAGCTGTGCAGTTGGAACGATTAGCATGGACCTGTCGTGAGACCGTCGTGTTTGTTCACGTGACGTCTTGCTCGTCACCTTTGGACCTTTTGTGGCGGATTACGCGGCTGTCTGTGCGTTGCGGTTGCTGCTACCATCTGCATAAATTATGTTACTCCCAATTCACTTAATTATCGGTATTGCATTGCCAGATCATGTAAAAAGAAGGTAGAAAACACACCCGATAGCACACAAAAAGCTGTTGCAAAATGTGGTTGGATAAAAGTTAATGTGCGTCAGTGATGTTAATGAGCACTTTTGTAAAATTGTGATGTATGTGCACTGATTACTGACCCACAAGCACGGTTATTCCATTGCCCCGTAGATCATTTACACCTGTTACAAATTGATTACTCTTCGGCAGGATTCGAACCCATATCTCACCGAAAAAGACAACACTTCCTTTGACAGGCCGACGAGCTAACCACTCATCCACCTCACCACTTAGGCTACCTGCAGGGAGGGAGTGGTTATATTTATAGCTGTTGCTCCATGCAGTATAAATGAAATATACAGATATATGATACAAACAGTCCGTCGGTTGTTACTTTTAATGGGTAGGGCACATGGTTGTGTTTACGGAGATATCCCAGAGTTTCTACAGCTGTCATACCGGCTTAAATTAAATGAGACTACGTTTATGTCCTTATGTAGATCAATCGTTTCTGTCGTTATCCGCAACGAATGCATCCGAATACTCTCCGAGCACTTCCGAAACATCTGGGTACTTTGCAGTTTGAACCACCTAAGTCCAAACTAACAACAGTTCAGACTTCCATCGTACTTTGGTGGTTGGAGATTTTCGGGAAACAGTCGGTTGTGGGGTGCTGAGTAGTTTGAACCTACGTTGTACAACGGTGGTTTAATGCTAACCTCCGTCGTTGTTTGGGAAACGCACCCCAGGGCGCCAAGTGAAGCCTAATGTGCCAATCTCTACACACACACATTGCTAGCTTGGGCCCGTACAACACCCAGAAGCTTCTCTTTTTTTCTAGATCGTCTTTACAGTTTTTACCAATCATTTTCACGCGTGTCTCAATACCATGTCTACTTTTTCAAAACTCTTAACACTTCTGCATAAATCATAGACTATGGGAGCCAAACACTGTTCTCTTTCACGTTGCTTTGACACATTTGCGTTCATTCACCACTTCAACCAAAATTCATTAGTGCTTCTCCCAGTTGAGGTTCACAAACAAAATGATGTGCAACTACAGCTAATTTTTGCAGACATTTGGATACTCTTACCAAAACGGTTAACTTTAGGGTAAAACCTAAAACAAATCGAAAACAATGTTACAAAACACAACATTTTGCATTTTGTCATACAACTGAAATAATGTAGTTGAGACAATCATCTTTTAGCCAAATAATTATTACAGTAATAATTAGCACTTTTATACTTACTTATCCGTTTCTGTAGAATTTTGAATTCTTGAGCTTGTTACTAGGTATACAAAGAGATTACATTTGCATATTTGTTGGCAACAAATTACCATGTAAAAAGTTGATAGTGCTGTGTGTTCCATTACCAGTATGTACTGTAAGTCATGGCCTATCCAAAATGCATCAGAACCATAGATCAGCATTGCAATAGGTGGGGCCACAACCAACTTCTACAAAGAGCACAAAGAACCATCCATTTGTCCACTGTATAGGCCTATACACTTATTTATCTATTGTCAAAGGTGCATAAATACATAAAAAATGTCACTTAGTTTGATAGTGTAGGACAAAAGTTAGAGGTTATGTGATTTGTTACAAGTTGTTTGCCTTTTTTAGCGTTTTGGGCATTGACTGCCACTGTAGTCTTGCCGATGACAGCATGTGTTATTGTTACAGCAGCAGTAGTAATTTTGGGTGAAATGTGAAGAATTTTGGTAGCTGTACTGCATTTGGAAGCAAATGTTAACTGATGTGCTCAGATGCATGTTGGTGAAGCACATTGTGTTAAGAGTTTTGAAAAAGTAGACATGGTATTGAGACACGCGTGAACATGATTGTTAAAAACTGTATATGGATTTAATCCTAGAAAATGAGAGGGGTCTCAAAGGACCCCACCTACTACAACTTGTCATTGTGTGGGACAATGTGAACTTCCACCGTGGCCCACTCATCAGGGCATGGTTCACTACTCATTAAAGGATGCGTAATGTGTTACTATCACCATATTATTTGTTCCTCAATTCTGTTGAGGAGTTTTTCTCTGCTTGGAGGTGGAGAGTTTACGAACACCACGCTCAAGATCAGAGGTCCCTGCTCAATGCAATGGATGCTGCCTGTGAGAACATCACTGGTGATTAGTGTAGGTGATGGCTCAGACATTCACGCCGCTTCTTCCCATGCTGCATCGCAAGGGAAGACATCAGATGCGACGTGGATGAAAATCTGTGGCCCAACAGAGAGCAGCGGATGGATGGCCAGGAGAATGAAGATGATGACCAGAGAGGGTGGGGGGCGACAGCAACAGCGGCTAGTGAAATTTTAAAACTTTATTGGTTATTTTTTGGTGGGTGTTTATATTTTGTATACACAGAATACTATATTCATTTTCCTTTTAGGTTCTCTAATGTGTGAAATTTACTTGTATGTGTGAATAGAAAATTAAAAATACAAGTTACAATTTCCTCAGCAGAATGAGTGCAGTGTGTGTGGTGTCAAACTGACAAAACATCTAAGCATTTTGACTTGCAGTGCTTACACAATGCCGAAGGAACAATGCATTTTGGGGGCACTGACTATTTATGTGAGAAGGGAATTTAGTTTTGACACATGGGTAAACTGTTTTGGAAGTGATGAGCATTTGCAGGTGATCCATGTAGTTGTGCTGAACCATCCAGGTTATTTTGACAGAAGTACTAAATTAACAAAAAAGGAGAGTGAATAAGTGACCTGCAAGATTTGGTAGATAACAGCTAGCTACCTACTCACCAGAGTATGAGGCTTCCTGTTGCTTGAGGCTTTCCAAAATTCCAATCAGCTGAGAACAGGTGCAGTTCTCATACGAGATGTGGGTGGCGCAATCTCTCAGAATGTGACACTGTCATTTTTTAAAAGTAGACCTACTCAATTTCTTTAGAACTTGTGGAACACAGTGAATATAAATTTAGAAACAGTGATACATGTAGTTACTGCAACAGTTGAGTTTAAGCGTAAGTGAAACAAATAATTTTGCTAAAGGTTACCAGAAATATTAGGAGTATCTTTGAAATGTAATGCATTAGCCAGATACTTTTCAGTTTTTGTGGAATGTGGGAAGCAATTGAGAAGGATCTTTGCCATTTTTATGGTACTGACTATTTATATGGAAAAGGGATTTCATTTTGAAGCATGAATGAACAGTTTTGGGAGACATATGACATTTTACTGGTTATCTGAAGTGTTGTGCAGAACTGCAAGACTGTTTGGCCAAATGACCTTATACACTGTAAAATGTCATTCGGGGGTCGTTCTGCTGGGGCCTCATGGATGCACCTTGTGATCCGTCCTGCCGCGCAGGCGGCTCTACCGCGTAGAGCCTGGATCAAGAGACGCTCGCCAACTGTATTTGTACATGCTCATTCTCATCGCCACCTCAGATCGATCCCGAATGCTTCTCGAGTGCTCGCATGTCCTGCCAGTCTGCCGCGCAGTCGTTCTGCCAGGAACGGCGGACGCACTTTTTGATCCGTCCTGCCGCAGCAGGCGGCTCTTCCGCGGAGAGCCCCCGGATCAAGAGAAGCGCCCCAAATTCTCTTTATCTTAATAATTGCTCGTTTACTCAAATTTCGGAACGTGAACTAGTGAAATATGAACCTCACAAGCCAGGTGAATCAGGCTAACTTTCCAAGAAACATGCCTGCGCCCTCACAGGAGGCACCTGCTGCCCCTATCTACAATCCTCGTCCATACACACCTAAGGACCTAAGATACAAGAGGTAAGGAAATAATTTAATGCATTTTATTTTCGCTAATTAGTCACAGCGAACAACAGAAATATGAGATGTTACTCATTCTACTTAGCAGTAATGCTAATCGCTAATTAACGGCTAATTTTACAGTAATAACAAGAAACTTTTCTATTATCTTATAGTTTAGAAGATGGCAGGAAAATACTGTCCTCCTGTCAGGACATCATTAGTTTGGCAACAAGAGGACGATGGCTCATGCCAAAACAGTGCTCACTTGCCATGGCAGTGCGGCACATGACTGGCTCAGCACAACTCATTGGGATGTTGAATGGTCTTGGCCACTGCTCATCCAATTCCCTGGTCCTTGAGCATGATACTGCTCTGGCTAACCTGCAAATGGAGAGGGGAGAAATATACATCCCAGAATCTATCTGTGCTGAAGTGCCAGTGACTTTGGTCTGGGACAATAATGACTTCGGAGAGGAGACCCTCTCTGGTAAAGGGACGACGCACAACACCAATGGCATAGTAATTCAGCAAGTCATGGGTAATGATTCAGCACCTGTACCAAGCACATCCAGACAAAGAACGAGAGAGCGGTCAGTTAATCCTCCACCACTTAATCTAGTCACTTACAGAAGAGGAAAGCGGTCTGGTCCTCAGAGTCCAGTGATAAGGATAGATCTCCAGCAGGACCAAAACATCTGTGCCCAAACAATTGGTCGGAGAACTGATGCAGCATATTTCTTAATGAAAGTCCCTGAGGCACAGGGCAAAGTTCTTCCTGGGTGGACAGGTTTTAACATCATGTTGAAGAATGATACAGTACTACCCTCTACAAATGTGAAGTACTTACCTGTGATTGATGCCAGCCCAACTGACCTTAACACGGTTCACACGATCCTGAGCCACTCCCTTGCCATTGCGGACAGCTTGAAACAAACAGAAGTTGTGTTAGTTATGGACCAAGCCATTTATTCCAAGGCACAAGAAATCCGTTGGCAGACAAACTTATATTCAGAGAGAATTGTTTTGAGGTTGGGAGAATTCCACACCACCATGGCATACCTTTCTTGTATTGGGAAGCTCTATGCAGACGCAGGTCTTCAGGACATCCTCATTGAGTCAGAGCTCGTGGCTGTAGGCTCCATTGATGGCGTGATTTCCGGCCATCATTACAACCGGAGCATCCGAGCCCACAAACTGCTCACAGAGGCACTGCAAAGACTGCGTTGGCAGGCCTACTTAGACACCCTGCCAGACATGAGCAGTGCTGCTGCAATGAAAATTGCAATGGATCTGCAAGACAACTTCCCCAGTGAGAAATTCATAGAGACAATTGGCTCTGGTGCATTTTTGGAGTTACTGAAAGACTATAGTGAATTTGTGGAAAAAAACAACTGTAACCTCACCTTTGCGTTTTGGAGCAAATACATTGCAATGGTGGAGATCTTGCTTCTTTTCATCCGGGCAACCAGAGAGGGGAACTGGGCTCTCCATTTGTCCACCGTTCAGTCCATGCTGCCCTGGTTTTTTGCCTGCGACAAAGTCAATTATGCCAGGTACCTGACAGCATATTGGGTCGAGATGACCAATCTGGAAGACACACATCCCTCACCAGCACACCAGCAGTTACTTTCAGGTGACTTTGTAGCACAAAGGCATCAAAAGCATGGTTTTGCTGGCACCGCATGCGATCAAGTTATTGAGCAAACAGCCAATCGAGATTCCAAGACAAAGGGAGGCATTAGTGGGTTCTCACTAAACAAGGGTGCAGTTCACCGATGGACCTTGACACAACATGAGCGAGCAGCAATTACAGCAGAGTGCAAAAACATGGCAGGGCAGGGCGCATTGGCACATCTGAACTCTGAGCTAGACCACACCAGAATGCAGAGAGATCAGACTGATGTTAAGAACATTCTCACCACAGTCCATAACATGGTCAATCCTTTTGACCCTTCACTGGATGGAGACTCTCTCTATCAAATCTCCACTGGCCAGCTGGCCTCAGAAAGCATTGCCACAGACTTAATGCAGGCTGAACAAAGAGGTCAAGAGGCACTTACAGAATTTTGCGACAAAAGGATCAGCAGTGGAGAAAAATCCTTCCATGACCCTATAAAGAAAACAAAAATTAAAACATTTAAAGACGCCTGCCAAAGCAGAACAATAAAGATTAAAGGAAGAGAAATCACCCTAACAACTCATCGCAACATGTTTGCCAGACTACTTCTTGTGGGCAGTGTTAGGCAAATTAACATTGAGGAAATGCTCACGTACTGCTTAGGTTCTTTTCCACAGGCTCTCGCAAATGTTGATGGCTCTCTGGCAAAAACCAACAAAGCCAAGCTCATGCATGTCTTGCAGGAGGAGATCCACCCATCTACCACTGTGAAGGACATTCCCAATGGCTCTGTTTGGATTTGGGATGCTATGGCTCTAGTACAACAGCTAAAACCTCAGCCAACATTTGGGCAATATGCTGACCATGTACTGAGAACACTAGTACACTCAGCAAAGGAAACAAACTCAACAGAGCTCCATTTTGTATGCGACACATACACCAACCTGAGTGTCAAAAATGCTGAGCGAAGTAGACGGGCCAACGTGTGCTTGCTATCTGGGCCTTTACCGATCATAATATAACGTTTCCTGACGATGGTTTGCCAACCAAACCCCGCTTGTTTACCTCCCACTGATTTGCCCAAATGTATTACGGCTTCGAGCGCGAGCTCATTTTTAAATCAATTTGGCTCCACCCTTATAATAACCGAACAACGGTGAAGTTCAAGCAAGGACACTTGACTCGACCTGAGGAATATGTAACGAAGCAACATCGCCTGAGGAAAGAGTGGATGAGACGGAGAAGAGCTTTAGAGAGAGCTTTAGAAGGCGTCACTTTAACTCAAGGTAAGTGTTATTGAGTTGCGGTGACACTGCTTATAAAGGCAATAATATGAACGTTTTTCAGTGATAGCATGACATCTATAGCTATATGCTAATATGCTGAAAACGCCGTTTTGATGTTAGCTAGTATGCTACAGGAACATTAACTAGCTTGGAGGCAGCGACCAAGCGAAAATGTTTGACGGTAGGTTTGGCTGGTTCAGTAGTTTTAAGTTTATCATTCATAGCGAGTGAAACCTCAAATAGAAGGTTTCATTGACGAAGACAACAAATGCTGATTATTATCTTCGTGAGTTCGGTTAGGAGTTCGGTTGCTAGTGAATTCTTAGCTAGCGCGTTTGGTTTGTAGAAGATGACGTTATGCTAACAACCGTTGTCTTGTGCTGAGGTAAATGGATAGAAGTTATTAAATTATTGAGATTGTATTGGTTGGGAATGCCTGCAACGGTGTTTAACATGCACGAAGTAGAGCTTATGAAATGTTGTTATCTTGAAATGTTGATATGTAAAGCAATTCTGGTCTATCTCCCCCCTCATTTTCAGATTTCCATTTTTCATATCTGGCTGGCGTCAAGATCCACGATCCCAACCAAGGTAAAGCTTGACTTCACTGTATTACAACGGAAAATCTCAATCTTAAACCGACAGTTGTATTAATTGTATTAAAGGGGCACTATGTTTCACTCCCAAATGTACTGTATGTAGGAGTTGGTTATTGGCCCAGGTGCTGTCTATGCTCATACTATGTGTCTGCAAGCTATTACACCATTAATTTTTTAGAAATGTATTAAAAGAACAAAAGCTGAGCTGAAATTTATTAGAAACCGAACCTGTCCTTTTGAAAGTGTATTGTAAAGTGTCCAAATTGTAATGTATATTTTTTTTAATTTAAACATTATCAGAATGAAGACTTTCATTAATTCTGTAAAACACAATGATATGAGACAAATGTGTACAGATTTTATCTTACTGCAAATTTGGTATTGTATTTTATTAATTGTATTACATGGTGACATTTTATGTATTTTATTAATTTACGTATATATTTAATGTATTGCTAATTCTTGGATATGTATGATTGAATAATACAACTCATGTCAATTTGTAATCTTTAATTTGGTTGCATTTTTTTCTAATCATATGCTAGTAGGTACAGTTACACATGTGTTGATATAACATAAAAAGTAACACAAAAACTTGTTACACAAGTTACACAAAAGTTGTGTTGAATATGGTAACACACATAATGTGTTAAAATCAACAAAAGTTCTGTTGGCCCAATCTGGACATAGAGATGTGTTAAAAACAACACAAGTTGAGTTATTTTCAACACGTGTTTTAAGAGTGCAGCTTCGATGCAAAACTGCAGGCAGACAGCAATTTCCAAAATAAAGTTGTACATCTCATCGGTGTCTCACACAAGCAAACAAGTCCCATTTTATTGTTAGACAATCATGCAGCAAGCCAACTGAATTGTCTTTCTTTGCTTTTACAGATTGACAAACTATCCCTATCAGGTGGGAAAAATATAAAAGAGACTGTCTGGAGGGTGTGCGCGAAGCTCTTCCAACAAGAGCTCGCCACCAAACTGAATTGGTGTGGCAGGGGCCAGAAGATGGGCTTAAAGGCCAGGCCCATTCACCATGTCATCCTTGGTAAGTCCATACATAATATAACCAATTACATGCACTCAGATAAAATAACTGTGTCATTTTGAGAATTTACATATTTTAATGTAATTTTTTTAGTAGTTTAAAAAAAAAAAACATTCATACCCTACTTTACACCTTTCTCAATGTTCCACTCATCGACCATCTCGCTGGTTCTACTAGACTAATATGTTGTTGCATCATAATATCACCCCCTTAAAAAATGGGGGGAAAACTTGATTGTCTGACCCCAAAGTCTCTCTCCTGAAAAGTGACACAGGATCAGTAACATAGACAATTTAGGCCTATTTAAAATAGATAGCCTAATTTCTGTTTCTTTTTATTTGTGTGTGCAGATGCTGTGTTGGCCAACCCAGCAGCGCCGTCCACAGAGGCCGAGGCTGAGGCAGCCATTGGCTGCGCCTGAGCGGGGACCGTAATGGGGATCGCCAAAGGCGCAATTTATAACTTTTTTTCATTTTACTTTTTTTCCCCCTTAAATAATAATAATAATAATAATAATAATAATAATAATAAACTTGTATAGCACAGTTCATACATGCAAGATGCAGCTCAAAGTGCTTTACAGTTTAGAAGGGTTGTTACAAGACAACATTTCAATAATAAATAAACAAATAAATAAATTGTTTCCGTTCTTTCGTCATTCAATCTTCCTCTCATGTGTTTTTGTTATTAGCAGAGGAGGATAAAGTAAAAGTAAGAAAAAAGGAAAAAAGTTCCCTTCCAACACAGGTAACTTATCTGGGTAAAAAGTAGACCAATGTACTTCTCTTACTAAAAGCTGACTCTGCACAGGTTGGATTGAGGTTGTGGTGCAGGGTCCTTGTTAGGTTTTTAGTGTTTTTCAGTAATAACACAGTCTAATGGAGTAAATGATGTAACAGCTGAATAATATCATGTGCTGTTGTTATTATAACACAAATATACTTTTAATTTTACTTTTGACACCTTTAGTGAAACAAGCTCCGGACGACCACAAATAACGGCGCAACCCTTCTGCAGCAGTGAGACCATTCTGGCGTTTTTCTTAATGGAAGAGCGTTGTCAGGTGATATCCTACTATAGCCACTAACTTAAGATGTTCCTCAAAACGTCAGGGTGCTTTCCTCGCGGCTCAGGTGGGACGCGCCGAGTAGGTCGTAATTAAATCGGATAAATATTGGCACATGATCGGATATAAGGCGGGCAACCGTCGGCTCACTGTAGGAATACATTGGCACGACGTTGGTACTCCGTCGGCTGTGTCGCTCATTTGCCGACGTCGGCCCATCATCTGGCCGATGAGCCAGCGCTCTCTCAAAGACGTCTTGCCGATGTAGTTACATCGGGCACATACTTATATCGGCATTACGTTGGCTCTCCATCTGCTGCCGCCTATTTGCCGACGTCTGCCCAACATCTTGCCGATGAGCAAACGGTTCTTTCAAAGACGTCGTGCCGATGTATTTTACATCGGGCAAAAAGCATCTAGCCGACGTCGGCAAGATTTAAGTGTGCTGTCTGGGTATGTACACCTCCCTACTGAAGCTGAGTGTACAATTATAAAGCACAAATTTCGCCAGGCCTCTGGCATTCCCGGCATCGTGGGCTGCATTGACGGGACCCATGTCCGCATCCAGGCACCATCGGAGCATGAATATTTATATGTCAGCCGCAAAGGATACCACTCAATCAATGTCCAAATAGTTTGTGATGCCAACTATAGCATCTTCAATTTGGTGGCAAGGTGGCCTGGGTCAACGCACGATGCTAGGATACTTAGAGAAAGTCAGCTGAGCAACATCTTTGAGGCTGGAGGAATAAACGGCATCCTTCTCGGTGACAGTGGCTACCCTTTAAAGCGCTGGCTCATGACACCCATCGTCGCTCCGAGGACGCAGCAAGAACGGCGGTACAACACCATCCACGCCACCACTAGGTCAACCGTGGAGCGATGTATTGGAGTGCTCAAGCGCAGGTGACTCCATGGTCTATCCTCATAATTTAAACTATCATTACACTCAACCAAGTCTAAACTTAATTGTTATGCAGGACATGTTAGCATATAGTAGGCCTAATGACGAACCGTGTTATTTTAGGTTCCACTGTCTGCACTGGGAGATACGGATGCACCCGGAGAGAGTGTGTACAGTAATAGCAGCATGCATAGTACTGCACAACATGTGCATTGCCAAGAGGATCCCCCTACCTAGGCAAAATCATCTACCAATGCCAGAGGAGGATGATCCTGTGGTTCCTCTTGGCCGTTTTGAGGATGTGTCTGGACGACTTGTCCGTGCTCACATTGTGGATAATTTATAGGTTGTTTGTGTGTGCGCGCAGTACATGCGCTATGAATAAATACACAATACGAACAGATTATATTAATTGTCGGTTATTTTTATTACTTTTCTTCTTTTAACTCTTAGTTATATCATTGTATATGCCCAGATCAATTGGCCTAGAGAATAGCGAAGGATCGCTCCTCCTCCTCAAAAATATGAGAAGTGCCGGGGGTGGTTATTCGCTGGTGGAGCAACTGAATCTCAAGCTGAAGTTTTTGTTTCTCCAGTTCTAGTTTTTCCTGTTCAGTCTTTAATTTTAACGTTTCAGCCTCCACTCTCAGGATTTCCTTCTCCAAAAGAATCCTCTGTAAATCAACCGCCCTTCGTTTCACTGGACGCGGATGGCTTGCTGAATCAGGAGGGCTAGCATCAATTGAGTCTAGAAAAGTAGAGGATCGATTAGGTAATGACCTATCTTTAAACTATATGTAATTTCTAAAATTGTAAAGCAGTATTGTTTTTCTGTGTTATTGGCCTACCTTTATACACATCCAAACTCTCACTAGCGCAGCTGAGAGACAGCTCTCCCTCTCCGTCTATGCAAGAGACGTCAGGGATGTCGCCGCTGTCTACACCGTCGAGACCAGTAAAGGCTGGGGAATCCTCCCCAAAGATGTCTAAAATTATGTCACTATAAACTGACACTTTCAAGGGAGGACCCCCACCTGTTACATGCCTCTTTTTGTCAAACGCATCCTTCCTTGCTTTGCTTAAGAGATCTTTTCATTTCTTTTTTATGTCCTTTACGGAACGGAGGCAGTCGGAGCAGTCATTAATTGCCTCCGTTATCTTCGTCCAAATTAAAAGCTTCCGCTTATTGGTGACGCTATTCGAGTGCTTGGAAGTGAGCATGTCCTTGTGCTGGCTGTACATGTCAATTAATTTTCTGATTTCACTATCTGTAAAATTTAGTTTTCTTTTTTTTGTTGGTGTCGACATTGTCAATTTGTCTATTAGTCTCTTTGATCTGACGGAGATCGTTAATGTATCCTGGCAACGTCAGTTCTGAATTCTAAATTGGAATTCTCACATGGACGCGCATAGCTAAGACCGGCCGTAGTTAAGACCAGGCTTAAGTTCTGCTGGTGCAACCGACTTAAAGTCCGTCCCAAAGACTGGTCTTAACAAAGACCAATTTAGCAGTTAAGACCAGGCCTAACAAAGACCAGTTGGTGCAACCGGCCCCAGAGTACTATCTACAAACACAGTGCGTGACCTGCGCTCTACCAATAGCACAACAGAAACCAGCTTCTAGCTTACGGAATTTGGAGGTACTTGAAGGTACGTCACAGCATGAGTCGCCTAAGCCAAACTGCCAAACGAGTTGCAAATATCCTCCTAGATCAATTGTTTTGCTACAACAACGGGCTTTTTAGATTCTACACTGTATATTTCTCACCTCGTTTTGTAAAATCTGAGGGATACAACGTCAAACAACGAAGATATTTACAATGTTCGAGGATTTCGAGACATTCGGTCCGCCATGTTGGATGCTGTCTAGACCTTCAAACAACGTTGGTTAGGTGGAACTAAGCACCGAGAGCTGTGGTTGCAAACCTCACTAGTTACCAACGTGGTTGCGAATGTTCGTGTTTTGGGAAACGCCTGTGTCGGTCGCACTATGTTGGGACTATGTTGGTTTACACTATGTTGGTTCAAACTATGTTGGTTCACACGAACGAAGGTTTTGAGAAACACTTGCGTCGCACCTACATAGTTTGAACCAAGTACGTTGCTAACAACGTTAGCAACTATGCTTTTGGGAAACGCACCCCTGCTAATCTTATGCGAGTCAGTCACAGGCTAACATCATTTAAAGCCCATTCGGTCAGTTTCTCTTATATGCATTTGCACTCACGCTGCAGGCCCTTTTCGCATGGGGTCGTTTTCCTGCCTATTGTCTTCTTTTGACTGATATAGAAAATGGGGGTAGAAAAACATTTTGATATGCAGCATGCATATGCAACTCGGGGTGACCTATGATATTTCAAAAGAGCAAGTACTAAACGGTTTCTCGTGGAAGTACACCTTTAAATTATTTCCTTACCTCTTCTGTCTTGGGACCTTTCGTGTATATGGGGACGCAGGTTGTAGGGGCAGTGCCTCCTGTGAGAGCGCAGGCATGTCTCTTGGAAAGTTTGCCTGATGTCTGCCTCTGTTGAAAAAAGAAGGTATTTCTTGGTCCATAGAGCGGTAATAATTAACTTTGGTATTTTGGCTAGTAAAATGGCAGGCATTTGTTAGGGTGTTAATTGCTTCTTCATTGCCTAATATTGCTGCAACTAAATTTTTGGCAATGTCGCTCATAAGGGCAATCCTCTAGCTGCACCGTACCAACTGACATCAAAACAAAAGATGGCGCTAGTGCCGGCATGACGTCAGTTTTCAAGTTTCATTCAATATATTCAAGCATTCATTCCATATATTCAAGTTTCATTCAATATGTTCAAGCGTTCATTCAATATATTGAAACATTTATTCCACATATTCAAGTTTCATTCAATATATATTCATTTAATATATTCTTTAATTTCCTAAACGGCATGGCATAATATATATATATATATATATATATATATATATATATATATATATATATATATATATATATATATATATATAACCTCTGATTCTATAACATTTACTGTATATTTGCTTTGCATGCTAACAGCTTACATCAGTAGGCCACGCTGTCTTTTATATGCTAGCAGGGAGTCTGGGTGTCTGAGTGATCGGTTCAGTTGTAAGATATAGAATACCATTCTAGAATATGGAATACCATTCTATTCTAACATCAGTATTCTATCCATTACACTAATATTCTGTCCTTACACTAGTATTCTATCCATTACACCAGGATATCTGCATATCTAGGGTTCACACCACTGCAGCTCAACAGTAGCCTTAGTCCACAGCACACATGAGCTGTGTGTGTGGGTGGGTGACAGCTAGTCTCTCTGTGGTTTTACTAGTTTCGTCACCCACACCCCTATTGCTTGGAGTCACAGTCGTTCGATCAGATAATATGGCTGATTCATACCAAACATGAACGCTTTTGGTGTAAGTTGTGAGGCACAGTGTAATGTGTGTAACATTTTGACATATGCTTTATTTTCCCCTGCTGTTTCTGTTTCGAAGAAAGACAAGGCTGGATGTTCTGAGAAGACAGGGACATTAGGAGGTGAGAGCTGAGGGAAAAACACCTAAACAGGGACATGGTGCATTTGTGAGAATCGGCCTGATGGACCTGGTCATGTTCCTGTTTCTCAAAAGAGCTCTCTTCTTTCTCTTCTGTCGCTCTTTCTCTCCTTCCCCACCTAAGACAGCCGGTGACTGACTGGGTTACAATACTGGCCTCAGAAATGGTCTTTCACTATTGTTGTATTTACGTATGTATTTACGCGCGCGCACACACACACAAAAAGCTACCTACACAATATAGAGTAGAGACACCACCCTTAAATAAAACAAACAAGGTTTGTTTATGCCCTCCATTGTAAGTTGCTTTGGATAAAAGAGTGCACTGACAGCCACGTTGTGGTGGAAATCTAGTTACCAATAAACTTGATAAATTACATGAAGTGGTATTTGGCTTACTCTGTTATCCAGCAAGGCTTATAGTGAATGAGGAGTATGGGCAGTCCCCCTGGAACAATGTAGGCGTAGATGTCCTGCTGATAGAGTCTCATAGAGTCTTAATTGCCATTATACATGCATACATGCCCACCTCAGCTATGAATTTCTGTGCAGAAGAGCACTGCTTAGTCACTCCCTCATCCACACTTTTCCCTACCAGTCCAGGACTTGAACTTACAAGCCTCTGATGCCAAGATCAACTCCTTAGCCATTATTAGGCCACCATTGCAGAGTGATAGAACAGTTTTGACAGAGATGTTGTGGACCACTTTTGTTCGCATTCTGTTGCTGCTTGTGTGACATGCAGTATAACTGAGGACACCTAAAAACACATTAGCATTAACACCATGGGTGGAATGTAGTCAAATCCGTCTCAGAGTCAGACCACCTGATAATGGTTTCAGTAACTCGGTCACAACGCATTTTGGTGGTCATTCACACTTGTGCTGTTCATTTGTGATTCCATCACCCAAAAAGCATTTTAAAACCAAGTGTAAACTAGGTCTGTGTCTTAATTAACTAACACTACACAAGGAATACAGGAGGTTATTGTTTTTTACTCATCACACACAGAGGAGACCAATGGACTTCAATGCGTTTGTTTTTTGGCTGAATAATGCCAAAAAATGAACATGAAAAAAGCTGTATTTCTAATATTTTCTTGGAATAAATTGTAGGAAAAGCAATGGTAGTAGATGTCATCAGTACTCCGTTACCTGCCCTTCTAAGTTCTATGTCTCCCTCTGCAGGCCACTTTGAGAAGTCAAAAGGTAAAAGATGTTCATGACTGGGATACCTATATGGGTGTGCCTTCACTGACAGCTGATTGTGTACACAATGTAATAAATACACCATCGTGATTTTTACAGTGTTTAGTTTTATGTTGAATCGGTTTGAGATGGAAAATCAACTACAGCACCTGGCTGAAAATGATTTATGGATCGTCAGACAGACCGATGACAGTACCCTTAATCGTTGTTCTGCAGGGTTTACGTGGGCAGATAGAGGTCATAAAGAGACCGATTTTGCTAACCTTGTGCTGCGTTCACTTTCTGTCTGACTCAGTCAAACTTGCTTTCCATATATTTTATTATATAGATATTTAGCGAATTATTTTGTGTTACACTGACGTTCATCTAAAAATCTTTTGTCACATTGGGATGAACTAATCCTCAGACCTTAAAAGATCTGCCTGCCTTTCTTGTTTTTTTTTAGCATTGAAAGTATTAATGGATTGCAGATGCTAAAAGTGAAACGATGCTCGAAAACCATAGCCTAAACAATAAGGTAGGCCTAATTACGCAAACAATGTTCATTTTCATAAATAATTTTAAAAAAATCACCTTTTCTGACCCCCTGCACACACACACACACAGCTGTATACAAATGCACATATGTGTGCACAGAACCCACATACACTTACTTAGCATTTATCTGTTTGAACACATCTACGTACAATCAGTGGGAAGATGAACACAGCAGTGATTACGTTCATAATGAAAGTCCCATGTGTGGCTTGGCAACTCAAGTAACGTCCAATAACAGCCTAACAGGTTATTTGCAATTAATTAATAAAAGTCAATTTAAAATCCTGGTGTTTGTTTTTATTCACGCCTCTTCAGCTGATTTGCTTCAGGGCGCTGACAGAGCACAGGACAGGTATATCTTTGGACGTGAGAATCTTCAACATCCCCCGACGGCTGTCAGACAGGTTCAACTGGTTGGAACTTGACGCCAGCTGCCAAACCTCTGCCGAGAAAAGAGAGGAGGAGAAAAAGGCAGAGAACAGAAAGTAAGAAGGAGAGAAAGAGGAAAGACATAGAGGAAGAAAGACAGGGAGAGAGAGAGAGAAAGAAAGAGAATCCAACAGAAGGGGCAATGGTATTGGGTCTTTGGCGTTAGAGGTCAGGGATAGATGTTGAGTGGAGCGGTGGTGGAGAATAGAGAGGGGTCATTTTACTGAGGTGCTGCCAGAGCAGGAGGAGAAAGGCCCCCCCAGGCTACGCTGAGCTCAACCCACGTCTCTTCCTTTCTCTGCCCCTCCACACTCGCTTGCTGGACTCCAATGGCCAAGCATGACCCGGTAAGATCTGTCTCCACTTCAGTCACTCATATACAGTAGGTCCGTAGTGGGCCAGTGTTTTGTAAAACAGGTGGTGGTGGCGATACTCTTAGACCTTGTCATGACATGTTCATGCTGAATGCCTGTCTGTCCCCTACATCAGACAAGATCTTGACAGACCCAAAAATGCTTCAGTCATATGATGACACATTGCTGCTCAGTGTTTGTGTATCCATGTCATTAGAGCCTGGGCTTGGTAACACACATCAAGGAAAGGTAGAATGCTATGCTTACATCCACTTTAGGCATGAAGTATTTTATTGAGTGCTGGTGTGTCCTTCATACAAAGGGACAATCGGGAACTTAAGTGTCACTGTCACGGAAACGAGTTAACGTGATCTGTTCATGTGATGCAAATGTTTTTCATTCCACTGAGCGCTATGTGGAAGCATATGTGAATGCCATGAAATGTTTTGTTTGGAAAACTTTTTTTAATGCTTCAGAACTTTTCAGAGGAATACTCCACTTAAACCAGATATGTCTGCAAGTTTCTTTAAAAGCATCTGTGCACTTAAGTCTTTTGTGCAACTAGCCTTTTATGTTTATGTTGTGATATTTAGCAGACACCATTTTTCTAAAATGACTTTCAACATTGTAAAGATAAAAACATTGACATAGCTATAAAACAATCACTAAAACTTCTGCAATTAATACCATATCACCAATGACATGAGCAAATGCTAAACATTATTGATCTAAAATCTATTTTTCAAAAATCAATTTTTGTTTATTTTATGTATTTATTTTGGAAGACCACTGATTAAGGAGAATTTCGTGTGGGCGTTTTTTCAGAGGTTTTAGATTTAATCTGTCCTGAACCTGAGGTTCCCCTGTAGCATCTGTCCTGTCCTGCTATTTAGAGCTTTAGGGTTCAGATGAAACACCTGTTGTTTACTTACAGTGGAGCGGCAATACAGGTATTGAAACCAGGGCCTTATGGTCCCCAAGGAGTCCCTTTGATATCAACTGTGGCCATGATCCTGATCCTCATGAGACTGGGCAGTGATTCCCTAGAGCATCACTGACCTCAAATACTCTTACTGATAAGATGTGAGACTGACAACATGTCCTGCTACAGTCTAGATACTAATGTACACTTTAAACCTATCTCATTCAGAATGTATGTATTTATCATTTTACATGTACAATTAAATGAAAAGCTCTTGTTACTAAACAATACTGTCCAGCAGGAAACAATATGGCCTGTTACAGCCACAGACATGGCCACGGGTGGGCTGGGGTGGGCTTGTGCCCATCCACTTATTAATCAGGTCCACCTAATCAAAA
This sequence comes from Coilia nasus, assembly GCA_027475355.1. Taxonomy (NCBI): domain Eukaryota; kingdom Metazoa; phylum Chordata; class Actinopteri; order Clupeiformes; family Engraulidae; genus Coilia; species Coilia nasus. The sequence continues at coordinate 838,267 of CM050215.1, read as the reverse complement.
GGCTCCATAAATTTGACTGTTTTAATAATAAAAAATAACCAACCTATGTGTTTTGGGCTAGGCCCACCTGATTTTTTTCTGGGACCACCCATTTTCTGATTTCTGGCTACGACCCTGGTTGCAGCCATAAATTCTAAAGCACACTTTAGGCTGATCTCAGGTGTCTTGGGGAGATGTTTCATAAATCTGTAGTCAAAGATGCATAGATCTGCATTATTTGTTGTTGGTTTTCTACATCAGCTACCTAAGCTGATTTGTACTTCTGCCTGTGAACAATGTGGAAGAGGCAGTTTGGGTGCCCCAAGGTGCCTGGGAATTTAAGCAAACTCGTTTGCCCACCTGTTCAGCATAAAGCAGTGGTGTATGTTTACTCTGGATACTATAGACTAAATGAAACCTGAGCACTATGGGCATTGAACACTTCTTATGAAACATCTTTTACTGTCTTCTTGGAACATCCTCTAATGGTATAGGGGGGATCAATCTCTCATTTCATTTAATTGCTGTGTTGTGTTCTCTGGTTACAGTGGGATAATCTGTGTTCTCACTATAACACATGCACAACATAAAAGCATATAGACACACACACACACACACACACACACACACACACACACACACACACACAACTATCTTCAATAACTAACATACACACACTTGCACACACACAAATAATTAAAAATAATTAGTATCTTAAGTATCTTATAATAAATAGACAATCTGAAATAGCGTTTACATAATGACACTGTGCCCAGCTTCAAGGTATTGTGATATCTTGTAATTAGGGATAAAAAGTAATTAGGGATAACTTAATTATTGTGGATAAGGATATGAATTCTCATTGCAATGTCTGAGCTGAGGCCATTTCATTAACCTGAAAATTCCATGTCCAAAAAGAAAGAAAAGATGAGATTATTCCAATGATTATTTAATTGTGGTAGAGACAATAGCCAATCAAAGTGCATTTAGCTGGGGTGAGCTCCCCATGATGGCTAAAAAGTCAACCTTCACTGTTACGCTCCTGATGGAGAGCAACAATGACGGGGGGAGAGGCTAAGTAAGGTTTAACAAAAAAAGGGTTCTGCCCATTGTGTGTGTGTGTGTTTTTTGTTTGTGTGTAGAGTTCTGAGAGTATGAGGCAGGTTTTCAGAAAATGTGTTTAAACCATTGAGAAAAACTGTAATAAGTTGTAAATCATAATCAGCAAAATTACAACAACAAAAAGCTTGAAAAATCTCACTTTGCATGTAATGAATCTATAAAATATACTAGTTTCACCTTTTATGTTGGATTGCCTGAATAAAACAACTTTTACATGATATTCTAATTTTCCGAGTAGTACCTGTATATGTGCGTTCTGAGTATAAAAACAATATTCTAAAATATAACACACTTATGTATGTACTGTCTGTAGCAAGTGTAACACTGAACAAAAAAGGCCTAAATCATTATAATGAATGGATAAGAAGTGTTTTCCATTTATCATAGTGTTTTACATTAAGCACATCAGGGTTCAACTGGTTGTTATAAATGTCTACTCATATGATGGTTTGTGTGTGTCATTTAACAACAAAATAGCATTTTGAGAAGAAATAATACTGTTTTGAATGCAAAGTTTCATTTTGCAGGAGAAGTGAGGGGTTTTGCCCATTGTGTGTGTTTTTTTTTTGACTTGTGTGTAGAGTTCTGAGAGTATGAGGCATGTTTTCAGAAAATGTGTTTGAGAAAAACTGTAAATACGGCTAAAGTGAGTAGGTGCATTCGACTACCTCAGTCTCGTTTAAGATTTGTATGGGCAGCTGTGGCCTAGTGGTTAGGGAGTTGGTCTTGTAATCAGAAGATTGCCGGTTTGAATCCCGCCCCACCCATGGTTGCGATGCCCTTGAGCAAGGCGTCTAACCCCCTCTGCTCCAGGGACTGTAACTGAAACCCTGTAAATATCTGTAAGTCTCTCTGGATAAGAGTGTCAGCTAAGTGTAATGTAATATTCAACTTCATCTTCCGCATTTTAATACCCACCCCTGCTGTGACCAGCGATTCCTATTGACGTATGGAGACATACAGGCGCACCTCCCCAATCTCCGTAGCAGATGACACACAAGTGATGTGTTGTGTGTGCTGGATATGGAGGGGGCGGGGGTTGTAGTGGGGTGCACTTAGAGTTCAAGTCAAATCTTTCTTATTTTAGATGAAGACATTTAAACAAAACGAGTTGCCCCAAAGTGCTCCACAACACAAACGTGAAAACTAAGACATCAAAACCATAAAACAAAGACCAGAGAGAAACGATATGTCTTCAAATTGGATTTAAATAACGTACACTTGAAAAATTGAGTGGGGGAGCACGGGACAATGCACCTGCACAGACGTCAGTGAACTTCTAACCAACCACGGCAATGCTGCATCACCATGGAGGTGTTAGCTAGCCACTTGCAGTTGTGTGGGAGCAACCATAGACAGTAGAAGAGAATGGACTGTGCGATGGCATCGTTTTTAATGGGAGCCGATGAAACCAGATTTTGAATTTTTGAATTGGTCACCAGGCAACTGCGCAAGCGCATGGTGACGCACGGTCACGTCACATACACCCGAATACAATAAATTCAGTGGTAGATGCTCAATCACAAATCAGATAGCATATAATAATTTTCCAAATAAGTATTTGTCTAGTTATAGCTGCAATCACTTACTGGAGTGGGAGGCTAATACTGTATGTGGGGACTCGATTCTTTTTCAACGAACTTTGGTTCCAGGCAGTCTTGCAAGCCAGCATGTCAAGGGAGCTTGCAAGTTAGCATGTACATACCAAACTATAACGTGTAGTTTAGCTTAATCATCTTTCTTTGGGCTTTACTTGCATCAAATAGTAAAATCCATAAAGATGGCGATTCCACTTACAAACAAATACCAATTTCTAAGCTTATTTTGTGAGAAATATTGATGGAAATGTTTCCCCAACATTAATAGAAAAGTAAATGGGCATCACTTTGGCTATGTTATCCAAACAGTACAGTAAATGTTCTCCTGTGCGACAGAAACCCACTAATTGTCGCATGATTCGTGACGTCATTTTTAGCGTAAGTTTAGATAAACGTTTCTTAAAAGGCAATAACATGACAGATGCATATATGTTTTGCTATGTCCTCTCCGGTTTACAACAATGCCAATATCAAGGTACAGAGTGCTTCTCATGTAAAGTTATTTTATTTGAAAATGACGCTAAAATGAATTGTAGTCAACGGAATGCTTAAGGGCTACTAGGCCCTTTTCGGGTGGAGATTTCCCCATGGGTGTTTCAACTTCCGGCTATGCTCCTACTCCCTTGGGAGCAACTGCAAGCATTTGTAAGATTTGTCTGTAAGCATCGTGCTCATAGACAGTAAAAGAGAATGGACCGTGGGATGGCGTCGTTTTCAATGGGAGCCGTTGAAGCAAGATTCTGAAATTTTTAATTGGTCACCACGAAACTGCGCAAGCATGTGGTGACGTACGGTCACGTCGGCCAACGAACCCGAATACGATAAATTGAGTGGTAGATGCTCAATGAGAAATCAGACAGTGTATGATAATTTTCTTAATAAATATTTTTCTACTGTTAAAGCTGCAATCACTTACTGGAGTGGAAGGCTAATATTGTACGTGGGGACTTGATTCTTTGTCAACTAACTTTGGTTCCAGGCAGTCTTGCAAGCCAGTATGTCAAGGGAGCTAGCTAGTTAGCATGTACATACCAAGCTATAGCGTGTAGCTTAGCTTAGCCATCTTTCTCAATTCACTTGCATCGAATAGTAAAATCCATAAAGATAGCGATTCTCCTTACAAACAAATACCAATTTGTAAGCTTATTTTTTGAGAAATACTGATGTAAATGTTTCCCCAACATGAATAGAAAAGTAAACAGGCATGACCATGGCTACGGTTTGTTATCCAAACAGTACGATAAATTTTCTCCTGTGCGACAGAAACTCACTAGCTGTTGCATGATTTGTGACACCATTTTTAGCACAATTTCAGATAAACATTTCTTACAAGGCAATAACATGACAGATTTACGATCAAAGCAGATATGTTTTGCTGTGTCCTCCGGTTTTTAACAGTGCCAATATCAAGGCACAGAGTGTTTCTCATGTAAAGTTATTTGATTTCAAAGTGACACTAAAATGAATAGAAGACAATGGAATGCTAAAGGCTATTGGGCCCTTTCCGGGTTGGGATTTCCCCATGGGTGCTTCAACTTCCGCCTATGCTCCTACCCCCTTGGTCTTGCTCCCGCTAGTAGGGTGACCACCTGCTAATAAACCCAAGGGGGGACAAGGGGTATGTTTCTGAAGGACAATGTGGACACAGCGGCGCCCCCACCCCGTGGTCAAGGCTTGGATATACTCGCCGCGCGCAGTCAGACTCACTGGTTTACCCATTTCTAGTACATACTACCTTACATGTAATAATACCCTATTCCCCTAAACATGGGTACTTGCTGATATACGTTGATGAATAGGCCACCCAATGTGTATTTTTTTTCTAAATAAAGATTCATAATACTTTGACCATTCAATGAATTGACAGATGCACTTCCACTAACTATTTACTTAAGCTATTTATTTTCCATTACAATTTATTCACTTTAAATAAATTATATATAAAATTGAGTCTGAGGACAGTGTTGCCAGATTGGGCGGTTTTCCGCCCAATTGGGCTACTTTTGATTACATCTGGCGGGGAAAAAATGCATTGGGCGGGTATATACAATTTGGGCTGCTTTTGCCAGCAACTGGCGTTTTTTTAATATTGTGAAAACTGCACAACAAACCGTTATTTTATGGTTTAAATACAATACAAATACAAAATTTAGTATACATCACTCCCTCGTATTATGGTCACATCAACAAACTAGCGTAGTGCGCCGACGCAGATTCTGCGTAAAGGTAATTGATTTTTATTATTTGCGCCATGACAGCTTTGTTAATTGCGTCCACTGTTTTAATGTATTTACTGCATGGCTTAAAATAACTTTTCACGGCGTTGTGTGCTCTTGATCCATGTTAGCTGTCATACTGTAGTAGACTAACAGCTGTAGCGCCGTGCGTCTTTCAGCACCCTGGTGGAGAGTGACTGTTCATGTAAATATGGTCTCCATATGTCCACAGTAATCTTTTTATGTGTAAATAGCAGGTGGTTACTGCTGCTGTGTTAACTTGGGCCTGGCACTGGGATACACGAGGTGTTTGGCAAGTTCTGTGATTGTTTTATTATGCTCTTTTTGGTTGTGATTTGCTATCTGTAACAGTCTAGATATTTCTGCAGTAACGAGTAATGCCACAAGTGGGTGGCGCCTACTTTTTTGTATTGTGTATGCACTATCTGGTTCTCCCCTGCCACACGGACTTCCATTCTCTTTCTTATGCTTATATTCTCTTGTACGTGGTGATAGCATATCAGCCTATGCGATCCTACGCATGTATGATTAATAAACGCAAATACCGTTGAGATCTGGCAACTTAAGCCTTTGGGCGGGATTTTATTGGATTGGGCGGGTTTCAAACTGTGATTGGGCTGGAAACTGTCACTCTCATCTGGCAACACTGTCTGAGGATTCACTAGCATTGCAAGAATTGTACTGGGACGGAACGAGAAGGAGGAGGAAGGATGGTGAACTTTGTACTCTCTACTAAGCAACTCTTTAGCTAGGTGCCTTATGCCTGTATGAGTCTGTGTGTGCAGGGGGTGCGTGTGTTCACAGTGTCCCTGCTCTGGCATACTTATCTAAGGCACATGTATCTCAGTGTGTGTATGTGTAGTCGATTTACTCTGCGTTGCTCTACACCTCTGTTAGCTTATTATGTCCTCCTTGTGTAAGTCGCTTTGGATAAAAGTGTCTGCTAAGCGTAATGTAGCATAATGTAATGCAATGAACCTCCATGTCCGATTGAGAAGGTTGTTTAACAAATGTCACAAAAAGCCCTCTCGGTATCCCCCTCACTTTCAGCAACAAACATTCACTTCCCCAGTCTTTCTCGTACCCACACCTTCTCTTTTTAATTGGTGTTGGCGGTGCCTCACACTCAGCCTCAGCGGCTTCTTTCTCAATTTTTCGAATTGGAAAGCACGCGTCTAAGTTCCTTCCCAGTGTGTGCGTGCGGTGTCATGACAACAAGGAAAAAGTTGACAACAACCTAGTCAGCTGTTCAAATGAGGGGTGGGTGTGGCGACAGTGGCGTGCTAAACTGTCAAGTAATGTTCATTTGGCTGCCTGGGGCTCGGGGAGATAAAGCGACAAACTTTTTATTTTTGATTAAGCATTGATTATGCAAGACATGGTCTCAATTTGCGGGACACGTGAATTGGGCTTCAAACGCTGTACGTTCACGAGCTTTCGGGTCATGTGACATGGTCGCATTTTTGTGACGATAGCCGTATTTGACTTGAAACCGTTTTTCAGTCTGACGCTGAAAATGTTGCATTGTGGTTAGAAATTGTTTCCGACTTGCCCGAATTGTGTGAGGATGTCACAAAAATGCGACCATGTCACATGACCTGAAAACTCGCGGGAGCAAGCAAGGTTGCTCCCACACAACTGCAAGTGGCTAACTAATGCCTCCTTGGTGACGCTGCTTTGCCGTGGTTGGTTAAAAGTTCACAGACATCTGTGCGGGTGCATTTTCCGGTGCTTCCCCACTCAACTTGTCATGTAAAGTGTACGTTATTTAATTCCAATTTGAAAACATATCTCTTCTCTCTATTTTTACCTTGTTCTGATGGTTTTGGTGTGTTAATCTGACTCTGTCAAACCCAGCCTTTTATTTATTTAATTATTAATCTAACTTCCATTTCATTGTCCATATTATATACCTACTTCTGGTCTTTGTTTTATGGTTTTGCTGTCTTAGTTTTCATGTTTGTATTGTGGAGCACTTTGGGGCAACTCGTTTTGTTTCAATGTGAATCTAAAAAATAAGAAAGACTCGGCTTGAATTGAACTCTCAGTGCACCCCACTACTACCATAGACAGTAGAGGACTACAACCCCCACCCTCCCTCCTCACACATTACTTGTGTGTCATCTGCTACGGAGATCGGGGAGGTGCAAGCTCAGTCTCGTTTAAGATTTGTGTTCCACTTTATTTTCCACATTTAATGCCCACCCCTGCTGTGACCAGCAATTCTCGTTGACATATGCAGGCAGATGCAGACAGACGGGCTGGCATCTCAAATACGGCTATTTTTACACATTTCGGGCAAGTCTGACACAATTTGTAATCATCATGCAACATTTTCAGCCCAGAATGCACCTCTGACTGCAAACGGCTGCAAACGGTTTTATGAAGTCAAATGTGATTCGCATTTGTCATTGTGATCACCCAGCACACCACAGCACACAGTGCACACATGGGTGTGATAGTGCACAGGGAACTGTGTCTGCTGTTGCAACACGGACAGCTGTGATAGCTCACCGTGCAGTTTTCAGGTGGGCCCTTTTCCCATTGGTGCTTCCATTTCCATATATGTTCCTGCCCCCTTGGGTTATTCAACCTTGTTCCCAGCCCAGACTGTGTGTGACTGATGCAATGGTGGAGAGGTGGCGTCATCTGCTACTGTGATACGGGTGTGTGCCTATGTTCCCACAGCTCTGTGTTCCCACAGCCCTATGTTCCCACAGCCTTATGTTCTATCATTTCTAAGTTTTTTTTTTTCATTACAAAATTAGGCCATATGTTCCCACATTTCCTTTATCATCAATTTGCATCAAATTCTATCTCCATTTCTCCCAATTTGATAGTCAGGTACACCCCTACTGACACCACCACTCTAACATAAGGTTGAGTGACCCTTATATAAACCCTTATATTACCAAAATTAAACTCACCTCCATGAATTAATGCAATTTAGACACCGCACACTTTTCTAGACTTCTTTAATAACCAGTATACATTCAAACAATCTGAAGAACAAAAAAACAAAAAATACAAAGCTCAATTTACTACAGGGAGCTTCACTTTTGCAAAGAACATGTTAAAATTATGCCTGGGAACAGCACATGTCTATTTCATCACAGACTATCTGAAAACAGGGCTTGAAGTCTAAGATACCAAACTTCCCCTTTAAAAAATCCATATGCTAATTTGAAAACATGGGTCTTTAGAGCACTTTTGAATTTTGAAACAGATAATAAACAAATAATAACAATAAAAATAAATAAAAATAATGCCTCAGGAGCTGTGCAGTCCTAAGTGGACCTAAGCCACTTGAGTGTAGAGACGGGGCCTGAATTGCCTGCCTGGGATGTAGCCAGAGCGGTGAAGATTATCCATGCTGTCCACAATTGCTACTGAGACAAATCGAGTTAAAAACGGTATAAAAATGACTTGACTTACAGTTTGTGGGAACATAAGGCTGTGTGAACATAGGGCTGACCCCTGCTGGGCAGTTTTTTTTTTTTTTTTTTTCGAAACAGGACGGCAAGACCATAGCCTTCTGCGTCAGGCAGTGTTACCTACTGGCCAAACCCGTGTCAACAGCTCAAGTCCTAAGTCAAAGTTGCGTTATAGTAAACCTATTGCTGCCTGAGGGGGCGTGGGTGTGCACTACAGTGAACTACAACCAAGTTCCCTCCTGCTTGTGTTAACACGGTGCTATGTTGGCCTCGTGATCAGTTTGAGTTCTGCTGACGCTCTTGCTCCGCTGATAGGTCAGAACTGTGTTTGTTAGAGCCTAGTAAACCTTGGTCTTTTCCGATGTGTGTGCATTGGCAGGGTTGTTCCTACTCCGCCTCTGCATCAGTATGCCAGGCTGTGACCGGTTCATGGGTAGACAGTAAGCCAAAGTTTGGCCTACTGCCACCAGATCTGGTTCAGGTGAAGGCTCTATGGCGGGTATCACGGAATAGCGGACTCCAGTCCGGATCCGGACCGGGAGATGGTTCTATCCGGACCCGTGAACAATGCTAAAATAAGTAGTGTCATTTTCATGGAGCGGTTTTGAACGGCCGTTTTTGGACCACCTCGTTGGGCCGCGTCATCTGCTCACACGGCTTCTCCTATCACTGCTATGCTGATGATACACAGCTGTACCTGTCGTTCCGACCAGATGACACCACGGTCTCTGCACGCATCTCTGCCTGTCTCTCCGCATGGATGAAGGAACACCACCTCCAACTCAATCTGTCTAAGACTGAACTGCTGGTGATCCCAGCCCAGGAGTCAATCCACCATGATATCAGCCTGAATATGGACACTGTCACGATTGCTCCGAACAAGGTTGCTAAAATCCTCGGCGTCGTGATTGATGACCGGCTATCTTTTTCTGACCACATTGCCTCCGTAGCGCGGTCGTGCCGTTTTGCGCTATATAACATTAGAAAAATCAGACCGTACCTGACCCAATATGCTACTCAGCTCCTGGTTCAGGCTATGGTCATCTCTCGCCTCGACTATTGCAACGCCCTTCTGGTTGGCCTTCCTGCTTGTGCAATCAAACCATTGCAAATGGTTCAGAATGCAGCAGCACGACTGGTTTTCAATCAACCCAAAAGGTCGCATGTCACTCCTCTCTTCATCAACCTGCATTGGCTCCCGGTGACTGCCAGAATTCAACACAAAGCTTTGACTCTAGCCTACAAAGTCACTTCTGGATCTGCCCCCACCTATCTCAACGTCATACTGAATGCTTACATCCCGTCCAGAACCTTGCGATCCTCCAATACGAACCGCCTGGCCGTACCCTCTCCCAAGACAAAGCGAGGTCACTCCAAACTTTTCTTGGTTGTTGTCCCTCAGTTGTGGAACAACCTACCAGTCCCTACAAGAGCAGCAACTTCCCTCTCGACCTTCAAAAAGCTCGTGAAGACCCTTCTTTTCCGAGACTGCTTAACAAAACCAAATTGCTCGAAAGGGAGAAACTGAAAAGACCCTGAAAGACACTGAAAACCGTTGATTTTAAAGACGAATGGACAGCAAAGTATATGTTCATACTCCCGGTCAGCAGTTCCAAGCCTGTCTCCCTCATATGCTCTGTGACCGTGGCATTGATTAAATGTGAAGCGCCACTATGAGACGAAACACAGCTCCTTTGAGCTCATGAACTTGTCCCGCGTAGTCCCAGTTGAGGGCAACAGAAAATTACCGAACTGCAAGCGCAGTATGCTAGATCAGTGATTCTTACGCCCCGTGTCCACTAGCAAGTGAAGCGAATTCCGTCTCTCCGCATCCCCCCCTCCCCTTCGGACGCTTGGGGGTGTGTAGTTCTGATCAGGTCCGCGAATGTCATGGAAGGGCGGGAATATTTCTTGTATGTTATTTACACATGTGCAAATACCAGAAATAATAATCTAATGTAAGGGTAAGGGTCATACAAGCAGGGGTGAGAAAAACGACAATAATCAACCTCTCGTCATTTATTTTGACAGTGAGTTGACCGTGAAATGTACTGTAATCATTGTCCTACGTCATACCTGCTTTATACACTGTTGATCTGCTATTGGCTAGCCGCCCTGTGTTGGATGCGTTCATTTGCATAAAGTTCGGCATGGCTGAACTTTTGGTCGCGCCGCACCCCTCGAGTTGGCCGCGCCGCCTACCCACAATTCTTTGCAGAAGCGGAATTAACGGTCGGTCGCATCCCATAGAAATGAATAGGGGTTCTGCGGTGCGGAGTTCGCTTCGCTTGCTAGTGGACACCCGGCGTTAAGCTGGGGGTCGCGACTTTGGTGGGGTCTCCGAATTATTTTTCTGTCAGAAAATAGCATGTTATTTCACCAGGTGAAACCAAGAACAAAGTAAAATTCAAATCTGCTTTTTCGTATTCATAGGCGCTGCTAACAGTGTTCAGCGTATTGTCAAGGGCTACAGTTCCGACAGAAACAATGCCGTGGTGCAAACGAAGGGTATGCAACATGCGGCGCATAGAGAGACTGACAAATGACAGATAAATGCCTGTTTGTTTATATTACCTTTGTGTTTATTGGTTAAACATGGCTATGGCATTAATCTGTGTGTATTGAAATTAATTTTGACTAATTTAGACAACAATTCACTGCTTCTTGTAGGCTACAGTTTTGGTTAGCGGTTCAACATTTTATTTTGGAATGTTGAGACGGTGGGCTTGGGGATGTTGTTGCTATGGTCCTTTGACGTCGTTCATGTTGTCTTTCTGCATTCAACATCCATCCACAACCTGCTTATAGCTTCATATTGAAGTTAGCACAACTAGCAAAACTGCTATTGTGCTGTTGTTCAGTCTGTAGCATGTCATCCTAGTTCTCATTCTCTCAGCGCTGGAGAGTGGCAGGGGCAGGAGGAGTTAAAAATACCTAGTTTTTGTGATGGTGTTGCATTGACATTTTAGTTTCACCAAAACACTATGCTTTTAAGTGAAGACCAATTAAGCCATTGAATTAAATGCTAATCCTATTCCTATAGATGCAATTGAAAAAAAAAAAATTCTATAGATCTAAGAGCCTGTAAAACCGCACCAGAATGCATGAAATTACATATAATTTATAGCAAATTTTTGGGTGAGGGCCCCTACACGCCTCTGAAACAATGTAATTTGCTGCTCCCAAAACAAAACAACACTACTAGCCACATTTCTTATGCTATTAGCCAGCCTAAAGATTGGACAGGTCCAGCCTGCCCAATGCAATTACAAGGGGTTTGGGGCAAACGTGGTGTCGCCAGACCTCATCAGTTTTTTTTTTTTTTTTTTGGGGTCGCCAGACAAAAAGTTTAAGAACCACTGTGCTAGATCAGCCTGACTTATCACACACACATTCACAGCCCAACAACGTGCAAACGAGTGCACTTTAAAGATAGCATGGATTTTAGGGCAACATAAAAAAAACATTCAGTGCAGTAGCGGTTCTTGGGGGGGGCGGGGTGGTCCTTTGCCCAGTGCGCAATTTCGTGAAGGGCGCCATTCCGTTGGCGTCACGAGCGCTTAAAATATATATATATAATCAAAAAACATTTTTTATTATCTATCATATCACTGCGTAGGAAATTGGCAAGTTGGCGCCCCCTTTGGCTGCAGGCGCCCCTGCTGAGAAGGCCCTCTGCACCGAAGCTGTGTGTGACAAGAAGGGGAAGGGGGAGAGGGCGTGGGGGACAGTTCACCTCTGGGTCTCTCAAATGCAATGCACAAGCGAGCGAAGTCAGTCACACATAAGCGTCCTTCCCAATAACGCACATTTCTTTAATAATATTATATTTACAGGTTTAGAATTCCTGCACGTTTTTTTTTAATTCTGTGAAAGGGCTAATAAAAAAGGGCAATACAAAATGCGGTCACCAAGGTGAATTGGTTTAGTCTTAACTCCTGGTCGGCAGTGACAGTGTTGGGGATGGGAAATACAGTATGTTGACTGTCGAGTGACAAACAGGAGATGGACAGAAAAAGGTCAAAGCCATTAGAAGAGTAGAAACGAGCAAAAGATGAAGGTATGCAACTGTTCCCCCTGCATGATTACGTTATCCATGCCATGAATGAAGGGCTAATGTTAATCATGGTATAACTCTTACGCTTGTTAGCCTCCTAGCTATGATGCTACGATTGCTATACTTAACAATAATTCGGTCTTAGCTCAACAAACACAAGGTCTAATTTCACCATAAGATTTGGCTTTGCAACAAACTGTTACAAGTTCAGTTATTATTGATTTACATAATTTAGATTAATGTTGAGCCTTGTCATTAGCCAACAGAATGTTGTTATGATAGTTTCAACATTTGCAATTTGCTGCAACTCATAGTTTGCATAGTTTAACTATAGGCTAGTTTAGCGTAGTTAACCAGTCATACCTGAAGGTGTAACAAGCACACTGTAGAATTTGAGACAGTAACCAAGGAGCTAATTGTTCCTCCCTAAAAGATAGATTAATATAGCGTCTAATGACAGACATTTGGCACGTAAGGGCATGTTAATATAATATTGCAGTTTATGGATGTTTTGTATAAGAGTTTTGTAGCCTACAGTATTTTGATGTTAATTTCAATTGCAATTCAGGGGCTCCCTTAAAATATTTTGGAGCATCCTCTGCCACTATATTATTTGTTGTATTTATATATCTGATTGTATATATTTTTGCCACTATTTTTATGGAGTATGTCATTGTAATTTGTGTTCATGATAACTTAAACTTTTTTGAAAGTTCTGATAATGAGAAACACTGTATGGTCATAATAAAACGTGCAAAATTCAGTTTTTTTTCCCCCTGGGGGGAGTAATTCAATGTAGAACCGCCACTGATTCAGTGAGTTCATTTAGTTAATGTTTCCTAAGTTTACTTTTTTAATTGAAGAGGCCTTCAATTCCTAAGGCATGGACCTCTTGCATTATATAGAAAAAGAGTTCCACTCAGGTCACACTATTATTATTTTTTTTATTCTGAGGTTTCCCTTTTGGTTGATTTGAAATAAAAGCCTTAAACTTATTTGACTGCATGGGACTACTTTTATTTATGATAACAGAGATAGGCTGGAATATGTCGTCTTATTTCCTGCATTTGAAGTTAAAAATAAATATTGTTACCTTTTGAAAATGTGGACATGCGGGACCTTGGCTCGGACCTTCTACTTGGGCAAAATTTAATAACCGGACCTCGGTGACTTTTAATTGAATACCCCTGCTCTATGGTATCCTGTGTGATGCTCATACAGCGTTATTGTGTTTACACAGTGTGTAATGGCTCAGTGCTTAAGTTACTGTGACTGGTGGCTTTTCTTGCTGGGGAGCGCGATGCTTCATGGTGGGGCGAGTGGACACATGTCTCCTAGCCTAGTGGGGATCCATGTTCCCATTGGTTAACGCCAAATGTGTTTGACAGACAGAGAACAAACTGGTTATGTATATAACCCAGGTCCTGTGAAGGAGAACACGAGGCATTAGCCTTTCTGAATTGAAGCCCTTCTTCAATCCAAACCAAACAAGCAAATATTCGGTATGTCGGAATTCCAAATTTTACTCAATGAGGTGTGCAGCTGAAGTAGGCTACAATCTTCAGCAGATTCAAGGCCTTGACAGCCATCGAGAGAATCACACTATCCCCGCAGTTTTTTAAACACTGTCCATCAAAAATGTCTTCACAAATCACGTCACTCCCTTTTTGTTACGCCCATGCAACTATCGTGTTCCAAGCTTTTTTTGACAGACTTTATTTTGCCCCTTCTGCGTCTGGGTTATTTTTTCCTTAGTTGCCTCGAAATGTTCCCGTTTATGAAGTGCCCACACAAGTCACATTTCGGATCACAGTTTAATTATGCCCAATTTTACTAACACTGATACTAACACTACTGTGTCACTTACATGATGTCATGGTAGTTACATGATAGTTCCAAAAAATGTCTTAAGACGACATCTTCAGGTGCAGGTAGCCTATTTTTACTTAACATGCTCTGGGTGTCTCCACTCAAGCCAGGCAGTAGCCTTTTGATCTGCAGTGTGCATTGAGTGAAGTGACTGTTTCGATACGCCTCTGTAACACTGACATACTAACACAAAATCGTTGTCTTGGGCAAAATTGTTGACAAGTTATTTAACAAAAACTGTTTTTTGACACCTGGCTTCGACGATAAACATCGCCCCCTATGCCGAAATGTCACAAAATTTAGTACACATTAAAAGAAAGCTATTTAGAGTTGTCATGTCAACTTTGACAAAATTTGAGCAATTAGAAGCCAATATATGGGAGTTTTGAAGAATTTTAAGCGAAATGGTTTATCTCAAGATAAATCCTGTGATAACTTTTGGTCAAACATTGTGTGTAGATGACATATACCAAATTTGGTGAGATTCACTAGAACGGCCTATGACGAGTTTGGATTCGTTTTCGCAGTGTTAAAATTTCACGTAAATTGTTTTCGTTGGAAGTGGGCGTCGACCAGTGTTTTCAATGCGTGAGGGTCAATAGATTTCACAACAAAAAAAATTGGTTGTAAACATTAGCGTTCGCTAGATAATAGACAAAATGACATTTTGTACAATTACAGCGCCCCCTATGGGCCAAATTTTATGGCATGGGTGGTGCTTTTAGAGGTCTTTGTGCTGTTTGTGCATGACATTCCCACCTACTCTGTCCAAGATATTGGCAATACAAAATCACAATTTTTGCATTTACTCATATAACCAGGTGGCACTATGCTTTAAGTGAGTGTTTATGGGCTGGGTCGATACGCCTCTGTAACACCAACATATCACAAAAATGTCATGTTCTTGGGTGAAATGTTCATTGAGTTATTCAGCAAAAACTTTTGGGCGATTCTCTCCCCCTTTGATGGACACTGGCAAAGCGGGGCAGTGGCCCTTGGGGGCCAAAAGCTTCTAGTCGCTGAAAAAGTTCTAGAGCTACATGCCTACAAAAATTCATGTCCCCCAGACTTCCAGTGTCCCGGCAATCGTTGACGGAAAATTGCTTAAAAAAAGGGAAAAAAGTTGCGGCAACACTATAATGACCGCTTTCAGTACAAGGGGCTGGTTTACCAGGCTATTTAAAAAGGCACAGCAGCGTTTTTCACCAGAACTCCTGAGTCAAATGAAAATGCCACAAAAGCGAGCTATGAGGTGGCAACGTTGATTGCGAGGCACTGCAAACCTTTTACTGATGGTAAATTTGTCCTGAGAAGAAGCAAGATTTTGCCAATGTTTGCCTGTCTCGTAACACTGTGGCACGGAGAACTGAAGACATTTCGTCCGATATTAAGAGACAGAGACAAAGGGTGTCGGGTTTGATTTTGTTTCTTTAGCCTGCGACAAAGCACGGATGCAACTGATATCTCTCAGCTACTGATTTTTGAGGACGTGAGCAAAGAGCTTCCTTGATGACGCTCCAGACCACCTGCAGATGGAGCAGCAGCTCCCTCATGTCAACTTTTACCGCCAGCTGGATAAAGGCATGTTAGATTTTAAGATTTGCTAAAAAAAAATCATGATTATCATGATGCTTATTTGGCTCGACATACCTGTGCGAGAAGACATTCTCACTTATGATCTTTAACAAGAACCGTGTGAGGACAAGACTTAGTGACTCTCACTTGCGTGACATCTTGCGCATCAAAACCACTGTCTTTGAGCCAGACCTGGCCTTTTTGCTGCAATCTAAATCTCAGTACCACCACTCACATTAGTGCAGGCAAGTTATTTGTTTTCTGGGGTAGCCTAAATAAATTTAAAAAACACAGTGATTTGTGTGTGTGTGTGTGTGTGTGTGTGTGTAATGTGTGTGTGTGTGTGATTGTAATCAAAACCCTCAGTGGTTTGTACTTCTGAATAAGATAACTGTTAGTGTTATTTTCTTGTTCACATGGTATAAATTCATGTTTACAGTTTAAATTAGTGTTTTTTTTTTTTCACTCACTTTTCCTTCATTTTATTACTGGTCTTCAAATATAAAATGCACAGTAATTTTGGTAAAAATACATGTGAAGACATGAAAAGTATGCCATTGCAATAAAATGTTAATTTGCATATTATTATTATTATTATTATTATTATTATTATTATTATTATTATTATTGTGTTATTATCGTGTCATTATAATGGTTGGCCATCACACATGTTCACCTCGCCAAATCCGGCCCCCCTGGCAAAAAGTTTGGACACCCCTGGCCTAGTACCTACCAGCCTAAACATGTCTTTTCCATTGCTACACATAATACTGCTGGAAACTCACAAAAAATCCAAACACTGGCCAAAAACTTGTAGGATTTTGTTCAGTATTATCCACAAACTGGTGCAAGCCTGCAGTTCGCTTATTAAGCCAACTTATTTTGCCTTATTGTATCTTCCTATCATCACTCAACGGCCTTTACAGCTGAAATACACACTAACCTGAACCTGCAATTCAGTCATGTTTCACTCCTCTGACATGCAAGGTTTTCCGACCTGTTTAACTACTGTGGCATTTGACACCTTTGATGAGAAGATTGATGTGTGTGTCGTGCAAGTATGAAGGGTCGGGCACATCGATGACGTCACTTTCTTCCACGCATGCCACGCCACGGCACAACGAGTATACTAGAAGCTTAATCCATAGACAGTAGAAGAGAATAGACGAGGTGGTGGCAAAGTGAAGGAATATGCTCTCATTCAGAAACCAAATGTTAACAGGAGACACAAAACACCATTACAAGTTACCTTTTTAGTTGCAAATGGACGCTTATTCAGTGGAATTATTCGCAAAATCTGAGTATACCTGTTCAGCTTTAATAGCTCAGTGGTAGGCTGTGCTACTTCCATTGGTTTGAATGGGATTTCCCCGAAGAAATTGCATTGGAGGATGTAGTAATTCTTAGCCAGAACTAACATGTCTACCACCTAGGGATTTTGCAGGATTATAGTCAGGTGTATGTTCAACCAATTACACCAAATTGGTTGTATATGTCAGGAAGCTTACATCCACAGAGGATCTTTGGTTAGTTCTTCAAGATGTTTGGCACAAGCTACCAGCCTAGTTCCTTCAAAAAGTCTATGAAAGTATACCTAGAACAATTGATGCTCTTTTGAAGGCAAAGGCTGATCACACCAAATATTGATTTGATTTAGGTTTTTCTTTTATTCATTCACTTTAATTTGTTAATTGATTAACACAAATGATTAACACTTCCAATTTTGAAGGCATTCCTAGTTGACAGCATTTTTTTCACACCTGCCTAAAACTTTTGCACATTACTGTATATATTTATGCACAGCAGATTTTGTAATGACGGTAATGAAACTGATACCATTGCTATTTTTAGATACAGTGGAATACCTTATTGCTGTATGATCACCCAGCCCTACATTGGTGTTGCTATTTCACACAGGCAGCCATAAGTGTCGTTCTAACCAGTTAGACCAGGAGGAACTGAGAATAGGCAGGTTGGCCAGACTGACTTGAATGCCAAATTCAGTGTATTCAGTGTAGCGTCACAGGCAGTATGGGTGGGCCCAGGCTGCACAAGACTATGAAAATGCACTAAAATCTAATTTTAAAGTATGTGACATGCTTGCACTAATCATTTATATTACTAAAGCTCTATTGCTGCACTTTACAATGTTACTTTACCAAAATCATTGCCTTCCTCCAATTTCATTAGGATGATTTGTCCATGTAAAATAGAATTTTCACACTTCTGCAACACTGTATCAGAGGTGGGTTTTGTCCTATTGTGTGTCAGGGAAATATAAACAATGAGCCTAAGGTTACTCTTTAAAAAAGGAAACCATTGTTATGTTGGCCAGACAAAACCAGGCTGAACCTGAGAAGGAAGCCCACAGTGCCGGTACGAAACACTTCCTTGTGTGCGGAGACAAAGGCACATCATATTAGACAGAGGAGTGCCAGAGACAGCAAGGCAAAAGGGCAATTATTAAATGCAAATAACCTGATAGAGTCTCTGGCAACAACGGCTCTAGTTGGTATGACAGCAACAGCTGTGACATGCGGATATAATCGATCTGATGACACATTTCAGACACTGAGGAGGACATGTTTTTGGGTGGACTACCACTAGGGCAAGGTTTTACTGAGTTTGGATTGCAGTCGCTGACAGGCAAAGATGCTGATACTATCTGGACTGCCACTTGTAGGCAGATCTGTGACTGGGGTCAGCCACATTGTCCCAGGTCTGTTTTGATTCGGGGCATAATGTCGCTGGCAGCCTCTCGCAGGAACATTTGTGCCAGATCTGTGGCAGATAGGAGCCAACTCTAGCCTGGCATTGTTGCGGCAGGGGACACCTTTGGCAAGGCCTGTGCCTGTGATGCCCAGTGGACGCGAAGAGTGAGTCTGTGTTCGTGTGAGTTTGACAAAAGGCCTTGGAACGCTAAGCAAGTCGAGTTGATATTACAGGGGGCTGTTGCCAGGAAACCCGGCGCACCATTGTGGGTCAAGTCTCACATTTCCTAGAGAGCCGTTTGTGTTGTTGCTATGACAAAGGCTTTGGTGTCATGGCCGCTCAGTCTCCCAGACGAGAGATGGGCTTCAAGGTGCTGTTCCAGTTGACCTAGTTCACCTCTGTCCTGTCCAGCCTCTGTGAAGTATTCATAGGCGATGGGTGCCTTCCAGGGAATCCCTGGGTGTAAACTTTAACGAGGCTGCTCCCACTGAATAAAACAGTTTCATAAAGTGATACAGCTGACACAGGTGGCTTGAATGACTTTTTAACGGAGAGAGTGATTTACTGTAGAATTAGATGAGCCAAAAAAGAATGCCACACAGAAGCAGGAGACGCTGCACACAGCAGCTGCACAGCATCTGGCCCCAATGTGGCATGAGTATGGCCCATTGTCAGAGAAAGTGTGGAAGATATATTGGTTGGTAATTAGTCATCATTTACTACTTATTAACAGTTTTAATTTTAAAACTATAATTTTATCTGTCTGTCTATCTATCTGTCTGTCTGTCTGTCTATCTGTATTTTTGCATTTGTGCCATTAATACTGAAGGTTGTTGTTTGTATAATGTGCATTTAATTAACAAATAACTCATTAATTCATTGTTTGTTTGTTTCAACCCACCCTATCCCCCACCCGACCGCCCAGAACGATCCCCCTCCCCCTTACTATTCGGTGTCAGTGCACACACAGCCTCCCCTGCGTCCCTACGAGGAGGTCATGTATGGCAACGGGCTCGGGGTGCCACCCTACCCCCAGCCGCACTACATCCCCCAGCATGCCCCTGTGGTCGCCACCACTGTCACACAACCCCACCTCCGTGAGTCATTCTCTATTTTCTCCTCTCTTCTCTCCATCATCTCTTTTTTTCTTGCTACTGCTTTATCATAATCAGGATTTACAGCGATGTTCACGTTTTTCAACATCTCATAAAAAAAGCTCTAATTGACATCTGACCTTTTTTTTCTCTCCTGAGAGTTGCTCAAGATAGTGCAGTTGAGAAATACGGCAGCCTTCCTTGACTTTGCCAAAAGTCAAACTGAGACTCAACTTAAGATCTCAGAATATTCATTCTATTTATACCTGTTTCTCATGATGGGTAGAAACAGGTGAGATCTGATGTTGTTGCTTTCCTACAGAGATGGACGTCCCATTTTTAGAAAATAAAAGTACTGCAGCATATTTGTTTGAGCCAATGCACTGAACCGACTGATGTTAATTAGCACAACTCTTCAGCCAGGTTAGGTCACCTGTGTTAAGAGCACAGGTAGAAGAAATACATGGCAGGACGTTTACTTTCTTAAGCCAGTTTGTCCTCTTCTGCTATGTTATGAGTTGGACTAGGACAAAAGAGAGAACGGGCATGAATCAGGAATAGCTACATATTATGTAAAGTAGTGTGTCAAAGCCTGACATGTTATACAAGGCTTATTAAACAACTTCCTCTTATTGTTTGAGGAACAGACGTTCTTCATTTATGTTTGTGGTCTTTCTTTCTGTATAATTTCTGCTGTTCTCTCTCTGTCCCCTCACGTGGTATAGCTCCTGTTGCACTTGGTTTCATGTCAAGATAACCTCCTGCACCCATCTGTCATATGAAACCATTGACATACAGTCAATGTATGAAACACTAAAGTTTTTTTACATAAAGGTCAGGATGACTATTTCCAAAAGTAGATGCATCTACAATTATCCATACACTGACACATACAGGGAAGCATGTATGTACATTTGCATATACAGTACGTACACAGATACACAGTCAGTTATATGTGCACATACACACACATACACTCTCTCACACACACGCACACACACACACACACACACACATATAGAGGAAGATAGAGAGAGACAGAAACAGAGAAACATCTGAAGTTTACTGACGCTGTGCTGTTTTTTTGCTTTCTATAGCGCCCTCCAAGGGCCGCCAGAGGCAGTGCTGTGGTGGGACTACGCAGTGCTATGGGGGCTCAGGGGGAGCTGTGGTCCTACTGGCCCTGCTCGCCGTTGCCATCTGGCTGGGGGGTAGGTCATATTCTGCACCCACAACTGTACCTACGGCATCAGCCCCTTGATCTTCCAATGTCCTTAATAGCAAGTGTGGGTCACATTTTGAAAGGCACACACAGTAGATGCTTCATAAAGTTGTGTGACACTTTTTAAAATCTAATATTTTGTTTGGAATGCTCATTTTTGTATTTATGTTTTTGGTTTAGTGCTCCTGGTGCAACTTGTTGTTTTTCTGTAAAATAATCATTCTTTTTGGCATACTCCCTCCTTCTCTCTCTCTTTCTCTCTCTGGCTCTCCCTCTCTCTCTCCCACTCCTTGTCCCAGTGCACTATGGCATGCGGCTGGCGACCGAAGTGCTCATCCAGGGTCAGGGCAGTAAGGGCGGCTCGGAGCCCCCGACAGGAACAGCCACACCCGACACCTGCTCCAACACCACCGTGCTGTGTGACGCACACCGTGACTGCCAACAGGGCAGCGATGAGACCAACTGTGGTGAGCAGCTTTGGCCCAACTACACACACACACACACACACACACACACACACACACACACACACACACACACACACACACACACACACACACACACACACACACATTTTCATACAAACCATGAATCTGTCACAAACAGGCATATACATATAGGGACTTGGTATGCATTCATATTAATGAATCTGGACAGCTACACAGTGAACTCACGTAAACAAACCGAGTCCAAAACAAACAGAAATACATTTTCACATACACACACACATACACGCAAGCACACACACACACACACACACACACACACAACACTATGATTGTGATTTTATCTGTCTTAAATAATTATCTTCCTGTCACACTCCCTTTTCCATTTAATTTCCTTTTTTGCCTCTCTTTATCTCTCTCTACCTCTAATCACTCTCTCTCTCCCTGTCTTTAACCTATTTCTCTCTCTCTCTCTCTCTCTCTCTCTCTCTCTCCCTCTGTCTTTCTCTGCTTGTACTCTTTCTGTTTCACTTTCTCCCTTTCCCAGTGCGGTTTGGGTCAGACGGCAGTTTGCGGGTGAGGACATTTTTGGATGGCCGCTTCCTCCCCATGTGCTATCAGGGCTGGGACAAAAGCTTTGCTGACCAGACTTGCGCCCAGCTGGGTTTCAGACGGTGTGTTCTGCCTTCGCACTCCACATATATACACATATTTTTACATGTTTGTGAGTTCCTGTTGTGCTCTGATGCCAACATATACATCCATTTGTGCCTTTGTGTCAGTTGCTAAAATTCAGCTGAGTGTGGGAGAGGGCACCAGACAGCAGTGTGTCAGTAGCTGGTCTGAGAGTGCCTCTGTGTCTGTGTCCAAAGTATCTCTGTGTCTGTGTCTCTGTGCCAATGCAAGTGTCCCAGTTCTGTGTCTGAAGTGTCTCTGTGTTTGTCTCTATAGCAGTGTGTCTGACATGTCTGTGTGTGTGTGTCTTTGGCAGGTCTTATCAGGTCAGTCCACTGCGTGTCCAGCAGTCCAGTGCTGTGATTCTGACAGCCAAAGACTACTCACGCCTCTTACAGGGCATGGTCAATGTCAGGTAAGAACCACATATTGCCACGATACTGTTTTACATAAACATTGATATTATAGTGCTACATGTAATGCCTCAGATAATGTGACAGTTACAGTAGTAGGCAGTAGCTAGCTCAAGAATGCTTTTTGTCCATATGAAATAAGATCTTTTCCGTGTCTCTTAATCGACATTTGGCATTTGAAATATGAATAAAAAGGGAACCTTTGGGAGAAATATGTGACAAGCAATAACAATAGAAGGGGAGGCTACCAATTCTGCAACCATAAAACGCTAGCAGTTAGCTCTGGAATGGTTTTGTCTGTGATTTGACATGATCCTTGTTGAATTGTGCCATATTTTTGCCAATTTTAAATGTAGCACTAGTTTTACTAGAAAGTGGTAAAATGTGAAACTGTATCATGCATGTAGCTGATTAGTCACATTTTTTGTGTGTTTATGCTTTTTCAGCTCTAGCTGTCCAAATAAGGAAGTAGTTTCTCTGCAGTGTGTGAGTAAGTGCCCATTATCAGAACATCTGTTTATATAGAGTAGCTAACATCATAATCAATATATTCCATGCACATCCCATGTAATGGCCAGTGGCCAGTATCTGAGACAAATTGGATATTGTTCTTTTGTGTTTCATTTACAAATACTAGAAGCATCATGTTAGATGAAATTCATATCATACTATAAAAAAATAACCACTGCACTACAAGTTTAACAAGAACAATTCAATCAAAGACTATTTATTTTGGTCATTATACAGTTACACTTTAAACTCAAACAACAAGCAGCAAATAACAAAATATTGTGCTGAAAGGCTATATTTACTGTGCAATATTAAGACTTACGTAAGACCTCTGCTGCTTTTTCCTAGAATGTGGCCGGCAGCAGTCTACCTCCAGGATTATAGGGGGCAGTGTTGCCAAAGTGGGGCAGTGGCCTTGGCAGGCCAGCCTCCACTTCCTGGGCTCCCATGTGTGTGGGGGGACCTTGATCTCTCCAGACTTTGTGGTGACAGCAGCCCACTGTTTCCCCAGGTCAGTGCTGAGGTCTTACTTCACCATAATGAACATCACTTATTTTCTCTAGTGGACACAGCCCTAGATTTTGTCTCCTTAAAGCAAACGCCAATATGAATAGTTCTTTAGCAACACTTGCAGGGATAATAACCCCCTAATCAACCACTGATTTATCCCAAAGTCTTAAACTCTCCCTTTGTCTATCTCTGTTTCTGTCTCTGTCTCTGTCCTGAATGGTCAGGACCCCGTATGACTCTCAAGCAACACTGTGTGGAAGATGTTGTGTGTGCCTGGGGCTATTTCTGTCTTGACCTACATTTTAAGGGAATCTAAGATGTGGCATCTGCTTGATGTTTTGTTCGGCGTTGTGATGGTAAAAGAAGACATACCATAACCCACTTATAAGACCATAAGACCACTTCTACAAAGTAAATCTGAAGTAATGTATTTATTTACGCTTTCAGCTACCAGAACACTCTTAGAGCCATCTTCCTCATCCACTTTAAAAATTGCATTTAGGTGCTATTTTCTGACAGTGTTATATTATATTATATTATATTATATTATATTATATTATATTATATTATATTATATTATATTATATTATGTCATATTATATTATATTATATTATATTATATTATATTATATTATATTATATTATATTATATTATATTATATTATATTATATATGAATCATCACTGTCTGTCAACAGCATGTGAAAAGGAAGGTCCTACCCATAAAGTTACTCATGAAGGCATCAGCCTTTTTTCTAAGCTGCATGTCCCTTTAACGAAAGCACCTAAACAGCCGTCGAGGGTAGAAGTAGATCTGGTTCTGGAGTAGATCCCATTTGGAACCAGATTTGGTGATCCACTGTACATTCAGATCCGGTTGTGGAATGGCACAGATTCGTAGAGGACAGGGTAACTACCTGTGCATTCAGATTATGGGGCAGGCAGTCTTGTTATCCGGCTCTCTCTCTCTGCTCCACAGTGCTCCACAGTTGCAGTGATGAATACCATGTGTTTGGCTAGTTCGGTTGCATCTACAGTACAGAGATATCAGCCACAAGGAGAATGGGGTTTAAGAGCACCTCACAAATAGAATCATAGGAGCCAAATCAGGGCCAAGTTGGTAAAGGATATTGCCACAGTCATGACTACCTGTTGTACTTAGCCTGTTGCCTCTGTCTGTCTGTCTGTCTGTCTGTCTGTCTGTCTGTCTGTCTGTCTGTCTGTCTGTCTGTCTGTCTGTCTGTCTGTCTGTCTGTCTGTCTGTCGATAGATAGATAGATAGTATATAAACGAGGGAAAGGAGACTAGGCAAGGCAAGCTTTATTTATATAGCACATTTCATGAACAAGGAGACAGTTCAAAGTGCTCCACACTTGTAGAAGTGCATAAAAATGCACTGGATTCAGACTGGAAGAAAGAAAAGGGGTATAGCTATGGCCAAGCACCCCTCTCAATCATGTCACATGACCATATGAGGTTGATGGTGGTGGTCAATCTAGTGCAGGGGTGTCCAAACTTTTTGCCAGGGGGGGGCGGATTTGGCGAGGTGAACATGTGTGAGGGCCAACCATTGTAACGACACACAATAGGAATAACAATAATAATAATATTAATAGTACTAATAATATTAATAACATGAAAATTAAGTACTTAATGAAATTTGTGTTGCAATGGCAGTTTTTATGTCTTCACATTTCAAACACAAATGAAAATATGTGTTTACCAAAATTACTGTGCATTTTATATTTGAAGACCAGTAATAAAATGCTGAAAAAGTCTGAGTGAAAAAAAAACACTATTCATAATTCACTGTTATACATAACATACTATTATTCACTGTTACATGTAAACAGTAAACGTGCATTTATACCATGTGAACAAGAAAATAGCACTAACATTTATCTTATTCAGAAATACAAACCACTGAGAGTTTTGATCACAATTACACACACACATTTTAGAATTTATTTAGCCTACCCCAGAAGACTAAACAAGTAACTCTCCTGCACTAATGTGATGTGGTACTGAGATTTCGATTGCTGCAAAAATGCTAAGTCTGGCTCAAACGCAGTGGTTTTGATGATGTCACGCAAGTGGGAGTCACTTAGTCTTGTCCTCACGCGGTTCTTGTTAAAGTTCAAAAGTGAGAATGTCTTCTCAAAGGTATTCGAGCGAAATAAGCCCAGCATTTTCTTGGCAAATGTCTGAATCTCTTGGAACCTGTCTTTATCCAACTGGTGTCGACTCCGACAGTCTGTGTCAGTGTCACACTGCAGTTCAACGAGCATTGCAACCGGTTCTTTCCACAACATATGTGAGCTTCATAAATACCATTTTCTCCCGGAGTGGAACATCACGGAAAACCGCGTCCATTCCTGGCTCGCTTGCTGTTGCGATTGTGGGGGCAGAAGCAACTTAAGATATCCGAGAGGTCATCATGTCGTTTTGAAGTGTTCTTGTGAATGTTGTGATTACATATTATTTCCCCCATTTTTATAATGTTAGTAGGTCAAATAAACGTCCGTATTAAAGAACCTAACCCTGCTGTTAAGAGAGCTAATAATAGCAACATCACACAACATAATAGCAAGATGTATGATTTTTCTTTGCGAAATAAAACTACTACTAGGCTACTAACACCTGTTTTCTGAGATATGCCGCGGGCCGTTGGAAAGGAGCCTGCGGGCCGGACTTTGGACATGCCTGCTCTAGTGCCACATCATGGCCGCCTCCTCTCTGGGCCCAACTACAGTCAGGCCTCTCTTTGTGCTCGGTGGAATATTAATGAACTACTGAAAGACAAATTGTAAAACTGTTTCCTATTTAGCCTAATGTGGTTTGGTTACTTATTACTTCACCATCAGTTAAGTCAGTTCGATATGATGAAATACTCTTTTTTTTCTCTCTTCCTCAGTACCAATCCATCCTCTAGAGAGGCACGCAACTGGCGTGTGTATGGAGGTGTTGTATCCCAGCGAAATCTCCCTGCCCCTGTCACAGTGAGGCAAATTATTCTGCACGAGGCCTACAGTCAGCTCACTAATGACCATGACATCGCCCTGCTAAAATTGTCTGCACCTGTGGCATTCAACAGTGAGTCTACGCTGAACAAGTGCAAATGCTGTTGCAGGCTACTTTTCTTAGCTAATGTTAAAACCACAGGCACACAACCAAAGTTAGCACGCTAAGTTCCTGAGGTTCCTGCTTGCCTGATTGTGTTGACATCCTCACTATGTAATTTCATGTATGATTTCCTGTTATATAGTAATGTGCAAAAGTTTTAGGGAGGCGTGAAAAAATGCTCTCAACTAGGAATGCCTTCAAAAATGGAAGTCTTAATCATTTATGTTCATTAATTAACAAAATGCAGTGACTGAACAAAAGAGAAACCTAAATCAAATCAATATTTGGTGTGACCACCCTTTGCAAGTTTTTGAAGGAACTCGGATGGTAGCTTGCCCCAAACATCTTGAAGAACTAAACACAGATCCCCTGTGGATGTAGGCTTCCTGATATATACAGCGAATTTGGTGTAATTGGTTGATCATACACCTGACTATAATCCTGCAAAATTCCTAACTTTGTGTGTACCCCTGTGTGTATACACTGTGTGTGCACCTGCCTAAAACTTGTCAAAAAACAACTTATGCCCATCAAGTCCTTTCAGCCTTATGGGATTTTTAACATTAAAGGTGTACTTCCATCAAGTTTTCATTAATTTTGCGGTGTTCTCTAGTATTAATAATTGCCCTGTGCGCTGGTTTTAATGAAAAAAATGTTCTAGTGCTTCTGTTTCAGGCTGTTTTAGTTTGGTGGAGGGGGTGGGGCCGGGAGAACGACACGATTTCACCAGAGGCGTGACACGCTCCCTGCATCTCTTATATGTATTTCCACGTCTACGTCACGCCAAAGGCCCTTTTCGCATTGGGTCATTTTCCGCCTATTGTCTTCTTTTGACTGATATAGAAAACGGGGATAGAAAAACATTTTGATATGCAGCATGCATATGAAACTCGGGGTGACCTATCATATTTCAAAAGAGCAAATACTAAACGGTTTCTCGTGGAAGTACACCTTTAAACATGTGTATGGCTAAAAGGACACAGTACTGTGCAAAGATTTAGGCAGGTGCCTTCAAACCAGCATCAATTCACACAAAGGGGTACACACAAAATAATGGATTTTGCAGGATTATAGTGAGGTGTATGATCAACCAATTACACCAAATTGGTTGTATATGTCAGGAAGCCTACATCCACAGAGGATCTGTGGTTAGTTCTTCAAGATGTTTGGTGCAAGCTACCAGCCAAGTTCCTTCAAAAACTCTATGCAAGTATACCTAAAAGAATTGATGGTCTTTTGAAGGCAAAGGGTGGTCACACCAAATATTGATGTGTGTGTTTGTGTATGTGCTTGTGTGTGTTTAAGCAGAATAGTAGTGATTATTTAGTTTTTGTTTGTTCACATGGGTGTGTCTTTGTGTGTGTGTCAGTGTGTGTGTACGTGCATGTGTGCATGTGCATGCAGGCATGCATGTGTGTGTGTGCGCATATGTGTATGTGTGAGTGTGTGTGTGTGTACGCACATGCATGTGTGTGTGCATGTGTGTGTGCATGTGTGTATGTGTAAGCATGCTTTAGCATGTTTGCACTCAGTATGCTCTAATGATGTAATTGTTTATTCTGTTTGGTTAGCTGCCATCCAGCCTGCCTGCCTGCCTGCCTGGGACCAGTCCTTCAGTCAAGGAGACCGGTGCTGGACCTCTGGCTTTGGCACCACAGAGGAGGGGGCAGGTAAGGAAGACATCACAATCATAACACATTTACATATAGTAAACACACATATATCACATTAAATGTTATTATTTAAATTATTACATGTCATTTAGATCATGCTCTTATCCAGAGAGACTCTTATCCCATGGAGCAGCGTGGGATTAGATGCTTTGGTCAAGGGCACTTTGGCCATGGATGAGGGAGCAGGAGAGGGCTGCTTATTCACTCTCCCACCCACTTTATTCATACTAGAAGAGGGGTTGGACCTGTGACCCTATGATCCCAAGACAACTCCTTCACCAAGAGGCTTTATCTGCCACTAGGCCATTTATATTTATGTAATTTACTACTTAAAGGTGTACTTGCATTGTTTTTTCAGTAATTTTGTGATAGTCTCTAGTATTAATGAATGCCCTGTGAGCCGGTTTTGGTGAAAAAAATGCTTTAGTGTTCCTGTTTCAGACTGTTCTAGTTTGGTGGAGGAGATAGAGCGTGGAGAATGACAGGTTCTCAGCTATGCTAGGCACAGAAACATTTTGACATGCAGCATGCATGTGTAACTCAGGGTGACCTATCGTATTTCAAAAAAGAAAGTACTAAACAGTTTCTCGTAGAAGAACACCTTTAATTATTTCACTGTGTGGAAGACTTCTCGAGACTGATGACCTGCTCACTTGCTTTGTCATGAGATATGTAAGGGATAATAGACGACACAGTGTTCGTATATCAGAAAGTTAATGCACGTTCGACGTGGTAATGTGGCCACTATGGTAAAGCGTCCATTATCCCACTTATACCACGGTTACCACACTTGTCCTATGTTAATTTCAGGTAATAGTTTCCACGTTTTAATCGCTAAAACAAACTTATTTGTAGAACTACTTCCTTCTGCCACAAGATGTGTCTTTTTATAACTTACTGGACAAACTGCCATTACTAATTCCAAACTGCAGGTTGCTATGGCCAACACCCGGCCATAAGTTCCATGCCTTTGGTTGTCAAGCTATTCCAACATTCAAAATCACCTTAGTAGAGAGTCTAAATGCACCATGACAGCACAAAAACTTGATATCAGAGGCATATAACATGTTGCAACTTTGTGTTCTTTCATCTGCTTGTCATTTGCTAAAGCTACCACATCTTTATTGTTTATTTACAGTTCACCACGAACTTGGCACATTGATACATAAGTGTGATACAGTCAGAAAGCAGGGACCACTTCATAGGTGTGCGTATGTAGAAAGTTAATAACCGTTCTAAAGAAAGCATTACAATGTGAAATTGAAGGAAGCTGTGGTATAATACACGTTAAATGTGTGGTTATGTTTACTGTGGACTGTTTAGCAAGAGCAGGGAGCTGCTAAAAATGTGGAGCTCTACAAAAGAATACAGCAGCACAGCAACAGGAGAAAGCCAGTCTAAGAGGAGGAGAGACAATAAGACAGACAAGCATACACACTGGAACCTGCTTGCTTAACAAACACACCTCTCCATGATGAAACCCTATCTACCCCATGTGTTGTTTAGCAACTGGGTCCTTTGGAGACACCACAAGGGTATTTTTCTACAGCCAAAGCAGCAGGAAGGGCTTGTATTAGTTAGGAGTGGCAATTCAGACTTCAAAAAGTTAATAACCCTAGCTGCCACATATTAGAGCCAACCATTTTCTGAACCTGCTGATCCTAATGAGCTCACAAATTGAAATCATTTGTTTAAAGTGCACAGGCAGAAGGAATACATTCTAGTGTTTTTCTGAAGCCTGGACTGACCCCTTTAAGTGGAGGCCATACAATCCATCTTCATGTTTCTTCTGTGCCCTGGCTGTATAGCAAAGAGCTCTCCTGACCTGATGGAGGTAACTGTGGACATCATCGACCCACGTGTCTGCAATAGCAGCAGGGTGTACTCGGGACAGGTTAGCAAGAACATGATCTGTGCCGGAGACCTGGACGGTGGACGAGACTCATGTCAGGTGGGTGGCCATCAACCAATCACATTGTTTCTCCTTGCGTAGTATGGCATGGGTTGGGGTGGGGGAGTTGTTGTATGAGGCTGGACGGCACCCAACAGTGATGCTGTAGATAATGGTGAGAAATGGATGATGGGGAATGGATGTCTTTGTTTACTTGCACCCAAAGAATTTCATTTAGAAGGTTTGAGGGTACCTGTTCTGGTGTTCCTATAGACAGTTGCCATGATGCCTTTGGGGAAATGGGGTGTGAAATTGGGATAGTTATCTTCACTGGCGAAGTGGGTAGTAACATGGCTTCCTCCTCTAATCACATCTCTTCCTACCAGGGGGACAGTGGCGGGCCACTGGTGTGCCAGATGAAGGACCAGCGCTGGTACCTGGCGGGTGTGACCAGCTGGGGGGCGGGCTGTGGCAGGAGAGACAAGCCTGGGGTCTACAGCAGTGTGACCAGCCTACTGCCCTGGATCTACAGCAAGATGCAGGTGGGTAAAGCCTTCCCAGTCAATGAGGAAGCGCTGATTTTATGTTTATCATAAAGCTCTGTTTGTTCTCTGTCTAGTTATCTCTCTCTTCCCTTTATCTGTGTGCTTCTTTGCTTTCTGAACTGGTTCTGCATTCATTATTTTATATATCTGTGTTCGTGTGTGCGTGCCTGCACGCATGCAGGTGTGTGTCTTCTGTATCTTTGTCTGTGTCTGTGAGTGTGTGTGTCCTCTTGTCCAGAGTCTAAGTGTTAGTTGGCGGCAAAGTTGCTAAACTTGTATTTGTCACATGTGTCTTGTTAAATGAAGGCCATATCTTCATTTCCTTCTCTTTACAATCAGTATCTCACCTTCTTGTCTGCAGCTCATCAGCTGTGCCGATAGTCAGTCACCTGACTCAGATTTCTCTTATTCCAGCCTGCTGCCTCGCAGGGTGCTGCTATCTTTGATATCCTAAGTGTGTGTGTGTGTGTGTGTGTGTGTCAGGTCAAGGACGGCAGCAGTTTGAGTTTCAGTAACCAGCCCTAAGGAGAGACCTCATGGCGCATGACCTAGATCTTAACCTCACTCTCTGTTTCTGTCTCTATCTCTCTGCTTTATTCTTTCTCTTTCAGTCTCTTTCAGCTTTGACAGTGACACTGCACATTACATGGGGAAGAAATATAATCCTACTGTTAATAACACAGAGGAGCTTACTTTTCTAAATATCATCATGAAATGTTTCATTTCAGTAATGCCAATAATATAATATCAAAAGTGTGTTTGTTTTGTTTCATTTTAACTAGTATGATAGATAAATGTGTCTACTTAACACCATAAAGGACTGCATGGGCTTGCTTTGGCATGTGAACACACTGGATTCCTGTGGAGTGATTTACCTAAAAAAAGAATTGACATTTCACACAGGGGTCACCTGGTTTGGCAAGAATGGAGTATTTCTCTGGCATGTTGAACAATGTGCTCCAAAATGTTTAAATTAACACTATGTGATTGGTCATCCACATAATTGGTTGTTTTATACTACTGCCAATAAGTGTACACTCTTTCATGACCCTTACTGAAGGCAGTTACGGAGAGTACCACCAACCTTCAACCTTTAGCACTCACTCCCGTCATTATGAAGTGCTTCAAGAGAGTGGTGAAGTAACACATAATCTCCAAACTCCCACCATCACTCCACCCGTTCCAGTTCACATACCAGCCGAACCGCTCCACAGAGGTTGCTATCTCCACTGCTTTTCATCAGCTCAGCGTTCAACACAATTATCCCCAGCATCTGCCATATAAACTGGGTCACTTGGGGCTCAGCACCCCCCTATGCAACTGTCTGCTGAACTTCCTCACCAACAGATTCCAGTCTGTACGTGTGAACGATAACATCTCCAGTGTGATTTCCCTGAACAGGGCTGTGTCCTTTGCCCCCTGCTGTTCATCCTGATGACCCATTTGCAGAGGATACTACTATTGTAGGCCTCATCTAGGATGATAACGAGCTGGCCTACAGGAATGAGGTGAAACACCTGCTTGACTGGTGCAAAGTCAATAATCTGATCTTTAATGTTGACAAGACAAAAGAGATCATAGTTGACTTCAGGAAATCTCAGCCCAGTCATACACCACTCCTCAAAAATGACACTGCAGTGGAAATCATCAGCAGCACCAAGTTCCTGGGGGAACAAATCCAAACTACAGGGCTGAAAATACCACCTCCTTGACAAAAAAGGCACAGCAGCGATTGCACTTCCTTGTGCTGAATGGGGAGAGCATCCCTTCCCTCTCCCATCCTGACCACCTTCTACAGGGGCACCATCAAGAGTCTTGTGACCAGCTGCATCTCCATCTGGTTTGGGGCCTGCAAGGCCTCAGAATGGAAATTACTGCAGAGGGTGGTAAGGACAGCGAAATTATCAGGACCCCGCTCCCCTTTATCCGGGACATTTGGGCATAAGCGCTGCATTACCAGAGCCCAACACATGTCCTCTCACCCCACCCATCCCCAGCAAGAACTGTTTTCACTGCTTTAGTCGGTGTGTAAACACGCATTCCGTCTCTGATATCCCCCACGGTTCCTCTCCTGCCAGGCAAAGCAGTATCACATGGTGATCTCCCTTGAGAGGAACAAAAAAAACAGCTCAAGACCTCAAGACCTAGGAAGCCCAGCATTGGCCTAGGCATACAATTTGGCAATTTTGGAAAATGGCAATTTTTACTTTCCTTTATCGTTGGCGTGCAAGCACACAGCTCTTGGTCCATATGCCGCCACCGGCTTTTCTCTGCTCAGGTGATTGTCGCATAAACATCATCAGGTGATCCCCCGGCCTCCTCCTGTATCCCTATAAGAAGGGAATCCCCCTTCCCATTAGAGCCCTGCACTCCCGCAGGAGTCCCGCGGGAACCGGGGGACCCGACCCAAAACAGTGTGGCGCGGGACACATTTTGAGCGGGACTGCACAATGCGGGAGCGGGCGAGTGGGATGATAAACTGCAGTTCCACAAACTAAATAAGAATGTAAAGTAACATTTTAAATGATTAATGTATGCCTATCAAACATAATTTGTGCTGGATATTTGATTTTTTATTAATAAAAACATTTTAAGCAGCCTAAATTTGCAGATGTGGTCTAATCTTGCGCACATTTTAGACAATGCCTTTCCGGTTCTCCCATTGACTGTCAATGGGTTCTCCGTGTTTGATAGTTTTACAAATGTTGTAAATGTCAGTTACTGAGCCCTGTATGGCTGAGTAATACATATGTTACCAAGTTACCACTTAAGGAATTATGTGTGCGGGTGTTTTTTCCGAGCCAATTAAAAGACCTTTAGTGACAAAGAAAGCGAACGTCTCCATCTTGTGGAATTTGCGGGTGGGAGCGGGACAAAATATTGCAGATGCGGGCGGGAGCAGGTATGAAAATTACAATTATTTGCGGGTGCGGGCGGGAGCGGGACTGCACAATGCGGGTGCGGGCGGGAGCGGGACTGAAAATTCTGTCCCGCGCAGACCTCTACTTCTCATTGGCCCAATCACCGCCCACCCCGTAGCCCCAGTCCAATCATTTAATCAATCATTTAGTCCATTACCCAAGACAGCTGCATCAGTTCAAGAGTCCACAATCAGACAACGGTAACCTACAAAGACTCACAATAATGAGACTACAATGATAAGACACACATAATAACCCACACCAAGCCCACTTGTGACAAAGTCATATTATTCTTTTGTCATTGTCATTTTATACAGTTATAACAGAATGTTTCGTCAGTAAACACATTATATCTTATTGCTATGTCATTATTACTGTACAGTATTTTATATCATACCATGTTACCATGATACATCAGAGTTGTCAGACTGCTATGCATACACAAAGCCAGCAAACACAGGCCTACCACCAAGGGGTTCTCACTGTACTGTCACCCTGTTGTCTCATCATTGCTTAGTCAGCTCATTGTTTTTAAGAACAACAGGCACACACGACTCTTAAGATGAAGATGTTTGTACAGGTGCAAGTCAAAAAACAAAATAAAGTATTAAACTGAAAAAACACACTCTCTTTCTCTTTATTGGACCACGTCCACAACCGTATGCATTTCAGCACTACGCCTAGTGTGTAAATGCATACGTTTATGGACATGGTCCAACAAATCAGTAGGCTACACCAAAAAGAGAATTATTTTTTTAATTTAAAACTCAGTTGTTCACACACACACACACACACACACACACATCCACCTACCCTCACACACACACACACACATATCAGAAGCTGTGGTATCACTGAACGTTCATCATACTGTCTTTTTGCATGCATTCAAGTGTGCATCCATCTTTGAACTAAAGTGTACCAGCCCCTAACGATCATTTTATTTCTCTCTCCTCTCTCTTTTCCTCTCTGTCTTCCTCTCTCTCTCTCTTTCCTCTCTCTGTCCACCTTTGCCTTTATATCCACAGCAAGAGAGACCCTAAGCCTCCTCCCCCCATTCCTGAAGTAAACCCCCCGTTCACCTGACCATGACCCTCTCAGATTATAACATGGACTTGGAATACCACTTCCCTCTCATCCCCTGGACCATAATGTCAAGTAAGGCTGATGGACTCACACCAAAGCAAATTGGCGAAAGGCAGACCACTAAGGGACCACCAGACCACAAGAGACGACCACTAAGGGACCACCAGTCTTAGACGCTACAGCACCTCAAGATGGCCGCCACCACTGTCTTGCCTTTTGTCTCTCCCACTCCCCCTCTCCCACACAAATGTATGCTTTTTTGTGGCACTCTTTTTTTTTTTTTTTTAAAGCCAATCTGATGAAGGATATCTAATTATACAGTGGGGAGTGATGAATGTCTCATTTGCCAGATTTTAATTCCTCTGATTGCCTTGGGTTATTAGAAGCCTTGTACAGACCCACTCAGCCCAGTGCTGGCATACTTCATCTCAACTCCCTACTGAGAACAGATCAGTCTGCTCGATTGCCAGTGGCTTAGTCCACAAGATATAATTGGAACTGGTTGATCCAGTTCCTTACACAACATTTTTTTTAACAAAATGTAAAACATTCTGCTCATAAATTATTTAAATTCCATAATGAAGGAATTACAGACTCAATAGATTACAGAATTACAGACATCCCAAGTCTCCCGGAAGTTCCGGGAGTCTCCCGCATATCGATAGTGGCTCCCGGATGCCCGGAATTGGAATAAAATATCCCGGAACCCAGACCAAGCGAGCAAGAGCTTGCACGCGAGACATTAATGTGTATATATTATAGCGTTGTGTGCTGTTCTACGTCGCCTCGGGGGGGGGGGGGGACTGAACTGAGTTTGTGGAGGTTGGATGTCTGGAATTACAGACCCCATCTAGCCTTGCTCTGGCCAAGCTGTGTTGTAAACCCATTTCTCAGAAGGCGGGCTTAACCCGCCTCTTTCAAATGCTTCTGTTTGCTACTGGACGAAGCTTCAACCAATCACACCCCTCTGTCCTCTGATGTATACGTAGCGAAAGAAACAGCTTGATCCAAACAAAAAGTAGTAGTAGCCTGTAGTCATATAGAAATGGCGTTAAATGATTTTTGTCGGACTTGTGAGGTGAACATGAGAGTGGCTGGTGTTGGTCATTCAATATTGATATTTGAAAAACGAATTAGTGCGATCAAAGGCGAAATGACCACAACAACAGCGTTCTCGCAAAGCCCCAGCGGGGCTAACTGATAAATTAAACTTTTAATGAAGCCGGTCATTGCAAAAACGCCCTTTCCCGCAACAAATGCTTCAAGGGCTGCCCTTTGCTCTATTTTCAGATAGAACTTCCCTTTAAATTCGTCCTAAACAGCAGCTACAGATGCATTGAAATCTTATGGTTGCTCCACGTTCGCCATGTAGACCGTGACTGAGATAGATTTCCGGTCGCTAAACTACCGTGTCCTTGCCTTTTGAAATCCTCGATTTTCATTGGTCCCTCTGAGGGCTAAGCAGAAATGGTTTACATAGGCAGCTTCATAGACATACTATACATGTATATACTATGTATAGTATGTCTATGGGCAGCTTGGCCAGACTGACTTGCTCGCGAAATGTAAATGCAGCGTCACAGGCAGTATGGGCACACCCAGGCTAGACCCCACCCACCCCAACATAAAAAGCCATTTTCTAGCAGCAAACTGGGCTTTTGCCCTTTAGTGCAGTTGTATATTTTTATTTGCCTGTTTATTTTTTATTGGACCTGAAGGCTCGTAGTCTGTTACTAAAATGCACTATATCACTGTTCCTGGGTCAGCCCCTTCATGTCTCTGTGGCAACAAATGTCGTGACTCACCCAGGTAATGTGCCATTTGCAAAGCACTGTGCACTATGTCTGTGGTTTTGTCTACTCCCAAGCCATAACTGCACTGACTGAGGTGGATTTTAGGAATGACGCATCTATATACCCACATACAGTCACATGTTTTACTGTAAGACAATTGCCAAGTGCTCAGAGCCATGTTTGTAAAGGAAACAGTATATTTCACAAAGCCAAGGAGGTAATTGATAGGGAGTGAAGAAAACCTTTTTTGTTTGTATGTTTGTTTTGTTTTTAATGTTGTGTTTCTATACATGGTTTAAATGAAGG
Source organism: Coilia nasus (assembly GCA_027475355.1). Classification (NCBI taxonomy): domain Eukaryota; kingdom Metazoa; phylum Chordata; class Actinopteri; order Clupeiformes; family Engraulidae; genus Coilia; species Coilia nasus. The sequence continues at coordinate 801,477 of CM050215.1, read as the reverse complement.
ATTCATACCACTTGTGTTACATTTACCAATGAAATACTGAAAGAACAATGAACCTCTCTCTCGCTCTCTCTCTCTCTCTCTCTCTCTCTCACACACACACACACACACACACACACACACACAAGCACACAAGCACACACAGGTACTATATGTCTCCCCTCCGCTGGTGAAGGGTTCATCTTAACTTTTAAATGTTGGCTAAATGGTGGGTTACAACGGCCCTGGGAACTGGGCAATGTAAGTTTACAAAAAATCAACTGATTTACTTCTTAAGAACAATTTTATATTCTTACTTATACCAATAAAAAGTATCCCCTGACAAAAAAAAACTAATTTCTTTAACTTACATTGTCTCTAAGATATTTGAACGAAGTGCATGGCATAGCCTATGTCCTGTGCTCTTTTGCCAGACTGTTGAAGCACTTTGAGCTACATCCTTTGTATGAAGAAAAGATGATGATGATGATGATGATGTTTATTATTGTTGTTGTTGTTGTTGTTGTTAGTAGTAGTAGTAGTAGTATTATATACCCCCAGCATATAAGTAAATATGGCTTATGTCCTTGGCTTATATGTCCCCTCGTTAACCTCTGAAAAATGAAAACGACTGATTTCTTCCACTAAGGTTGTAGCGGGCGGCACCACTGAAGAGCCGGGGTGATGGGAAAGTGGGCGCGGTGAGCAGAAAGGGGAGACGGACAGTTCGGTAACAGCGGCAGTGACAACGTGTTGATGACGGAAAGTAGAAAAGCAAAGGCAGTGCCCGCACTTGAAAACAGACGGCATCACCAAGAAGTACGTAAGGATCGGTTCTGTTTTTGTTTTGTGTTTACTTGTACCATTTGTTGTGCGTAAAAACCCCAAAACAAATCACGTTTGAGCCTTGTTCGGGCGTGCGCTCAGGTGAGCGGGAGGAAAACATACTTCTTCACAGAGGCAGCTACATATTGTTGAACGACATTGATTAACCAACTGCCTCCAACTCTGACAACAAAGGTAGCGTGGCAGGTTTTATGCATTTTATGTCATTATGGCTTCTGGGTGTGTAGTTGCCATTTACCATGCCAAAGGCTTCAGAAATTGTATTCCACAATGTGTAATATGGAGACGATGGCTGAAACGCTGTTTTTATTCCCCTGGCTTGTATAAATCTTGTATAAATTGAAAAATGACGTTTCACCATTTTAATTAAGAAATGGAATCCAAATATCCACGGATTAATAAGAAGTCGCGTGAAACTTTCTTGTGCATGTTTTTACCGATATAATTTTAAGTTTAGATTGATTATTTTTGATAAAGGATAATTAAGTAATATTTTACTGGAGCAAATTAGATCAGAACGCGTAAACACCCTCCCAATTCTATAATGAAAATAAAGGTGCGCCCTTGGGGCGTAGGCTAAATGGCTTGTGTTGTTTATGTGGTGTAGCAAGCATCTGAACGTTTGGGAGGGTGTGTCCCATGTCTTGTCAACTGCACTCATGATGAGCTTCGCGAAACAGTAAAAGCCCACATTGAAATGCTTCTCCGAGAATGAAAATCGTTCAAAAATGAATGTCAAAATAACTGAGAACACAGCTTCAAGTGCCATTGGTGGACGGAGTCCATTTCGACACAGCACAGCGAAGAGTGGATCCATTAATAACATAATCCATGATGGGAATAAAAGGCACTCGTCCTTCGTCACTCGTCTCTACTGGACTAGCCTGTGCTTAGGCTACGTATGGCAAGCCTTGCAAAGAAAGCCACAGGTTGTCCATGAGGTAGTTATATAACGGAGCCTTGCGCCCAAATACTAAACAGTCCATGTGGCTTCACTGCAATATGAATGATGTTGCAAAGACAAAATTAATATTTAACTGGTCCAGATTCAGAATTTGCGATAATAAAATTGGGATTTGGGGAATTATTTCTGCTAAACTTTCAAATGTATCTTCTTTGAAACCAGTTTCTACTTGTCCTGTTTTTCAGCAGTGTCCTTTTTTGTTTGTTTTTATTCCCGCCTTATATGTGCGGACAAACACACCACCGGCGTTTTGGTACTTCTAATAGTAATCACCTGACGGAGACAGTTGCCATAGCAATAACTCGGCACCATGGGAGGGGATACGTCTGCCACCGCTCCCCTGAAAGCTTTGTTGTCATGGATACTTACTCATTGTACGGTGACAAGATACGAAAATGGAGGCTAAAGACCTCTTCAGTGCCCCAGTTTTTCTTTGAAACCCTGTGTGAACCTCTTTATGCAGCTCATTATTGTGTTTGTTTTTTCAAAAAAATAAATAAAAGAAAAGTCAGTAAAGATGCTAGAGCTTCATTGTATGTTGATAATTTAGTGTAGCCTATAACTTGCAGAGTCATAAATAATAGGTGTATCCTAAACATGGCAGACACATGTTGAGTTCAGTCCTGTTTTTTCATTGTAATAAATAGGTAATATGACACGTGGTGAGCAGGTGGGTAAGTGTCTGTGAGAGATATAACATTCTGGCTGTGACTGTTCATTTGTGTGATTATATTTGACCCTGTTTTAAACCTAAACACTTTAGCCAACTTTGGTTAATCACAGCATTTGATACAGACAAGAAGAATGAAAACAGATTTGAAAAGAGCTTGAAATATGGTTTCAGGTGGAATCACAATCTAAAAAAAGGTTACATTTCACCATGTGTAGGATTCTCCTAGATCCCATCACATATAATAGGCTATCCTGTCCATTGCGTGTAAGAATTAGCCCGCAATATGCATTTTATTGTTTTAATATTATGCTGCACTTTTGTTAGGTTACCTTATATGGAAAAATGTATTTGCTGTGCATAAGGAGATGAAATCGTGGTCATTTACTGTGCTTGCTTATTTATTTATGTATATGCTGTTGTCAAGTTAGCTTGGTAGTTGGCATTCTTTCTGACAGCAATAAGCCACATGGTGTTTCTCATCATCACAACACAAATCCAGTTAGAATTTGACTATGAGAGGGTCAATTACATAAATGTAACTTCATGCCTCATGTCCTTCTCATTCAATGTGCATTCAACTCATAGGAAGTGGGACTGGAACACAAAAGCTCTGTGTAACCTGTTCTGTGCAAGTTCTCAGAGCAACGTGTTTGTTGTGTATTCATTAACAACCAGGAGCAACATTTTTTGCACACTCCTTTGCACATTTTCTAAACAATAAAGCTGCTTTTGGTCTTTTTAGTGTTTACATGAGTTCATAAGAGTTTTACTGAGCAAGCCTCACTGATTTTCAGGTTTTTTTGTTTTTTACTTTTCAGCACTGTTAATGCCTTATGAGAATGTCAAGTCTGTAAGCTAATTAGGACAGTGGGTATCCTATGGCAGACCTCTATATGTTTCTTGTCAGAGCCAAAGCACAGTGTAAACATGCAGGGGCAGCTACTTCCTAAATGAGCTTGACCTTGGACATGTCTGTCTGCAGCGTCAGTGAGTTAGTTGACTGTTGCAACAGGACTTTCTGAAACTGGGCGTTAGAGTTCATATATTACCAACTGTGGCCTTTTTATCTGTGTCCTGCTTCATGACTATAATAACTGTTTGGGTGTGACACATATTTCTCTTTTTCCTCCTCCTCCTCTTCTTACTTCTTCCCAGCCCCACCCTGGCTGTGTCCTGAGCTGCCTACTAGCTCAAAGCATTGACTTAACAGTGCACTTAGAAGGGCCTTATGCCAGTCACAGTTACATTTATGAAGTCTTTTGGGGAGAAGGAATCAAAATTAGACTAACTATGTAGATTAACTAGATTTATTCATGGCTCATTGAAACCTCTCTGATATAAGGAAATGACACAGACATAACTGCACATAACCTGGTTGAGTTTGGTAGTGTGCACTCTCAAACAAAATTAAAAATGCATGTGTGTTTTTATCTTGGATGACAAAACATGAACAGCTAGTCTTTCCATGTCATTTTAACCTTGAGGCAGAAAGCTCTTCTGCACACACACACACACACACACACACACACAGTCTCTTTGAATCATGCAGCAGGAGTATAGCAGATGTTTGTGCTCCTTTCACTCTCTTTCCGTCCGTCTCTGCTGTCCCTGCCCTCCTCCTCGTCTCCCTGCAGCAGGGGAGAAATCGGGCATTAACCCAGACTCATTCAACCTGTGGCATTAACCCAGACTCGTTCAGCCTGTGGCACTGACAAGGTGCTAGCGAAGGAGATGGACAACGTGACAACACGCGACAGTCACTAAAGACTGAGCCAAGCGGGTACACACACACACACACACACACACACACACGTATCACCACTAACATAAATAGACATATTACCACTAACATGCTGGAAACCTGTGTGGAAGATGGGAGGGGTGGAGTGGTGTGGGGGGAGGGGGGGTCAATGGGCTTACTGCCAAACCCTGTGTCAATGTGACTGTTCAGGGTGGATGGTGGTGGGGGTGGTGTGGGGTGGGGGACAGACAAGGGGACACCTGGCCCTTTTCTCTGGTCGTGTTTGCGCGGCGGCCACAGGGACTGGGAGGGAAGCAGGTGAGGTGATCCGTGAGGACATTCAGCCTTGCCTCTGACTGTCTGCCAGACTCAACTGCTTGACTGCCCTACTGCTCTCCACAGTCCATTATGCCAGGTCTGAGGGGAGGAGATAGCCCGGCACTGCCCACAGCAGGCCAGTCAAGCAGAGTGCCTCGATGCCTTTCCCTTTTCGCTTTTCTCCCTCCCTATCCTTATACATCTCTATCACTTTTTCTTTAGTCTACTCTCTAGTCTCTCTCACTCTTCCTCTCTCTCTCTCTCTCTCTCTGTATTCATATCCCCTCTTGTGATGGAGTGACCATCACTAGGGTTGTGGGTGTGCTCTGACTGCCATCCCAACGAGCCTGGCTCTTTGGCGTACACCTCTCTATCACGTTCTCTTTCTCTAACAGTCTCTAGCTCTGTTTTCCCAAGAACTGTGTAAACATAGACACGTTTTATATATTCCAAAGGGTGTTCTTTTCGGGTAATTTATTACAGTTTTTTTCAGTCGCTTTGGTAAAAAAAATTTTTAATCAGAATTAAAATTCTCAAAACTACTTAATCTTCACATCATTGTGTCACTTGTGCACATCAAAAAACAGTTTCTAATTTTTTTGAACAAGTTGCAAATGCTTTGGTACATCCATACGAATGATTATGTACAATTTTTGCTGTTATCTACATTATTAATTGCTTATATCAGTGTTGATCAAAATGTATTATAATGGGTCTCTGTTGAATAGTCTTACCTCCCACAACATTTAACATTAGTTTATTGCATATGTTTTAACATGCAAAATGGTTGTCATAAGTTGTCATAATATGTCAAGCATATTTCTATAAATTTCCATTAGACATTTTTTCCAAATCTGTTCTGAATTGGTAAATTGCTTAAGGAGATTGTCTTCTTTTTTGTGCTATGCAATGCTGTATTTTCAACAAATTACAGTACAAAGAGTAATAGTGTAAATGTGAATCTTGTCCAGTCTTTTGCAATTAATCTACCACATACACCAAGGTGTAACTTACAGTTTACAATAATTGTCATCAAAACTTCAGCCATAGTTTACTGTCAAAGACAACTTTTTATTAGATATGCAGCTTTGTCTAAATGGTGCTTAGGGGCTATTCCTTTCCCCCATATTACAGTTTTTCTCTATCGCTTTGGTACATTTTTCGAATCTTTCTTGCAATTTGCAGAAGATCGAGTGCATTTCTCAAAACAGCTTGGACAAATAGCAAAACACTGTGGATCACCTGCAAAAGCCAGTCTCTTACTCAAAATCCTTAGTTCATCCCTCAAAAGCAAGTTTTTGTGTCAATATACGTGTCAGTGCCATCAGAATGTTTAGTCATTGTGTCATTGTGTACGGATAAGACAGTCAGATTCATTAGTCATGTTGGCAATTGAATAGTGCACTTCGAAGGAACATTTTGATGTAAAATGTGGTTTAGGTGTGATGACAAGTGTTGTACATTTGACCTCATATGATGTATATGTGAGAGCTTGATTGCAAAACACAAGATTCACATTTACAGAATGTCTTCTTTATTGGCAGACATTGACATTGCAGTGCGTAAAGAAAAAAAAAGACAGCACTGCACAGAACAAAGGTAAAATACAGTAAGTAAACATAGGTCAAAAATATAAACATAGGTCATACAGTAAGTAAACAGAAAATATAAACATCTCCCCAAATTCTAAATCCTAATCCTAATCTTCAGCTTCTTCAGCTTCTTCACATTCCCATCTGTCAGGCCACAAATTTTCATCCACGTCACGCTGTTGTCCAATTTCTTGTCCTTCCACAGAAAACTGTTGATCATTGGTTGATCAACTCTCTTCATTAGAGATAGTCTAGATTCAAGCAATTTACTAATTTAGATCATATTACAAATGTCTTATGGAAATGTATAGAAATGTGCTTGACATGTTATGATAGCTTGGTAAATAATTTTGCATGTGAAGACTTATATGATGAACTATAAGGATGTTTTGGGGAGTGAGACTATTTGATAGACTCCCATAACAAAGCATTTTGATTAGCATGACAAAAGCAATTGATAATGTACAAAAAAACTGAGAATTGTACATCATTTGCATGGATGGACAAAAGCATTTGCAATTTGTTTAATGCAATGAGAAACTGCTTTTTTCATCTGCACGAATGGCATGATGATGTGACAATTGAACAAGAACTTTTGAGAATTTCAATTCTGATGTGAGAAATGTACCAAACCAATTGAGAAAAACTGTAACCCCTAGATCTGTACGCAATGGGAGACAGACAGACAGACAGACAGACAGACAGACAGACAGACAGACAGACAGACAGACAGACAGACAGACAGACAGACAGACAGATAGATAGATAGATAGATAGATAGATAGATAGATAGATAGATAGATAGATAGATAGATAGATAGATAGATAGATAGATAGATAGATATGGAACAAACGACCATAAGTAGTTCCATCCATGTGACACGATGTGCTGTGATTACCTGTGGGAGTTAGAGCTAGATGAAGAGAATGGGAGGGGCCTGAAGAAATGAGGACGACCCAGTTTACAACAGTGTGTGTGTCTGGGGGGTGTGTGTGGTGGGGGAGGGGGGGGATTCAGCACATGGATGTGTACCTGTGTGAGTTTGTGTGTGTGTTGTATCTTTCTTCATTTTACTTCATTTTCCATTTTTTTCTGCTCTTTCTGTGTGTATAAATTATGGAAAACAATGATTGGAGGACTCCACTTCCTAGTCTGCTTCAGATAATCAGATGCCACTACCACAGATACCACTTCACCCACATAAAGATCTAATCTAGACCGGCCCCAGACTGTTGTGTGCTACCTGAGTATAGGTTTCCTGATTTGTCAGCATTACTGCCACCCCTTTTGCTGCACAGTGTCTCTTCACTTTGCACATAGTGGCATCCAGTGGTGAAGTGGAGTCTTAACGTACCTCTTTAAATTACAAAAAAACATTTGTTGTTTTGGTAAGCCAGTCTAATGTATTCATATGTATCGGGGCGTAAAGACAATTTCATTCTAATAACTATGGAAATATAGCAGGAAAAACTTTTGAAATCCATAGCCAACCCTTGCCCTTAACTGGCTACCCTGATTTGGCAGGCAGTGCTGCCTGTAAGTCCTCCCTCTGTAGCAGCTGACAGGTGCGACACTATAGGACCTGTGTCATCTGCCCAAGTCTCAGGTCTGTCATAGAACACTGATTCCCTGCTTTATTGATTAGGCCTTCTGAGGGGGGCTAGTTCTGTATTGATTCAGTTGTGTGTGTGTGTGTGTGTGTGTGTGTGTACTAGGAGGAATCAGAAAGCTATTTGGAAGACTGCAGATTGGCAAGTGTTTTTCCTCAGGTGTTGAGAGCATGAATTGAGGGCTATTGATGGAGACTGAGTCGAACTTTTAACCCATCATCTGTAGCCTTCTAGCAAACTTGTGAGTCATTTACGCTTCAACATCTAAAACAGACAAGACAGGGCACACAGGTGTCTACATGGGTTGAATAGAAACTATTTATTCGGATCTTGACATTGGAAAATTATTAAAGCTACAAACATTGATGGAAGTATATCATAGGATTAGTTAGGCACACACCCACATACAAATATTATTTTGGCTTGTGAAATCAATAAAACTGAAACATTAACAAAAGTACATTCATCAGTTATTTATCACAATTGACCATTTATGTAAGGATCCCACTTTGACATATCCATCCCTAACAGGCAGCAATGTTCTAGCCCTTAACAATTGGAAACTTGCCACAGATGTTAGATACATGTACATAGATGTTAAAAACTCAATTTTCACAGCAAAAAATAGATATATTTACAGCCTGGTTAAAAAAACATTTTTGGTGTCTGACCACACCATGACAACCATGAGGGAGGTGAACTTTTTAGAATCCATTAGTTTAATCGCCAGAAAATTCACATTGACTTTAACAGTATGAATTGGCCAAGATGGTGGTGCCTAGAACCTTCCATTTTGGCTTTAACCAATCTGTGTGAAAGTCTATGCTGAAGTCACAGAAGGTTTGTCCAGTTCTCTTATATACTGTCTTTGTCTCTAATCAGTAACTAGCAGACCCTGTTCACCTAGAAACACATCTGATCACTGCACCTTTTACTGTAAAAGATACCCATTTCCAGCATAAATACACCAAACCAAGTATCTGCCATGTTTAGTAAAAAGTTGTTCATAATTCACAATAATAATTCATAATTCACAATAACACATCAACACATTATGTCAATACATCAACACATTAAGAAACTTATTTAAGTAACTAAACTAAAAGTGCTACAAATTAATCAATGAGTCACAATGTGATTATCTGTGTCTGAGTCATCTCCAGCAGTCGTCATCCTGTAGCCTACAGAGGGGAGTGATGTACTCCACCACTCCACAGTGGCTCGCAGCACAGACATGCTTATCCTCCCTAATGGATGCCACTGCTGACACATTACTCTAGACTACTCTGCTGTTGAAACACAGACACACATCCTCTTTCTCTCTCTCTCTGTCTCTCTCTCTCACACACACACACACACACACACACACACACACACACACACACACACACACACACACACACACACACACACACACACACACAGACACACACACACACACACACACACACACACACACACACACACCCTCTCTCTCCCTTATACAACTGCTTTTAAAATGCATCTTGGGCAGTTGGACAGACACTAAATATAAGTATAAACAATGACAAAGGCACTCTGTCGTTCGATCACTCAAACGACCTACAGAAAGGGTAGTGCAGTACACTCTTGAGCACATGTAGTATGCTTCACCCTCAATGCTAATGCAAATGGACTGCATTTATATATGCCAGACCAACCTACAGAAACTAATTTCAGGGAGGTCAACATTGCCCAGAAATATTGTTTGCCAAAAACTGAATAGCCTAACGAGAGAGACAGAGGTTGTCTATCGCGTCTGCAAAAATACTACACGGGACTTAATCTCCTTCACTTTTCAAATGTAGGAGACCCTCAGAGGTCGTGGGAGACTTGGGATGTCTGATATGCATTTATAACGGACTTCAGAGCACCCCAAGCACTTTACAGAGGAATACCACACATTCACCTATACACACTCCGATGTCAGGCTGCCATGCAACGCACCAACCAGCACACTGGACCAGGATGGGATTCAGTGTCTTGCTCAAGGACACTTTGACCTAGTCACCATTCAGTTGCATGGTGACTCTACATCCTGAGCCAGTGTCGCCCCTGTGGCCTTATACATGACTAACAAAGATATTTCCTGGAGTGAATAGGCTGTGGTGAAATTTGCACACCAGTGTTTGGGTCGACTCCATACAGGTGCATAACAGATACAGGTGGAAACATAAAGGAGTGCACATGTTCACCTCAGACCTGATGGCATAACACCCATTTTAAAACCCTAATATTTAAACAGCAGTACTCCTGCTCTATCAATGTGATGCCCATACCAGACTTTTGTGTACTTTTCCTGTTCTGTCTGGATCATACGTTTATTAGGTCATAGGTAAGTCTGATGCTTTTCTGTTCTGGCAGCCTTTAGAACTCAAGCACACTGTCACATAGGACACAGTTTTACAGTGTTTTTTCTTGTTTTGGTTGAAGTGGTATGCTATGGTGTAGGGTTGTGTGGTGTGTGTAATATGGTATGGTATGGTGTAGTGTTGTGTGTGTGTGTGCTGTGTGGTGCCGTGCCATGTGTGTGTAATGTGGTATGGTGCGGCGTGCTATGGTGGGGAAAGGAGAGCTACAGCCATCCAAGGACACCACCAATGGGTCTCCCTTAGAGGCTATTCAGCCAACTCCAGGCACAGGAGTTTCAGATCAAATAAAAGTCAGACTCATTCTGTGAAGAGTAGGACCAATAATAATGCTAAACATTCTGTCGTGCATGTCACAGGTGTATGTTCACAAGTTTCTTTATGTGTGTCTGTGTGTATGTACGTCTGTGATTATTTGTGATTGTATATTCTATGTATGTTGTTATTTTTTCCTTGGATTAAAGTATGTGGCAAGTATGTAGCGTACACTAATGTAGTGACACTGACACTTCTCTCATCCTTTTCCTCACTCTGTCTTTTTCCAGTTGCCATGGAAACTGTTCTGCTCTTTCTCTTTTCGTTCCTGTTCTCTGTAGCTGGTAAGTCCCCGCTAACACACCCCAAACAAATACACACGCACACACACAGGCCCCTGCTGGGACTGTGGAAAGAAAGACAGGAGAAGAGAGAGGCACTGCCAGACCATACAGCCCTCTGAAGTAGCAGGCTGTGGAGAATGAAGTGTGTTTGATGTAAGAGGTGACCTGCACTCCATTTATCATCAATAACAATACAGCATGTGTGAGTGGAGTGGGTCTTTGTTCAGTGTATTTCATTAATATAAATATATGAATGAAATAGGTAGCCTATGTATGGGATGGTTACTGAATATATTGTAGGGAAATGTTGAGTATCTTTTGGTTGTGTTCTCCTCTCTCTCTGCAAACCAAATTTAGCTTTAGCAATTTAAGACTGTTTGTATTGTTTGGACAGACACAGACAGGCTAAACTGACTGTGACACAAGGATACACAGAGACACAGATAAGGGAAGCACTTTTTCATATTCATTAAAAATCCTTTGATGCTACTACATGTGAATTTCAATCCTGGAATGTTTCCATGAAACAAGAGACATCAGTGACAGACACTGAAATGAGTCTTTGCTCTTTTTCAGCAACATTTGATAGATGTTGCTTTTTTACCTTTACTACCAAAGCAGCTGTGCTCCTCTGACTGACTGTTTTGTTTTTCTGTTTCACTCAGTTCATTTGTCTTGTTCATGGAAAGTTCATGCCGTCAATCAATTATGTTCTTGGCACACCTTAAAGGAAAAAAATGGTGTAAAATAAAAATTGACATGTTAAAACATCATACCAAGTTGGTATGTTTGCTGAGGAGCAACATTGAGTTGTTGCATTCAGAACTTAACTATTTTTTAACGTTTGTCCCAGAAGGCTAACAATGGAACTGGTAGGCGCCCTTAGACGAAGCATGAAGATTACGCTATTATTAAACCATTAAAACAGCTAAAAAAAAAATCCACACTTCATTGGTAGTACAACAAAGGCCCTGGCATTCAAAACAAGGCACTGAGAACTTTGTAAATGTAACCAACGTTTATTAATAAAACAGTTTTAACAGACAGTAGTACAAACCTTGCTGTAGTTTGTCATTGCCGCCATGATGAAAGTCCACACGAGTCGATTGACGAACACGAACCAGCAGGAAGAATAGGAGAAGAGGTAGCACAATCAACTTGTTTGGACTTTCATCATGAAGTCTTTTCATGAAATTTCAAGAAATTTCATGGGAATTACTGTCTTTCAGTCCCCCATCGCTCCCCACCTCCTCTCTCTCCAGACACACATCCACCCACTCTTTCCCTACTAGGTTTAAACGCACAGGCTAGACTACACCTCCCTGTGGAGATGGTGTATGTTCAAAGCATGAGAAAATGGCAGCATTTTATAAACTACTCTTAGGCGTGTTTCAGCTAACTATCAGTAGATAAAAAGACAACAAGAGAAAAAAGGCACCTTCATACAATACCAAAGTCAGCACACATAGATTAAATAACTTTCCCTCCAGTGTGGGTGGAACTTAATTGCAATCTGTCTCTACGGTTTACTACGCTTCACAGGATAGCGGATAATTGGGATAGAAAGAACAGTTTACAGTACTGTATGTGCACAGAGGGGATGTGCGAGGAAGTGGATAATGGGTGGGGCTTTATAGGGGGCATAGAGGTGCTGTTAATACATTACTATTAATGCACTGCATTAAGCTGGCCCTCTTATCCAGAGCAACTTACAGTGAGCCAGGTGCAGGGACAGTCCCTCTGGAGCAATGTGGGGTTAGGTGCCTTGCTCAAAGACACTGCAGCCATGGATGCAGGTGAGCACTGGTCATCACCCCCCCCCCTATCCTTTGATAGGAGAGTGAAGCCATAACATTGTTCTGTTAGGAGGTTTCCCACTTACATATATTTGGAGGAACAAACTGTCTCTTTCTCTTCTTGTTTTCTTTCTGTCATTTTCTCCATGTTTATTCCTTTAGCGGTGTCCGACCCAAATGTTAAAGGTAAGTGTCTACTATTTGTCTGCTTTGACAATCATTAAGTGGCTCAGTGTAAAGACGCGTACTAGTAGACAGCACACTCACAGTTTCAGATGGTATCAGAGGGTTTGACATTTTGCCATGTGGGTCAATGAAAAATGGCTCCACAGTTGTTGGGGCATTGGGGCAAATAGGCACGATCAATAACATTCTGTGCACTGCAAAATGACCCCCAAGGAATACAACATTTATTTATTTGTGTCTTAAACTATTAGGATTTACCATTTACAAGACACTATAACCTATTAACATTCTCCCTTAATCTGCATTCAATTCAGATGGCAAGGAGAAAAAGATGGATCCATTTGATTATGGTAAGATACCCTCAAATACACTTTTAAACAATATAGAGTTTGCGTAAACTGTCACTTAGTCACTTAGTTTGGAAGTTTTGTTTTTGTAGACTATGAGAGCCTGAGGATTGGTGGCCTTGCGTTTGCTGTTGTGCTCTTCACTTTGGGAGTCCTCCTCATTCTGAGTAAGACACAGATAACTTCTCCTCTGTGTAACCTTATGGCCTTAACATACTGCATCACACAAGTATGTGTGTGGTTAAGGTTGAAGTCCCCACCAACTTTCTCTGTATCACTCAATTACTGTGTGTTTGTTTTTGTCAGGTCGAAGGTGTCGCTGCAGTTTCAACCAGAAGCCCAGGTATTTGTTCATTCAGTGATGGACTGTATCATTATCCTTACTGTATTCACACAAAAACAAACACACACACTTCTCTAAATATCAATTCCTTTAGCTCCATAACTGTCTTATGTGTTTTGTAGGGCACCTGGAGATGAGGAGGCACAGGCTGAGAACCTCATCACCACCAAGGGTGAGAGCCAGACCATGAAAAGTCTAAGCGTGTGTGTGTGTGTGTGTGTGTGTGTGTGTGTGTGTGTGTGTGTGTGTGTGTGTGTGTGTGTGTGTGTGTGTGAGAGTACTTGATCGCCTCCAAGAATGCACATCAGACAATGAAAACCTTAGACTGGCCAGAAGTGTATCTGGTCCTACAGATGACCTCTGCTGGAGGTTTTGTGGGATCGTGTAGGCTTTGGTCCAGGGTAGTAGTCTAGTTAATCCTCATAGAAACTTGTTATAGGGCAGGGTGGGGCGGAGTTGTGTTATGAAATCTACAGACTAGTAAACTGTTATGCTGTGTTAATTCCATTCATTACCACTAACTACATGGCTAGTTCTGCTGACGTCTGAGCTGTGAATAATCTTTGATAATCTTGTTTACCCTCACAGCTAAAGAGGCTCCTAAAGCTGAAAACTAAAGTGTTGCAGGTAAGACAACAGAGCCTCCTTGTCCTCTGAGTATAGAGTTACTGACTATGTGAGCATATAGAATAGCTAAAAGATAGGCAATGTATTTTAAAAGCATTTGTTAGTTATATTTCTTAATTTTGTCTTAACATCCCGATACCCATGAGTACATTGGATCACTATACTAAAAGCAGCTTTGTGATCATCGTCTATCCTGCGTTTGATGTGTAGATGAGAAATGACATCTCTATGCTGTTGTGAGGCATGTGTAAGGCATAGCACATCAATTTGTAATCCATTTTTTAGTGTATGTGTGTGAAGATATTCGATTATATGGCTATTACATGCTGCCTCCAGCACACACACACACACACACACACACACACAGTGCCACAGCTAAAACACCGTGTGGAATTGATCAATCTTGTGCCTTTTTGGTAATTGCCTTGACTGGTCAGACATAAAATAGAGGGTGATCTCATTATCATATTACATTTCTATAGCATACAGTCTCACACAGCCAGGCATGAACAGACAAGACACCAGCAGAGTGGCTACAGTCAGACAGCCTTGAAAGGATAAGAAAAGACAGAAAGAATACACTCACACAGGCTTGCATACAACACACAAACACACACACACACACGGTCCCACCAGCCTGAATGGGTAAACCCCTTTCTATCTTCTAGCCATATTTATTGTTTCAAATCAGACAATAGACAGACAGACAGACAGACAGATAGATAGATAGATAGATATGTAGAAACAGATAAATAAACATGTGAAATGTGAGGTGCGATTGCCTCCTAAGGTTACTGTGCGTATAGTGCCTGGGAAGCCTTTCTCTTACGTCTCCCACCATACTCTCAACAGCTTGAGACAGAGCAACCAGAAAAAAAGTAAATAACTGCCTTACACCCCCACCTCATTCCCCTCCCCCCCACACAGCAAGCAGGACACAGCCCTCGTGGCACCCGTCTCAATCCTGTCCCCCCCCCCACACACACACATACACAGCACCCCCCCACCCACACACACACAGCGTGCAGGATACAGCCCCCCCCCCCCCCACACACACACACACAGCCCTCACAGCCCCCCCCCACACACACACACACAGCCCTCACAGCCACCCCCCCCACACACACACACACACACAGCATGCAAACCATAGCTCTTCGCCTCATGCTTCCCCTCCCCCCACACACACAGGACACAGCCCTCATGGCTCATGCCTCCCACATACACACACAGTATGCAGCACACAGCTTGCTCCCCGCCCCATGCCACCTCCCCCCACACATACAGCACACAGGACACAGCCCTTACACCCTTATGGCTCAAGGCCCCCCCTCCCCCACACACACACAGGACATAGCTGTGCCCCCCGCCTCATGCCGCCCACAGCCCCTCTCCACACACGTTTTGTCCAATCCCACCTCAGTCACCTGCACACGCAGCATCACATGCATGTGATACATAAATATCCTTGTATCCTTGAGTGCTGTTTCTTCCCTGTGAGTCACTTTTGGATAAATGCTCCTCCTAAATGCACAGTAACATAATGTAATGTAGTTAGTGATGTAGTAGTAAAAAGCAAGGTGGGTAAACTACATGCACAGCGGTAAAAATGGTGGGTAAACTACAGTATACACCGTGTATACACAGTGAATACACCCTTTTCAACAAAAAAGTGCTACATGTGCTACATCTTTTCAAGGGATAATACTACACAAATTAAATTTCAGTATGATTTTGAGTAGTCAGTGTACTAGTAGTAGTACTGCTTGTGTAGCAGTCAGTGGCGGTTCTACATTGAATTACTCCCCGGGCAAGACCCCCTCCGAGCTTGTAACAGTTTTATTGCAAAGCCAAATCTTATGGTGAAATTAGGTCTTGTGTTTGCTAAGCTAAGACCGAATTATTGTTGAGTATAGCAATCGTAGCATCATAGCTAGAAGGCTAACAAATGTAAGAGTTATACCATGCATTAGCCTTTCATTCATGGCATGGATAATGTAATCATGCAGAGAGAAGAGTTGCATACCTTCATCTTTGCTCATTTCTACTCTTCTAATAATTTTGACCTTTTTCTGTCCATCTCCTTGATTGTCACTTGACAGTCAGCATACTGTTTCCCATCCCCGAACACTATCACTGCCGACCAGGAGTTAAGACTAAACCAATTCACCTTGGTGACCACATAATCGTTTTGTATTGCCCTTTTTTATTAACCCTTTCAACAATTAAAAATGTGCAGGAATTATAACCCTGTAAGTATAATATTATGAATGAAATGTGCGGTATTGGGAAGAAAGCTGATGTGTGACTGACTTTTGCTCACTAATTGCAGAGTATTGCCCGCTTGTGCGTTGCATTTGACAGACCCAGAGGTGAACTGTCCCCTGCTCCCCCTCCCCTTTTCCGTCCCAGCTTCTGCGCACTGGCCTTCTCACCAGGAGCGCCTGCAGCCAGAGGGGGCGCCAATTTGCCAATTTCCTACACAGTGATATGACAGATAATAAAACAATTTTTTAGATGATATTTTTTTCAAGCACTCGTGAGGTTATTGGCGCCCTTCCAAAAATGTTGCCCAGGGCGGCTGCCCCACTCGCCCCCGTCAAGAACCGCTACTGGTAGCAGTATTCATTTACGGTCCTCTGAAAACAACTTTATGCACAGGCATTTTTGTATAAATAGCAGGCCACAAAAGTGAGTACCCCCTGAATGATAACTGTACATATCATTCAACCATGAAAAGCCGCTTGTCCAATTTGTCATTTTTGTGTTTTGGTATGCTCAACTGGACCAAACAAATTTGTGTGTCATGTATTCATTTTATTCATTTTAATGTTTTGGCTGTAATTCTCTCATACTAGCCATCTGTCGTAATAGCCACTGGATGACCAACATGGCTCCTTATGGCAAAAAACACAACTGAGGATTTGAGAAATAGAATAGTTGCTTTACACAAAAATGGCCTATGCTATAAAAGATCAGCAACACCATGAAACTGAGCTACATCATCGTGTCATTGAGAGGTTTTCCAAAACGGGTGCGTTGTCAGAACAAGCATTGACAGGATCAGTGAAAGACATTGGCTCCACACACTCAGTGTCAGATGCAGAAATTGGCTTAAAAAATACATGCATGAGTGCAGCCACCGTTGCTGCAGAGGTTGCAGAAGGTCAGCCTGTCGGAGCTAAAATAATATGCAACATAGTGCAACAACTTGGTCTGTGTGGGCATCCTCCAAGTTGAAAGTATCTTTTAAAGCTTGATCACAAAAAAGCCTGAAAACTGTTTGCTGAAGACATGCAGTCCAAAAGCATGAATTCCTGAAACCATATTCTGTTGTCTGATGATAATAAGACTTGTTTGGCTTAAATGTGTGGCAGCGACCTGTCGAACAGTACCATTATAATTGTACTTTGCCCACAATCAAGCCCAGTGGTGGTAGCATCATGGTTTGGGGCCGCTTCAATGCTGCCAGCACTGGGCAACTGCAGTTCATTGAAGGAATCATGGATTCAAACATTTGCTGTGACATTCAATATGATGCCCCCCCCCCCCCCCGCCCCCTTCGGAAAACGGGACACAGAGCAGTTTTTTCAACACAATAACAACCCCTAGCACACCACCAAGATGACCACTGCCTTCCTGAGGTAATAGAGTAGCCAAGTATTTCTCCAGACCTGAACCCTATTGAGCACCGGTGGGACATCCTTTAACAGGAGATGAAGGAGCACCAATGTCTAACATCTCCTAGGTCCGTAATGCCATCATGGAGGAATGGAAAAGGATCACAGAAACAACCTATGTAGCTCTGGTGAATTTCATATTAAGGCAGTGGTAGATAACAATGGTGCCCCCATTAAAAAAATATGATTTTGACACAATTTGGACATGTTCACTGTGGGGTGTACTGACTTTTGTGGCCTGCTGTATGTATAAAAATGCCTGTGTGTAAAGTTATTTTTAGAGGACAGTAAATTAATACTGCTACACAAGCTGTACACTGACTACTCAAAAACATACCGAAGTTTCATTTGTGTAGTATTGTCCCTTAAAAAGATATAGCACATTTTTTGCTGAAAGGGGGAAAGGGTGTACTCACTTTTGTGAGATACTGTATGTATATTTGTAACATTGGCCATTACAAGAAGATAAGTAAATGATGTTTTGTCATTTTAAAAAGTTTTTTAACAAAAGTATTTATGTTTTCAATGACATAACCGTAGCCTAATGTAATGCAATGCAATGTAGTGTGACTCAGTGTAATGTAATGAGTCTGACAACAAGCTTCCTGTTTCTGCCCTACCCTTTAGATTCGTGGTCTGTAACATTCTGGCCACATTCCCACTGAAGACAATGCTTCTGGAAATGAACCACCGTCCTTCACAGAGAAACAGCAGTAGAGAGTCACTCATTGGGGTTGGGGCACTGGGGTGGTGGGGGTGGGTGGGATTGGTGTCTGGTCAGGCTTTGGGCTCTCAAAAGTGCTTTAAGATTATGGGCCTCATGCACCAGGTAATAAACATACCAGTTATAATTTTTGCCTATATAAACACATTTTGTTGGACTTACCCATGGTTTTTTATGGCGAAATGTATTCATACAAAAAAAACAGAGGAAAAAAACATCTTGCTTTCACAGTCATTGTTTATCCACTAAAAGCAAGAGTATGAATATCATTAACCTTCGATTATTTAGATTAGGCGTGATTATAATGTTGGATGATGTTGTGTGTATTCGATCTCAGAATGGCTGACAGACTGCTGTTTGACACTTTGGTCCTGTGCCAGAGTATTTGGACACAGCATTACACTGGCCCTTGTAAAGGGTGTAGAAGTGTCGGAGGTGTTTGGAGGACTTTGCGTTACCCATGATTGTCACAATCAGCCATGATCCCCCAAACGTATGATAAAGTGAAATCCATCATTCAGCATGTGACGGTGCATGAGCATATGTGTTTAAAAGCATTCGACCAACTTAATTTATTTACGTATTCATTCTCAAGTAAAATTGAATTGCAAGAGAAGGCAGTTGCATGAGGCTCAGTCTCTATTGCTAACTGCAGTATAAATTAATAAAAATAATTAAATTAAGAGTAGCACTGCAAAGCCATTGTTATGAATAAAAGTGCAGGGTAGGGTAGCTGTTTGGAGATTTTTGTACATACTTAGAACTTTAGGGTTTTGATCACGTCGCCACTGCCTGTGTGTGTCCTTTTTCTTCCAGTCAGTGCTCTGTTAGCATGCTGTCTGTTGTCGCTGTGTTTGGTAGAGCCACTTTTTTTTAGTTTGCCTTCCACCTCCCCACCCCCACCCAATACCCCAACTCCCTTTTGCTCCCACACTGCCTCTTAGAAGTGAAAAGGTGTGTCTCCGGCCTACTCTGTTTTAGATTTTAGTTGTGGAGAGCCTTGTGTTCTATTAGAGCTGTTATTGTTCAAAACTAAGTAGAGCTGCCCAGATTCTTTGCGCTCCTTGTTTATATCCTGTAAATGAAATAGAATATATACAACTCAAATAAATAGAGATATACATTACATCTCTATGTTATACAGATAACACAGGTATATTATATTTAGGTTGTGAGTGTGTGAGTATATGTGCCTAAAAGCACGTGTGTACATGAATAGGTGTGTACACGTGTGTGTGTGTGTGTGTGTGTGCAGGTGAATATATTTAAGTGTGCAGGTGAAAAGTGGTGTAAGCACTTAACACCAGACAATCTAATGACTGCCATTTCCAGACAGAGCACATGACCACATCCAGCACTGTAGGTCACCAGGGGAACCACAAGGTTCTCCTCAGTTTCAGCTCAGTCACTGCCTAGTGGTGCTGCCTTACTGGCCCGCCCAGACCAGATATCAAACTAAGGCCCACACAGAACCAGCCAGACGTACACCCTTGTCCAGCTCGGTGCATAGAACCTACAACTCAAGACCCAATGAGAACACTGCTCGGTTAAGGCTCTGATCATTGCTTTTTTATTTTCTACATTGTAGACTAATACTGAAGACATCCGAACTATGAACACATTCTGGAGCTGCTCCCCTCCCACTCACAGTCCATTCAGCACACACTTGGAGGTCGCCAGTATTCACTGACCAATGTAGAAAATAAAAAAGTAAAGAAAAACTACTGAATGAGAAAGTTTAACTTTTGACTGGCACTGGGTGAACTGGCACCAGGTTTACAACTATGTCTGGGTTAAGCAAACCATGTTAACCTAAACACCTTTGTTTGACAGCCCCCAAAGCATTGTGGGAGAAGGCAAGATTGGTAAAACAATGGTCTTAATCGAACCCGTGTTTCCAGGCTCCATCACGTCCAGGCTTGGGCCAGAGCCGCACGCAGCAAGTGCCAGGACCACAGGTGCACCACTTCCGTTACACCGTTACAGTGCCGCCAAACCTGCTTTGTTTCTGTTCCAGTTACTGCATGTAGCCAAAGCTGTCACCAAACTCAGAAAAAAGAAGCTGGATACCATGTACATTGAGCCATGTAGAAATATGATCACTGCTGCAAAAAAAAGATCCACCAGAACTGTTATGTTAATTTTCTGGTAAAAACATGTCAGATTCAACTACTGATGCATTGCAGTGTGTGTTTTTGTTTACAAGCATGTCTGTGTGCTTTTACACTTCACATACTAACACACAACAGCTGTAGCTATATCGTCAATGAACTTGTACCATGAAAAAAGAAAAACATGATTGCTTATTGCTGTCAGTTCCGACTTGTGTCACTTCGTCAAATATCCAGTCTTGTTCAATATGTATGAGTAGTTCTTTACAAAAAAAGAAAAACAAGTTCTTAAAAACAGCTAACTTAAGAGGCAATGTTTATCATCATCTTTGTGCAGATGTACTGTATAGCAGCCTTTTGTGCTTTTGACTAACAAATAAAAGATGAGTCTAACACAAACAAATAAAAGATGAGTCTAACACAAACAAAAACAATCCTTGTGTTTACCAGTCTTTTATTTACAGATTATTAAGATTTTGTTTACCTCCTGTGGCTAGGTTTATTGTTTTTTTGAGGTATCTGTTTATTTCAATCATTAATTTAAACTTAACAGAGGGCCAAACAAAAGCCTCCCCAGCATCCCACATACCTGTATTTGATCAGACCCAATCTGAGATGAATGAAGCTGATTAAGTCTCACATAACATGGATTGAGCACTCACTGTGGCTTGACATTAGTCAGAATGTAGGCAACCTAGTCAACACAAATTCACAAACCATCAAGCTATAAATTATCTTTTGTGAAATCATCATTATGGCGCTGTCTGAACACTTATTAACTGACATAACTATGGCAGAACTGCATTTGGCGTTGTGGACCCTTATTGATTTAGGGTCCACACTCTTGAAACAAATAACTAAGGTTATTGTTCACTTATGTAGGAACTGCTGGCTGCAGCCCCTGTCCCTTCCAGACTGCATAGACTAATGGTGTACTGTGTGTCTACGTTTTAAAAAATAAGTGTCCATTTTGGCAGCAGACTTTAGAATGAGGAGACTCCCATGGCCTTCCGAATCTGCTCAAAGGTCAGCCAGAAGGTCATGGACCAGGGAGCCTGAAACACCAAAGCAAAAAGACAACATATTAGCCATGCTTCACACAGAGGTACGGTAATGTAACTAACAGTATGCTAACTATCTCATCATCCTCATCCATTGACTAGCCTTGATGGCATAACTAGCAGTGTGCTAAATGTCTCACCATTCTCATCCATGTGGGAAGGAAACCTTTGTAAAGAGACCAGAAGCCTTCTCCCTTCACGGACTGAATCAGGCAGTCAATGGAAGATTTGTACAGGAGGCCTCTGGAAGACACACACGTCACTAAACTTTTTTGAGTCTAGTTTTAGAGTTTAGTACTAACATGGCCGGAAAACCGGTTACATTATATGTTTTGTAAAGACTGAGGACCTGAGCACCCTGTGTTTGCTCTTGAGTTTACTACACAGGGTTCAGTGCTGTGATAAATGCTAATTGTCTATGGTGGTGCTATATGAATATGCCCCCAAAGCAAAAGTGTTAAAATCCACCTTTTGGTTTGGTTGGGTCTGTGTCCTTGTGTTTCACATTTTCCCTGTCAACTTTTGCCATCATAGGTTGGAAAAAAAAAACATAAATTTAACTACCATGTCCTATGCCTCACATGGACGAATCTGATTCCAGCAAGTTCAGATGGCTTCCAAAGATTTATTTGTTTGTTTTGTACTTCTGACTGGTACCCGGCAGGACTTCTGGGTAGCCTGATACCCGTCTAGGTTGAGCAGATAGGCTCCCCCCTGAGCTGTGGTTCTGCTCATACTTTCTTCCTAAATAAAAACAACTATAACAATTAGCATTAGCATTATTAGCATTATTCCTTCCTCCATGCCTCTGTCCTTGCTCCTTGGGCACCCAGGGTTAAGCTCTTAAAGCCCCTAGATTTAAACTATCCATTACAGCATTGCATGACGGAAACACAATTTGTGTTGTGCTCTTTCTTCACTGTGAAAGTACTCTGAGCCACATACTCTATATGACAGGTGTTAAATGCACAAAGTTAAATACATAAAACTTGCGCAAGGTGCTTAGCCATCTGGGCTACACAAGGTTGTTGTGAGACACCTGACCTGCCATGCAAATCCCTGGGCTGATTCATGATCCGGGTCTTGACGACATCGGCCGGTGTTCCCATGGTAGCAGCCACCAGACCAGAGCAGATGCTGCATAGACAGGGTGAGTTTATTTATAATATACTGCATCTAGAAGTCAGGCTCTTGTCATAACAGCCCTGCTGTTGCTGACTGTACCAACCTGGCCAGGCTATGGCAGATGCTGTTGTCCTCCACAGGAGTATTTCTCAGCAGAAAGTGCTTCACAGTGTCATATGTGGTTAGATCTAACATGGGAACATGAGACAGAGAGAGAAAGAGAGCTTAATGTTTCTGGCAAAAAAACATTGTTTACATCCACATTTATTTTGCATTTTGACGACAAATAGGGCCAAGGATGTGTTGGTGCAACCACTCAATTAAAGATGTTGGTACAATTGATCTTACTCATTAAAATTAGTCAACTATGATGCTTAATATGCAAAGATGATACGGTCATTGTGAGTCTGCTGGAGGACAACGAAACATCACATGGCTCCATCATGGACTATTTTCTAAACTGGTGTCAGGAAGCTTTTCTGGAACTCAATGTATCCAAGACGAAGGACATGTGCATTGACTTCAGACACAAAGTCTGTTAGGTGCTCATTGATTTACCCAAATTATCATAAATGTGCCTGACAGATGTGTTTGAGTTGAAGGGAAACCCAGGCATTTTAAACCCTGAGCAATGGTATCATAAACGATGCAGACAAACCTCCTAGGTTGACGAGAGCAGCCCTCTGCACGTTCGGCACCCATCCAGTCCACAGGCCTCTGATTCCTCCCTCGGAGAAGATCTTTATAAAGGCATGACTGACCCCTCGCACCCTACAGCATAAAACATACTTCTGGGGAAGCTCACGTCATCAAATAAACTGTGTTACTAGTCCAAGCAGGCCATACGGTAATTGTTAACAGTGACATTATGAAACGTGGTATGAAGTATGTTAGGAAGTTAACTCCGCTGCTGCAAATGAAAATATTGCTAAAACTATGTTGTTTAGAGAACACTATGAGCCTGCATACAGTGGAGATTCCTAACCTAAGTGCAGTGCAAATCAACGTCAGAATTAGTAATGTTTGACACTAAGGTGTGTGTGTGTGTGTGTGTACCAGGGGATAGTGGGGCTTACCTCTCACATGGCGAGCCCCTACCTTGGCTCTGTGCCGACCAGCCCAAGCTCACAATATGTTCAGTTCAAAAGGGAGGAGAAGGGATATTCAAAGGCAAATCCAAACAGGAGCAGGATGAGGCAAAACAGTCCACAAACACACAGGCTAAGTCCACTGGGAAGATGAGAGCCTGCCACAACCCAGGCCTTTCCGGTCGACCCACCTAAACCCCTCTTACCCTTTTATGG
Organism: Coilia nasus; assembly: GCA_027475355.1. Classification (NCBI taxonomy): domain Eukaryota; kingdom Metazoa; phylum Chordata; class Actinopteri; order Clupeiformes; family Engraulidae; genus Coilia; species Coilia nasus. The sequence continues at coordinate 777,466 of CM050215.1, read as the reverse complement.
GCAATCAAGGTAAACCAACCCACCTACCATCTTTTTTTTCAATCTTTTTAACAACAAATTGGTATCTTTTTTCCAATATTTTCTAAATATTTCTCTTTTCTGCCAGATACACTTGAAAATGCTGCACAGCAAGCACAAGTCCCAGGGCTTCCTTTTCTACAGTGGAATGTGCTCTCTGATGTCTGTTTAGCTTTTTAGAGAAATATGCCACAGATTCCTCTACTTGTCACAAGTACGAGTCAGCTTGTCCCTATTCCCACATCACAAGCATCTGCCGCTAATCTGAAGGGAACCCCAAAATCTGGAGCCACCAGCACAGGCTCACAACACAAAACAGCCTCAAGTTTGTCCAAAGCAGTCTGACACTCATCTGACCAACAAAATGTAACACCTTTACTCAACAAATTGGTCAGAAGTTCCATAATAGATGCAAAGTTTGGTACAAACTTCAGATAAAATCCGCACATTCCCAACAATCTCATTAACTATGTCTTTGTGTAAGGAGCAGGTAAGTCCAGGATAGTTTGAATCTTTGCAGCCCTTGGTAACACTGACCCTTGGCCTACCTGATGCCCAAGACACGTTACTTGACCCTTACCCAGCTCACACTTTGGTAAATTGACTACTAGCCCTGCAGCCCCCAACCTACTGAAGAGTTGCTTGATATGATGGACATGATCCTCCCATGAATCAGAGAAGGTGACCACGTCATCATTTTAAGTAACTACATTGGATAACCCAGATGTTACTTGGTTCATGAGCCTTTGGAAACAGGCCGGAGCGTTCTTCATCTCAAATGGGAGAGTACGACATTGGTAGTCCAACCAAGTATAACAAAGGTAGAAACTTCTTTTGCATGATCCGACAATGGCACCTGCCGGTAGCCTTTCAGTACATCAAACTTGGAAACAAATTTGACTTTACCCATCTGATCAATGCAATCCTCCAAGCATGGTATTGGAAAAGCATTAGTCTTGGTCACAGCATGTATCTTATGGTAATCTATGCAAAAATGAACTGAACCATCTGGTTTACGTATTAACACTATGGGCAAACTCCACTCGCCACTCACTGTGGGACGGTTCTACAACCCCAATCTCCAACATGTACTTTAAAGGCCTGGATATACTCGGCAAAAGTGACGTCAAAATTACGTCAGTGCACATCTGGCGCGGCGTTCAAGAGTTCAAGCGCATATTTGCCGTGTCCGCACCTCCGATTTTTTGTAACTTGCGCGCGGCAGCCCCATTGAAAACAATAGGCAATGGCTAGTCTGGTTTCAGCTAACTTTAGCCTAGTAACTACCAGCCTAAACATGTATTTTCCATTGCTACAAATCAGCTAATATTACTGGAAACTCACAAGAAATACAAACACTGACTAAAAACTTTTAGGATTTTGTTCAGTTTTATACACAAACCAACTTAGGTGCAAACCTGCAGTTCGTTTATTAAGCTAACTTTTTGCCTTATCCTATCATCACTCATAAGGTCTTATAAAGCTGAAACCACTGTAAATATACACACTGACTGAAACCTTTTCGGATTTATCCAGTTTAGTTCCCAAATCATGATGTAAACCTGCAATTCAGTCATGTTTCACTCCTCTGACACGCAAGGTTCCCGAACTACTGTGGCATTTGACACCTCTGACGAGGAGAAGATTGCCGTGTGTGTCGAATGAAGTATATATGGGCGCACGGCGCTGTGACGTCACTTTTGCGCGCGCACTTCTGCATGCGGCGAGTATATCCATAGACTAAAACTCTTCTCTCACCAGAGCAAGCTTAGTGGGATGCATTCTATATGCATGTTGCTTAATGGCTGGGATGTTCCCAGTCACCACATCATGTATGACTAGAGATGTAAGCCCTGGGCTATTCCTAAATAGAGGCAAGTGTGAATGAATCAGAGTTTTTACGCCTTCCTGCTGGAAAAGAAGTAGATGTGCAACCAGGCTGTGCAAATCTGCCAAAGCAGCAGAGTTCTGCAGCCGCGCTGCAACTGGTCCTCGATAGTCTAACTCTAGAGATGGTTCTCCCTCCTGTGGCACCTCATGAGCCGTCTGCTCTGACACTGCACACAGCTTTTGGGACAGAACAGTCATAATACTTTTTCAAGAGATTAATATGACATAACTGAGTGGGTTTACAATGATTGGGTGTTTCAACAACATAGTTGTGATCACTGACCTTCTTAACAAGAGAATACGGTCCACAAAAACGAGTGCCCAGGCCATCCCCACGTATAGGCATCAAGACTAGCACCTGATCGCCCACTGAGAAAGATCACACCACTGCCTTCTTGTCACACTCACTACGGGCACATGGTAGGATCGGATTGGATTGGTATTGGATTGGGTGTTGCTACCCAACGGATGGTCTGTCCCAAATCCCTGTGCACATGAGAGTTCATGTAAGCGGATAATGGTCAGAGATCTAGTTTCCGCTACGCTAGATGGCGCTGTATTCCTTTCAACAAGTGGTGTTAGAACTACTTCAGGTTGACGGCTGCTAAAAAGAAAATAAACAAACTATCTGGCGGCATACAAAACAAAGATAGCGCTCGAGGAGGTTGACAGAGCAGCATTTGCATGCATGTTGTGCATTCTCCTTTGTTTGGAAGTCCGTATGAAAGAACAAACAGCGTTTTTGGTTTCCTTGATACGACATGAACTGTGCCGTCGGCGTTTGATATTACAAGCAATTCAGGACAACGAGACTTGTTGAGAGCAGGCGCTAGAAAGCCTCGACGTTCAGTATGGATGAAAATCAGGGACAGAAGCTTCTGGGATCGAGTGGTCTTACATGTGCAGTACGCGAATCCAAACCAATACCGTGCACAAGGCGGCACTAAGCGGATTAACATCGGCTTAAGCCAGGGGTTGCAATCGGATTCGCGAAACCAATCCCTATACGATCTTTAGCCTGTGCACATGAATTCGATACGATCCCAAACCATTTCCAATCGGATTCAACTCGTCCATGTGCACGCAGTGAATGTCTTTAAGTGCACATAGTCATGTTTCCCCATCTCTCACTTTAGTAAACACAACATGTGTTTCTCTGGTTTTATTTCATTATGCTAAGGGTTGTTTAGAAAGCATAACTGCACAAATAGTACAACTTGGCACTTCGATAAGACGAACGGAATATTTGACATTGTTCTAATGTAGGCTGATTGTTGTCAAAGCGGGCACATGGTAGGATCGGATTGGATTGGTATTGGATTGGGTGTTGCTACCCAACGGGTGGTCTGTCCCAAATCCCTATGCACATGAGAGTTCGCGTAAGCGGATAATGGTCAGAGATCTGGTCGTTTCCGCTACGCTAGATGGCGCTGTATTCCTTAGATTGTATTCCATCATGGTTTTTAGTGTCTGGTGACACCTCTGAATGGCTCCTTGTGACTGGGGGTGGTATGCCGAAGACATAACTTGCCTAATACCAACTTCAGACATTACTTCCTGAAACACCCCAGATGAAAAATTAGACCCTCTATCTGTCTGCACCTCTCGAGGTAGACCAAACTTATAAAAAAAATCTTAACAGCGCCTCGATCACTGGTGTAGCCTTGATGTTTCTCAACGCTACTGCCTCTGGAAACCTGGTGGTAACATCCATTATGGTCAGCAGACATTCATTACCTTTCTTGGTCTTCTTAAGGGGGCCTACATAATCTACAACCACCCTCGAGAAAGGCTCCTCCACCACAGGAAGAGGTTTCAGGGGAGCTGTGGGGATGATCTGATTCGCTTACCTACCACCTGGCATGCATGACAAGAATGACAGAATGCAACCACATCGGCATGTAAACAGGGCCGAGAACACAGACCAATGTTCAGTGGCAGGACATCAGGGTGGCCTCCATTTTCTAAGCAGCATCCCCTCTTTGATATAACAGCCATATGCCATCTCGCCCATTTCCTCCTCAGAGGCAGTTGTTTGTAATAATGGAGAGAGCGAGGGGTCATTTTTTCTGTTCCTCAATCAGTGTTTCACGACTGCATTTTACCTTATCGGATCCACCAAGCACCCTACCTAAAATGGTATCTCCCAAGTCAACACTTGGCTCAGCCAGGGGAGGTGTAACTTCCAAAGCCTTAGCTTTAGCCTGGCCACGAGTGAGCACACATGAGCTAAACACCTCAGGAAACTCAGCCTCTAAAACTTGTGTTTCAGGGCTCTCACAAGTTGAAGTACTGACTAAAGGGTTAACATACACTCGGTCACTGGCAAGATCATTACCCAGAAGGACATGAACACCCTCTACTGGCAAAGATGGCACACAACGGCTAACACCACCTCCCCAGTTACTAAATTGCTTTTTAGATGAAGGTTGTGCAATGGTATGGCTTCAAAATCACAGAATGGTTTCACGGAAGAGGACGATGGCAACTCCAACACTCCTTTACACACAACAGACTAGGCAGCACCTGTATCACGTAAAATGGTTACAGGAAACTCCTCCCCACCAGAAGTCACAGACAAAGAACCTACAGAAACAAAACTTCAAAAATGTCAGGGGCACTCTCATTCTCCCACTTCTCACGGGTGAACTGTATGTGCTACTTGACTTGAAGGGACACTAGGGTACTGTGCACCCTAACCTTTACCTATCCTAACAAGTAGCTTTGTATGTGTACAAAAACCCTGTAGTTTCTAGACACATACGAAGCTGCTTCACACCACTACTTACACATACATACGTATAATGTTTCTTTTTTTTATTTAAACCGCATATGTGTTAAAACTTTAAATAAACCCTGCCTTTTTGCTGTGGTAGCACACACACACACACACACACACACACACACACACACACACACACACACACACACACACACACACACACACACACACATACACACACACCATGAGACCCCTACCTGGGCTCCTTTCCCTCCAAAGCACGCCGCCCCTCCATCTGCATCTGCACCTTTACCAGGTCTGTGGGGCTCGCCAGGAACTGACCCACCGCCCCGGCAACCATGCCCCCCACCACTGCTTTCCTACACAAACACACAGGCAGGTCCGCAACAGAGCTCAGTTACCATGACTTCAAGGTAGAGTCAAAATATGTTAAAATTACAGAGGCGACTACCAGAGGAGGAAACTTCCATCTGCGTTTCTCCCAAGAACAGACTCTCTAAGCTGTTCATAGGCCAGCATCCGTCCTCCGGAATATACAACCTGAAACAAGCAGGAAAGACAAAAATAAACAATTCATCAATATTGTCACAGAAAACAATGCTCGTTCTGTATGCTGTTACATGCTACAAAGGTGCATACATTTGGGATTTTATTGGTCCTGCTTACAATTTTGTATTAAAAAAAACGTCACACATCTGAATGGAATCTGTAACTTTACCAACATGTCTATAAATAGCTGGTGTTACGCCTTGCCACAGCTTTAACGGTCCCTCCTCTCGTGCAATGCCAATGGCAGTACGCACCATCCCCCTGTATGTTGGCTGGGCCCTAGATCCAACACCTGAGCGTCTGGCGGCTGCTTCCCCTTGCATTTGCAGCCTCGTTTTGGTCAAATCCAGCGGGAATGTGACTGCATACAAATGGATCGACTATTTCAAACGGTTTTAGGACTGGACTAACATAAATGACATTATGATTATGAGATTTATTAGCGATGGAGGACAACCGTACCCAGTTCAGCAACGGACGCTGCACACGCAGACAGGGTGAACTTTGTCAGCCGGGGCCACTTCGGGAGCTTTGTCTGCTCATCTTGAAAAGTACCCATGGGGACAGCTGTTACAACAGACGGCTAAAGCTGACGTTATAGGCAAACTCTAAGCGACCATGTCCATGCCACATGTTATGGGGAAATAGATGACACTGACAAACATCTGTTCAGTCCAAACGCAATGGCAAAATGCAGGCTAGTGAATCTCAGTGAAACTAATGCACAGCGGAGTTTTTATGACAGTACACTTCACTTCACCTTATCGTGGGCGAGCTCAATCATTCATTAGTCCTCGTTATCTTTCAAAGGCTATGCGACACTGATACAACCTCATGTATCAACGAAATCAACGCGACGATATGAAAAACGTTCTCAGTTCACAGTTGTAGTTATCAGCACAACAGCGCGTGCAACGTTTCCCTCTGTTTACAAGGACAGCACTACTCCAAGGTTCAACTGTTTTACGTCACGGAGATGAGGAAGCAGTTATAGAGCCACAGTGTAGCCATCTTGGTGAGGTCAGGTTGGTGAGGTTCCCTCACAAGGTAAGTATGCTGTTTTATGGTCTATGTAGGGCAGAACATATTTAATCTTTATACCGAACATTTCTTTTACTCATTAAATACCCCTACCTGGTGTTACCTACCAACAAACACTTACTTATACACTTACACATCACTTTGTACTTTAAACAATCTTCTGACTCGATTTAATGGTAGGCTGACATTTTAACAGGCAGATTTAGCTTGCACTAAAATATATTTGCTTACTAAATATAAATATGAACATACTGGTAAATCCCAACACAGGAAATTTAAGGAATTTCCTATGAGTTGAAAACTCCTAATTTTGACAGTTTATGATGAGGTAGCCTACATATATTTCTCATTTTCTTTATTGAAAGACTGATTCTACCTTTTCTGCAAACAGAATAAAACCTTTTAGGTCTGTGGGTTTCAGACTGGATGCCTGTTTTTGTTAGCATCTTAACAGTCTGAGTGTCAGAGCTTTAGAGGTGCCTTTGTAAGTTAACTCCATAGGCCTTTTTTCTTTTCATGTAGGCCTACAGTGTCCCGTGTTCTCTATGGCACTGCATGCACAAGATCATTACAGGTTCAAAGGTTCATCACATAACCCAAGGTACAAAATGGACGAAAGGAAAATTACTCTTCTCTAGATGAAGCAGCCTCCTACTATATGTCCAAAGGTTGTAGTATTGGGTCATGGCACAAAATGGCTACCGTGTCTACAATAGCCACTGGGATAGTCGTTCCCCTAGTTCTTTTTGATGAGATGTTTATTACCATCAGTGCCAAAGGTTGCTGCACTGTGCACCTAATAATAGCTAAACATCACTCTTTATTGTGCTATTACAGCCTTGCCTGGGCCAACAGTAAAAGAGTATTGGGCAGGTAGATTTACGGCAGCCATCTGATTGGGTAAGACAGAGATGACAGGTGGAAGCATTCAGATACAGCTGGCCCCCAACAAAGGCAGACGTGAACATTAAACGGAGGAGAACTCGCCAAGGTGAAGGAGAAACCTTAAGCTTAGGTGAGTCCAATGCAGGCCTTATTCAAGGTCACAAAAAGAAATTCTTTTTTTTAGGCTGGTGTTGTCAAAGCTACCATAATATATATAGAAAATGGACTTTAACACACTGTAGAAAAGATCTTTGAAGTTTTCTAGCATAGAAAGCAGTGCAAAATTCACTGCCAACGTTAGTACATCCTTTTTGTTCTTCTGTTCCTTTTACCCACCTAACATCCTCGCGCAAACACAGGCCATACACACAGGCTGCCGTGCCTTAATACTACTGGACACCACGAAGCCCAACATGATGTTTATCTATGAATGGAGAGAGAAAAGAGAGAAAGAAATTTTAAAAGAACAAGTTAAAAACATAAATATGTTTGTTAGAAAATACATTATCTACAATACTTTATGCCTGTGTACATGTGCAGTATGTCTTGTTTTTAAAACCCTTACACAGGATTTCCAATGCGAAGATCCATTCAGAGAGTAAGGCTTTACTGTTGGTGTAAACAGACAACCCACTCTTTCTCACAGCTGCATAGAAACTGCTTTTGGGCATGATAAAAAACACAGGATGTCACGTCTGCCCACACAGCATCCGCCACTGCAGACTAGTTTAACTCCCCACATGCATGACTTTACTGTTAGCATCTAGTAATGGACTGTTCAGATTCCTCATGTTAGTATAGGTATTTCTGACACCAAGGCTGCTTCAGTGCTTTAGAAAATAAATTATTAAATACACCTAACAACTATTTTTGTACACAGTGGCATATCTTGCAAAGGTTTTAGGCACAAAAAACGTATACTGTGAGGATGCTTTTAAAAAGATGGTCTCAATTTGTTCTGTTTCATAATGCAATACTAAATCACATTGGTCTCTGCAAGCTGATGGCCTTTATGTTTGCAGTTGACTTTGTGGTCTGTTATCTGTCTTCCATATATAGTGTTGTATTTCATAGTCATCTTCCATCAAATGGAAGCATATACATCAAAAACGTTTAAGGGTTAATATACATGTAATGCCAAATAAAATTGACATATATATTTCCATTATATATTTGAGAATTGCATGTATAACTCATGCATTCGGGAACTATTAATCCTTATATAGATACTGTATGTCATGCATGCTTTGTGAAGAACTGTAACACACTCCTAGTCCATTGTTTACAGTGCATAAATATACTACTAGACAAACAAGCAGTAACACAGCCTGGTAACACTATGGCATTGTTCATAGTTAAATAGTGTGTGTATGCATTTGCATATGAGTACACGGAATCTTGCAGATCAGAAACTACAGCTTCCTGTTCTTTGTGTACATGTGTACATTATCAGAGAACTGATTTAGGACATATTTCACTTAATCTCCAATCCCGGATTCACACACACAACCTTGGCAGACTAGATTGTGAGACCACAGGAGTGTTTTGAGCGGGAGATCCCACCGAGTTAATTATTATGTAGCGCAGGTTGTGAAACAAAGAAGAGATCAATACAAGAGTGCCCTGAACTACCTGTAGGAGTGGATTAAAGGCTTTAACCAATGCCACAGAGGAGTGGTTGTCCTACAGAGGCAACGCTGGAGCCTTAGCCTTATCCCTTAGCATCTCTGGCTAGCACATTGGGTTATAGCAAGCCATACACATCAAATCTGCTACTGAGGGACCAAACTGAACACAACTTTATTTGGTTAGGGTTGATTTCAGCTTTCTTCATTGTGAATGTTTGCAGTTTATGGCTACATATAGAAATACTACTATACTGTTTGTGCAGTACATGCAAATGGCCTGAGATGGATGGATGGATTAAACACTTAGAGGGTGGAAGCAGTCAAACTAGGGCCCACTAATGTAGACTACTATTAAACATAGAAGAATGTACAGACAGACAGACAGACAGACAGACAGACAGACAGACAGACAGACAGACAGACAGACAGACAGACAGACAGACAGACAGACAGACAGATAGATAGATAGATAGATAGATAGATAGACAGACAAAAGGACAGACCATAGCCAGATGGACAAGATAATCTAGACTGCTATGGACAGGCTAACTGACTCTGAAACTCAGAGCGCCGTAATGTGCCGGTGGTAGCCCTCAGAGTCATGTGACATTTCCACGCCTGCAATTGTCTGAGTCTAATGACTGACCATGTTTGATGGCATTGATGTAATTATTCCAAATGGTTCTTGAACATCTGCCCTTCTCTGTCTCCTCCAGGGACACGCTTTGGACACAGCAAGCACAGACACAGACAGACACCATGACAGTAGATGAGAGATGTGAGTACACGTTTTTACCCACAGAGGGCACACGAGTCTGGGCCAAAGGAGGGCAGCAATTGGGCCTCCTCTGGGCTAACACTGGGTCATGTCAAATGTTATCTGCAGAAATTAAACAATGAAGGTGGTCTAAAAGTATCTCTAGTGTTACCACAACAACAAGGCAGTATCAATGCACCCTGTTCTTTTGCACGTTTGGGTGTATGTACGTGTTTTCGTGTATGTTTGTTACGAAGCCCGGGAAAGGTCAGGTAAATTAATTTAAGCATCTTCATGGTCATGTTATATAATATCATGAGCATGATTTACTAAAGCATGGCCACGATTTATAAAGTGTACGAATGTTGTTGAAAATTGTCAGTATTAGTAAAATGTGGCCACGATGTATATAAAGTGCTTACGTTAGAGAACATCATGAGCACGATTTATTTATGATTATTTAATGGGAACACTCTTACTGTACACCAGGACTCCGCAACCACAGGCATGCCTTCCACAGTTGGCATGAAAATGGATTGTCATTGGCACGCCGGCGATGGTGTACAGCCCTATACGTTAGAAAAGTTTGGTTTCGTATTAATAATATCCAAAAGGGATATGCTCGAATGCCTGAACTGTCGGCACAATTCTTTGCCATCAGTAACTGCTGTGCAACCTGATGAACGGTCTGTGGCACAAATGCTGCACTGGGACTCATGTGGGGAACTGTTTTAAGGCAGTAGGATGCTAGCCTGGTAAACCCGCCCCTCGTACTTCATTTCATTTCGTGCAGAGGGTCTGGACCGGAATCTCTTGAGGAGCATTTGGCAAGTCGCAGAAAGTACGATCCAATCAGCGAACAGAGGGTGTGTTCGTTAGCTGTGACGTTGACCTTGTGTGCTACATTTGAATTGTAGTGCGTAGGTAGGCTAATTGCACACGTGACGGCCAGGCGTTAGCGATTGGGTAAAGGCAGAGGCACTCAGAGTCTACACCTCCAGCAAATCGTTTCTGACAGTCTCTGTTCCAGACCCTCGGCACGAAATGAAATGAAGTACGAGGGGCGGGTTTACCAGGCTAGTAGGATGCATTAAAGTCTGTCACATTACATAAGACGCACCCTGTACAACAGACAAAAGCCAAGACGGCTGAGATAAGAAGGCTAAGCTTTTTCTAAGGTATAGAAATAAGGACTGCGCACCATCAGCAGTGAGAATCTCTCTGCGTGACAACTGTGGCACACGTGTCACTAATAGTGTTCCCCTTAAATTAAGCTATTTTTAGTAAATCGTTCTCATGATGTTCTCTAACGCGAGCATGTTATATAAAGGGTGCTAAATTTTGAATGACATCGTATTAATTATTTTCAATAATGTTAGCACGTTTCATAAATCGTGGCCACACTTCAGGAAATGTGCTCATGGTGTTATATAATGTAAGCACAAAGATGCTTAAAATACTTCACCTGAGCTTTCCCAGGCCCCGTTGTTTGTACACGTATGTGTGTTCGTGTGTGCGTGTGGTCGCACATGTAAGCAGGCCCACCGATAGGGGGTGTGAAACGAGTCAGTTGTCCTGGGCCCTGAAAAGGTGTGAGGGGGACTTATTATATTGTGGAAAAATTATTCAAAATATTTTGAAATAGGCCTATTTGTGAAAAATATGGAATATTTGAGTTACATAAAAATGTGATGTGATCAACATTTGCCAATGTTCAAAGTTTGATGTAATTTGATTTGATCTGAAGTTCTGTACGCTCAAAATGTCCAGTCAACACAAGTCCGGTGCTCAGAAAAGAAAGGAAAAAGTAGAAAAATAGAAGTCAAGAAGAAGATAATAGAGGCCTTAAAGATTTTCTCAACAAATATTTAAAAAAAGGTGGTGATGGTGAAGCTGGGATCAGAGCTAGGGGTGTGCAAAAAATATCGTAATATATCGTATCGCAATATATCGTATCGCAATACACTGTATCGGTTTAAACATCAATATCGTGATACTAATTTTCACAATATACTATATCAATTTCTGACTCCAATCCTATGCACTTTATGTCTGTTATGTTGAGTTCAGTAACTCTGAGTTATGTTGATTTAATTAAGTTTTGATAAGATGTGAGACTATCTAGATTGTAAATAGCAACTGATAATGTTGCTCTATTTTGACATTTTCACTGAACACTGTAGAATATTGCAATATATCGCAATATACCCAGTATCGCAATGTATTGTGATAGAATCGTATCGTGGCATATGTATCGTAATACGTATGGTATCGTGAAGTCCTTGCCAATACCCACCCCTAATCAGAGCAATGGCTCTAGGTGGGACTAGTAAAATCAACATAGAACAAGGTGAGAAACAGAGCAGCCAACGTTTACCAGCCTTGTAACATAACCTCAATGTAATAGTCAACACACATAAAGAAACACAGATAAACTGCCCTTGGCTGACGAACTGGTGTTTTTATATTACAACTGCCAACATTTGCATTGTACAGTCAGTGACAGAGACGATATCACATGCATAAATACACAGTATATACATGGCATGATGACATTGGAAAACGTGTGATAGCCACCCACATTAGACACGGAATCCGTTGAAGAAGCCATTGAACTGGAATTTGGAGTTGGTCCACAGATTACTCTTTGGGGCATTTAAACAACAGCTGATCTCCACACTGCTATATGGCTGTGTAGTAGCACAGGGGGTCACATCTTTTCAGACAAGCAGGATAACTATGACTGCATCTAAACCACAATGGGACAGTATGTACTGTATCTGTATGTACCACTGTGTGTACTACATAGTCTCTGATAGTCGTTACATGTGGTACTTACTGACTAACGTTAATATTATTTTGGCTCTGTTCTCTGTACGCGTACTGTATGTTGTGTTTGCCTTACGTTTGCCTCTTTCTCCCAGGGAACCTGAACCCAAACTACGAACCTGACCCTGAGTTTGTCTATGGTAAGATAAGAGAGATCATTTGTACATGTTTTATTTACACTTCTTCCTTTTTTTATATTTTAGAAAAAAGCTACGTTTGTTACATACAAACATAGACAAAAAGAAGAAAGACACTACACAAAAACCAAAACAAAACAACAACAACCACAGAAAACAAAGACAAGAAACAAAAAGCATACATACTCTATCAAAAAATATTTTAAGAATAGCCACATAACTTCTTAAAGACAAAAATCCAAGGAATATACATAAGAAAAAGAATACATACTCTAATGTCCTCTTTGTCTTTTTATAGAAAATGTTCATTTGAAAAGCCCATACATATGTTACACATGATGATTCATATAAACTTTGAAAGATATTTCCCCAAGAAAGAGGAATATCAAAAATACTTTCCCAGTAATCTTGAAAATAATATGGTGCAGTTGCTATACTTCGTGAGGATAAAAAGAAATTGTATATGTCCAAGTTAATTTTTCTATGTCCTAACCATTTGTGGTTTTTAATAGATGGGCGACACGCAAGTCAGTATTTGACCTTAATAGTATTGTTTTCCATGTTGATGGTATTGCTGAGATCAACTGCAGATAATGCAGTTTTAGACAAAAAACTCCATACATTGAAATAAAGCTTCATATGTATGAAATTCTCCATTATCATTCAGTATATCATTTACAAACAAAACATTATTGTCTAAAAATGATTGCCAATATACAGGCTTTTTGTCTATACAAATGTTCGAGTTTAGCCACAATGTTTGCTGCTTGATCTCTGATGTATTACTTGGCTTCTGATAGCAACACCACAAAGAAAGAGAATTTCTGTAAAAGGGGGATAGATTAGGAAAAATGTCATTCAAAATTGCTTTTGAATCTTGACCTAGTTGGAAAAAAGTATACATTTTCCTTATTGATGCACCACCTTGAGCTAAAAGTAACTTGTATGCAAACCAGTGTTGATTTTTATAGTCGTTGAACCCATGCACTTTTTAAAGCTGTGTCCAGTATTGCAAGATTCTTCAGTCCTAAGCCACCATTCTCACGTGTATTGTAAACATAGGAACGCTTTATTTTGTCAGTTTTACCATTCCAAATAAAATTAAAAATTATTTTTTCATATGTGGAAGTAGATTTAGAAAGTATCTCATGAGATAGTATGAAACATTTTAAATTGATGGCGGGTGAGACATTTAAATGATATGCGAGTAGAGCGTATTTGGGCAAGGTCGCAGGCCAGGGTCCTGATGTGCTAACAAGTAAAAACCGAGCAAGCACCCCAAAAGGGGCAAATGTTTAAGGGACCCTTGGCCAGGACCGTGCAGTACGAATCACAACGTAAATGTTAGCTGAGCTTTCTTTAGATCTGATGGATTATATCAGATGTATAACTGATAAGCATCCGAGGACCATCGGCCGAGGGTTTTGAATAATAGCTTAGGGAGACCGTTGCTGCGGTGGTGGCTGTGCCAATTCGAGAAGAGTGAGAGGAGTAACAATCTGCTGGGATTCTTACTTGAGTAGTTATGGATTTAAGGTGGGATTGAAGCAGTGAGCGTGTAATTGGCCGTCCGTCGGACATGAAGAGGGGATCATTCTGAGAGGTGACGGAGGCACGGTAATTGATATAATGAATGAATCTAGAATTGTAGGTTGCAGACGCGTAGGTGAATTTAAGGGTTGAAATTGGCACTGGAAGTCGTGAATTCGTTACATCTAAGCAGCCCAAAATACGCCAGAAAGAACATAGCCATCAGTGTTAGGTCTGTATGGGGTTTGAACGCAGGAAATCAGCAAATGAATGGTGATGGGGAGCCGAAAGTCAAGAGTAACCGGTTTGGCCTTACGGATACCTTTAATCATTAGAGAAATGCAGTAGCTAGGGAGCAATTTGCTGACTGGGAAGAAAACTAGTTCTGCTGCTACAGCTGAAGCATTGGTCAGAGTACGCAGGTACTCCTCGATTTCCTTAGCTGAAATAAACAGGGCAGACAAAGCGTGCATGGGCACAGCCCGACAGCCTCAAATGTGTAGGAATTTGCAATGGAGAACATTGAGGCATTAAACTGAAGGTGCTTCTGTCAATGATGGTACTGGAGTCAGCTCCGGGGCCACAGCCGGAGCCAATATCCTGAATTCTGGAAGGCAAAGTGAAATCACTGTCCGTGAGGTGAACTAGTTCTGCTGCTAGAGCTGATGCACTGACCAGAGTACGCAGGTACTCCTCAATTTTCTTAGCAGAAATAAACAGGGCAGACAAAGCGTGCGTGGGAACTAGCGCGATAGCTGCCAGTGTGTGGGAATTTGCAAAGGGGAGCATTCTGAGGCGTGAACCAAAACAGATGCGTTGCGTTGCGTTTGATGTTTTGCACGAAATAAATTACTCTTTATGTACCCTTAATTACCCCCTTTTCATTTATTATTTTTATTTATTTATTTATTGTTATTTTTTTATTTACTTATTTTTGGACCTACAGAACATGACAAAATTATTATTTATCAGTCACACTCTCGGGGAAAGGCGAAAACCCACGTTACCCAAAGAAAAACCACTCTCGCCAATTTTGTGGAAAAAACATTGGGAAGTCTGGGAAAAATTCGTTTACCAGCACCATTACAAATGGCTACTCAGGGTTGGACAGCCAAGAGTGGACGTGTGCTACACCACTGTTAAGATTATGAAAAATAAGATAACCATTACAGGCAAAGCGCTATTAACCTACGTGTAAAATTATTCGATTTCAAAGTGGCGCTAAAAAGCATAAAGGTCTATAAAATGCTAAAGGCTACTGGGCCATTTCCAGGAGGTCCCGTTTCCCGTGGGTTGTTCAACCTCCGAAATATATTCCTGCCCACCTGCCCAGGACGACACAGTAATGCAGTTCGACATCCAGCAGTCATGGGGGCATGGTTCCAAGCCCTACACTGGCAGCCGCAGTGTAGCCTAAAACAAGCAGTGGTGCTGTTTAACATTCGGCGCTCTCCAATAGGGGCACTGGTTTCGAGCCCTACGCTAGCAGCGGCAGTGTAGCCTAAAACGAGCAGCGGTGCAGTTCAACATCCAGTGCTCTCCAGTAGGGGCACGGTTCCAAGCCTTACCGTGGCGGCGGCAGTGTAGCCTAATACGAGCAGTGGTCCAGTTCAACATTCGGCGCTCTCCAATAGGGGCACTGGCTTCAGGCCCTACGCTAGCAGCGGCAGTGTAGCCTAAAACGAGTAGAGGTGCAGTGCAACATCCGGCGCTCCCCAGTAGGGGCACGGTTCCAAGCCTTACACTGGCAGTGGCAGTGTAGCCCAAAACAAGCAGTGGTGAGCATAGAATAGGTGCTGCTGTAGAAGACAGCCAGTCCCACTGTGATGTTAAAGTATTTATTCAGTTTGTGTTGGCTTGGGGTGCAACAGGAGGTGTCTCCCCTCTCCTGCTTCTTCTCTGCGTGCGTTGTATAAGTGATGGATGCTGTAAACAGCCTGGTTTTGAAGCTTTATTGCAGACAAATAGAGAAAATAGCATAGCCTAGCAGAGCGAGCTTGGTGCATCAAACAACTTGTGCCAATCATGTGTGTGCACCTGTAAACAATGCTTTAAACTACTGTGCGAGATCTGCTGGCCTGTAGTGATTGATAAAGTAGTTAGCAAGTGTACTCCATCTGCAGCCACGCAGGCTGCAGTGTAAGGAATCCTGCAAGTATCGAACCAATATGGATACCAGTACCCAACAAAACATGTGCATATTGTACGCTATCCACTAAAATAGCTAGATTCCGGACAAATGAAATCTAATTGGCAAATAAACGAAACGATGGAACGAGAACGATGCATGTTGAGACACTGCACACTTGTGCCTCAGGACAACTGCAAAGGAGACATAATTAGGTAATGTGAAAGCCAAGTCCCTGCGTGGGAAAACCATGCCAGCCCAGCAATAATGCCAAAATGTTATTTGTCATTCGTGGTGACTAGTAGGCCAATTCGGCTTAATGCCACAGGAGTGTAATACCTTGTTTCGCCTCATGGCCCCAAAGGACAATGTTAGGGGAAGCGGGGGTGCTATTTCACTCAATACAAATGCTGGCTCAAAAACGGGAGGGGGATGACTATAATGGGAGTGAAGGTATGACCCGGTAAATTAAGGACCAGATTATTTGATAAAGATGTCTGCTAATGTGGAATTCAAAGTTTGCACGTGCGTACGCTCTGCGGAGTGGTGGGCGATTCAACTGTGTGTAAGCACCAGCATGGGGAAATGAGAGCTGCTTCATCAGGGCACTGATCAGTATGAACCACTTTTAAAGGGAACATTAGTCAAACTAAGTACGTTGCCAAATCTACTAAAGATAACGTAACCGAATTATATCGAGTAAAACTCTAAAGGAACCAGTCAATATAAGTTTGCTTGGTAGCAAACGTTGCTAACGTCCCACCACGAAAACAGACCTTGTCTGTGTAGATTGTAATTTATCCGGGTCACAGCAATCAAAGGAGCTGGGCTGTAAACGACTGGGCTTCTTTTGGAGCTTGAAGACGCTTCACTTTTCGTCCGAAGGCTGAATAAGCAAACTTTGTTAGGCAGGAGCATTGTCAGCATAGCCGCTAACAACGTTGGCGAAGGCAGCAAGTAACACTGGCTAATTACTGTTAAACACGGTTAGTTGCTCAGCGTTTTAGCATGGTTAGCGTCGTTACCAGCCTGCTAACATACATACAAGTGCCACAACCGGTTTCCTGTGCACTGATTACCCAAATGGACATCTATTCAGTGCAAACATACGCAAAATCTGAGTAAATTGCATTTGCTTGGTAGCAAAGGTTGCCAATATCTCACCACGTATTCAGGCCTTGTAAGTATAGCTGCGTTGTTAGTATTAGCATCGAAATTAGCAGTATTAGCAGCGAAATTAGCAAGTAGCACAGGTAAGGCAGCTAGTATCACGGCTAACCACACTAGCTAATCACTGTTGCACAGTTACGCCGGGTGTCCACTAGCAAGCGAAGCGAACTCCGCACCGCAGAACCCCTATTCATTTCTATGGGATGCGACCAACCGTTGATTCCGCTTCTGAAAAGAATTGTGGGTAGGTGGCGCGGCCAACTCGAGGGGTGCGGCGCGACCAAAAGTTCAGCCATGCCGAACTTTATGCAAATGAACACGTCCAACCCGGGGCGGCTAGCCAATAGCAGATCAACAGTGTATAAAGCAGGTATGACGTAGGACAATGATTACAGTACATTTCACGGTCAACTCACTGTCAAAATGAATGACGAGAGGTTGATTATTGTCGTTTTTCTCACCCCTGCTTGTATGACCGCACCCTTACATTAGATTAATATTTCTGGTCTTTGCACATGTGTAAATAACATACAAGAAATATTCCCGCCCTTCCATGACATTCGCGGACCTGATCAGAACTACACACCCCCAAGCGTCCGAAGGGGAGGGGGGGATGCGGAGAGACGGAATTCGCTTCGCTTGCTAGCGGACACGGGGCGTTAGTTGATGAGCAGTCATAGCATGGTTAGCATCGTTATCAGACTGCTAACGGGCACACGAGTACCGCGATGTCTTTTTCACACGCTAATTATCCAAAATTAACCCACTGAAGACAAACGAATTGAGCGCACAACCTAAGAGATACAAACTATGGATGCATAGTACGCCTTTACGGCATACAATACGGAGGTGTAAGTGTGGCCATTTATATCTGCATCAACACGGATTGATATAGACATGTAAGTAACAGGGTGGGAGGAACCGAGGCTTGGTATTGAAGCAAGCAGAGGCCTGTAGAGTACTGCAACGGGTTACGTGGTGGTGGCACGGCTCCGGGGAAGAGACACCATAACGGTGGGGATGGGGTGCCGGTGCGAACGAGGTTCGAGCCGGCGGGACATTAAGGGGATGGGGAAGGTGTAGCGATGCGGTCGCTACAGCTTTGGAGGCGGCGCGGCACACACCTTTGGTTTTGTATCCGCAAGCCTCGCAAATGTGGAAGTCAAATGACGCTCCCGATGCAAAGGGCAGGGTGTATGGCCGCTTTAGCGGCCAGCGGGAGAGAAGCAGAAGGGTAGGCTTTGTAGCGATGCCAGAATTCGCTCGGGCAGAAGAGGGATACCGGGAAGTCGACTGAAGCTTGGAGAAAATATTTAGAGTAGCTGCTGGCGGTTTGAAGTGGTTGGGGAATGTTGGTGCTGGCTATCGAGCAGCGATCGGAGTAAGGCATCCTTAGGAGCAACACTGGAAAACAGGCGAGCAAGCAGAGGCCTTGCGAGCGGAAAGAAGCGAGCAGAAACACTGACAGGTGAGCGGTGAATACGTTACCGGAAAAGGTTAATGAGAAGGGCGGGACAAATTTCGTTACGCTCCTCCTGAACTTAGGAAACGCCATTGCATCACAACACAAGAGTGTTATTGGTCTCCAATTTTTTAATTTCACAAGATCTTTTTCCTTGCCCTCTGCATCATGTTTCAAAAGTAGGGAGATCAAGCCTTCTCTCTGGGAATTTGACTGATGACCAATCTCAAGGGAATAATTGAAGCATGCCAACAAAGGCACTTTAATTTCTGTAAAGAATGTTTTATACAACTCCACTGGTATTCCATCTAAACCGGGCGTTTTCCCATTTTGAAAGGAGCAGATGGCTTCATACAACTCTTCCTCTGTAATAAGACCTTCACATAACTTTTGTTGGTCATTAGTGAGTATTGGATAGGAAAACATTTTCATATATTCAGTTAGTGAAATGTATGTTGACGGTAGTGCTTCTTCATTAAATATCCCATTATAATATTCCATCAATATGTTCAAAATGCAACTCATTGAAATAACATTCGTTCTATCATCCTCCAAAATTTTTGTTATATTCTTTCTAGGATAATTCCTTTTTTGAAGTTGTAAAAAATAGTTATTGCACTTTTCACCCTGCTCCATCCATTTGGCCTTACTTCTATAGATGATTCATTTTATTTTATCTTGATAAAACCTTTGTAATTCTTTTTATTTGTCATCTAACAATTGAAGATCTTGTTCTAGGTGATCAGACCTATTTGCGTCTAAGTGATTTTTAACGTTTTGCACCTCATTTGATAGAGTTTTTTCTTTCTGAAAATTTTGCTTATGCTTCCAAGAAGAGAATTTTTATAGCAAGACCACGAAAAACACATTTAAATGCATCCCATACGCTATGTGGATTTGCTGAACCAGAGTTAAAAAGAAAAAAATCAGAAATAATTTTTTTTGTCTTATTAATGAAATTCCCATCATTATCAACAAAATTAATTTTTAATGCAATAAGATGATGATCAGATCTAATTCTAATCAGAAAGAAATCAATCCTGCTTGCAATGTAAATCCCACTATTATGGTCCCCAGTTTGAATTACAGGTATTTCATAGTGTTACGATGTCGCACGTAACCTAAAAGTCCCTCACTCAAATGTGTGCAGTAACGTGGCAGTCAGCGTGTAAGAAGCTATGATGGATGGATGTTCAAAGGGACGCCAACTTACCTCCAGGCCTCAGGACCAGCACGCGCAGTGCCTCTCGTAGGCGACGAACTCGCTCTCGGAGCTCTGTCTACCCAGCTCCCCTCCAACAGTTCACAGAATGGGGAAAACCCCAAATAATACCAAACAAAACTATATCAGTGCACCAATATAAATCAAAAGGAGGTCGGAAACGATTAATCCACAAGAAAAGGCACAAAACGGCGATATCAGCCCAAAAACCAATGGCAATCCAAACTTTGGGCTTTCGAAGGCCGCGTCTTCAATCATGCACGCTCAAACAATTCGTTCTCTCTTGGAATCTTCCTCGTCGCCTTAAATAGGCCCAGAGACCCAAACGTCAGCCGGCGCCCCCTTGTGGATAAAGTGTGTTCGTGTACATGTACTGTCTATCTACAATGAAAGTAACACATCCTAACATCCCTCCCCCCTTACAACAAAAAAAAAAAAAAAAAAAAAAAAAATACTAGATCTCTTTGTTACACTTTTTCCATATTTTTAAAATCTTTTTTTTTTTTTTTTTTTTTTTTAACAATGTTCACACTAAAATTTCCTGGTCAAGCACAATGCACCACTAGAGCACCCATTTACCTACAACCCTTCACACATCAAGTCTCATCCTTTGTGTGTAGTCTAGACAAAACATCAGCCACCACATTATTCCTGCCAGCCACATGCCTGACTACCAAACTATATGGTTGGAGCACCAGGCCCCACCTAAACACTCTCTGATTGGCAGTCCTGAATTTTGCAAGGAAAGTAAGAGGGTTGTGGTCTGTATAGACCACCACATCTCCCCGTGACCCAGACAGATAGACTTCAAAATGCTGTACAGCCAACACCAGAGCCAGTGCCTCCTTTTCAATAGTTGAGTATGCTCTTTGATGGCGGTTCAGCTTCTTAGAGTAGTACGCTACAGGCTTATCCAGACCAGCTGAATCTGCCTGCACCAACACTGCACCTATGCCCACATCACAAGCATCAACTGCCAACTTGAAAGGTACACTGAAATCTGGGGCTGCCAAGACTGGTTCACATGAAAGAATTGCCTTGATTTGAGTAAACGCCCTATCACACTCACCGGTCCAACAAAACTTCACCCCCTTTCTCAGGAGGTTGGTCAGAGGTTCAGCTACAGTGGCAAAATTGGGAACA
The DNA here is from genome assembly GCA_027475355.1 of Coilia nasus. Lineage (NCBI taxonomy): Eukaryota > Metazoa > Chordata > Actinopteri > Clupeiformes > Engraulidae > Coilia > Coilia nasus. The sequence goes on along the minus strand of CM050215.1, from coordinate 756,334 downwards.
AACCGCCTGTAGAAACCACACATTCCCAATACTTGCATTACCTCACGGCGAGTCTTAGGGACTGGCAGATCTAAAATTGCCTGAATCTTTGCTTTTCGTGGCAAAACCTTCCCTCGTCCCACTAGATGCCCTAAGTAAGTCACCTGAGCCTTCCCAATCTCACACTTTACCAGGTTGACTACCAACCCCGCTTGGTGTAAGCGATGTAATAACTGACGCAAATGCTCCAGGTGTTCAACCCATGACTCGCTATATGTAACCACATCATCTATATAAACAACAACATTCTTGAGGCCAGCTGTCACCCTACCCATTAACCTTTGAAAGGTAGCAGGTGCATTTTTCATCCCAAATGGGAGGACGTTACACACATACAGCCCATCTGGTGTGGCAAAGGCAGATATCTGTTTTGCTTGGGCCGATAAGGGGACTTGCCAGTAGCCTTTAAGTAAATCAATTTTAGACACAAACTGAGCCTGACCTATTCGGTCGATACAATCCTCGAGCCGAGGGATGGGAAAAGCATCAGTACGAGTCACTTGATTGACCTTACGATAGTCTATGCACAACCGCCATGACTGATCAGGTTTTGGAACTAATACCACAGGCGAACTCCAATCACTTTGCCCCGGTTCCACCGCCCCAATCTCCTCCATGTAAGCCAGCTCTTTCTTGACCAAAGACATTTTAAAAGGAGAAAGACGATATGGATGCTGTTTTATAGGAACTGCTTCCCCAACCTGGACATCATGAACAACCATTGTGGTAAGACCTGGGCGATCCCTAAAGACTTCACAAAACTCACTAAAAAGGCTACACACATCAACTCTTTGCTCAGAAGACAAATGAGCAAGGTTTTCCTTAAGCTTACTCAACGCTGCAACATTCCCCAAATGTGCAGTTACAGGCTCTACCCCTGCCAAGTCATCCTCCCCCTCCCCCTTAAGGTCAGGGGACCCACACACAACCAGAATTGGAGCTGAACGGCCATGATATGGCTTCATGAGATTCACATGACAGAGCCTCGTCTTCCTCCTACAGTCAGGAGTGCTAATCACATAATTGCGATCACCAACCTTTTTTAAAACGCTATATGGGCCAGTAAATGATGCCCCCAGGCCACCACCTCTCATTGGCTTTAATATCAAAACCTTCTCACCAACTGCAAAGGACCGACACACTGCCTTCTTATCATGCCGTTTTTTCATGCGACCCTGAGCTGCCACCAGATTCCCCCGTGCTACCTCACAAGCAGCGACCAAGCGCTCCTTGAAACAGGACACATACTGCAACAGGCTGCCCTCCTCTTCCTGTGTCATGAACTGCTCCTTTACAATCTTCAGGGGACCGCGCACCTCATGCCCATAGACCAATTCAAATGGAGTAAACCCCGTAGAGTCATTGACAGAATCTCTAATAGCAAAGAGAAGAAAAGGAATGGCACAATCCCAGTCCCCTGGAAACTGCACACAATAAGCCCGTATCATAGACTTTAACGTCTGATGATACCGCTCAATTGTTCCCTGGGATTGGGGATGGTAAGCAGAAGATACCACTTGCGCTATTCCTAACTCAACCATTGCCTGTTGAAAAACACCAGAGGTAAAATTGGTGCCCCGATCTGACTGAACTTCTTTAGGCAAGCCAAAGCGAGAGAAAAACTGGAGCAAGGCATCTACAACAGGACGAGTCTTTATACTACGAAGAGGCACCGCCTCAGGAAAACGTGTGGTGACATCCATAACAGTAAGCATATACTCATTACCCTTTTTGGTTTTAGGTAACGGACCAACACAGTCAATGACAACACGAGAAAAAGGTTCAGCAACAATCGGTGGAGGACTAAGAGGTGCAACTGGAATCTTCTGGTTAGGTTTTCCAGACACCTGACAAGCATGACATGAACGAACAAAATTTACCACATCTTGGTGCAAGCGTGGCCAATAAAAATGCCTCATTAGTTTGGCTTGAGTTTTACGCACTCCAAGATGTCCAGCCATAGCAGCTTCATGTGCCAAACGCAACACTTCTGGTCTAAAACAAGGAGGGAGCACCACCTGCTCAACCACTGCCCAGTCCTCAGTGGCTGGTCGCTCTGGTGGCCTCCACTTGCGCATCAGCACATCATTCTGCAAGTAAAACCCTTCAGCCATCACCCTACTTTCCTCAACATCGGCTGCAGCCTCTCTAAGGAGAGAAAGCTCACCATCCTTTTTCTGTGCCTCAATTAGAGCAGCAGGACTAAATTCAGCACCGACCGGCAAAGTCTCAGACAGACTAAAATGCTCCTTAAAGGTTTCACCTGAAGACACATGCTTAGACATTGACCGCGTAACAACACAGGCAGGAAACACTGCAGGAAACTGAGTCTCTAAGGCCTCAATCTCAGGACTCAAACACGGTGCAGCACAAACCACAGGAGATATACAAACCTGACCACCAGCTAGGTCATTACCCAATAGCAAACCAACACCCTTAATCGGCAGTGAGGGCATCACACCTACAGTGACAAAACCAGTAACCAAGTTAGATTTTAGAAACACACTGTGGAGCGGAACAGAGCCATACTCTCCACCAACACCCTCAACCAGCACAGATGTTCTCAGTGAAGAACTCTCAGGCAGATCTAAAACCCCAGCAAGCAGCAATGACTGTGCCGCCCCGGTGTCTCTTAAGATGGTTACCACCACTTCAGGCTCCCCGTCAGCAACTGACACAGAGCCCTCAGAGACAAACTCCTTAAAGAGTGGATCAGTTACAGCTGACACGGCACTACCCTTCTCTGCCTGACACCCCTGCATTGGACCAGGCAGAACAAGAGTGACCGGCCTACTATTACCATTCTCAAAACGCCCTTTCCTCTGTAGAACTGGACAGCGTGACTTAATGTGTCCCAGCTTTTTGCAATAATGACACCTGACTTCATCTGAGGCAAAAAACTTCCTAACAGGCCCAGTGCTAGGCTGACTTCTAGCAAACCCCGTCTGATCACTTCTGGAACGACTGTCTACTTTCCTCTCTTCACTAACCTGACGTAATGAACCTGCTGCAACACCAACTCTGTCCTGCCCTGTCCCTCTGTGAATTAACACATAGTTATCGGCTAGCTCAGCAGCCTTAGAGGCAGATGTTACCATTTGCTCATTAAGATGAACCTCAAGCTGACGTGGTACACTAGACTTGAATTGCTCTAAAAGCATTAACTGCCTAAGCTCCTGGAAAGTATACACTTCGCTTGCTCTGAGCCACTTATCAAACAACAACTCCTGATGCCTAGCAAGATCCCCATAAGTCTGACCAGCTTTTAATTTCTCAGCCCGAAAATGCTGACGATAGGCTTCCGGAACGAGCTCAAAAGCTCGCAATACAGCCTTCTTCACCGTGTTATAATCTGTATCCGTATCAGCGCTAAGCGCAGCATATGCCTCCTGGGCCTTTCCTGTTAACTCCCTGCGCACCAACGTCACCCATTCTTCCCTAGGCCACTGTCGTTCACGCGCAATGCGCTCAAATGTATCAAAGAAAACATCTACCTGTTCAGGGCAAAACCGAGGCATCAAAGCAAAACATTTACTTAAATCAAATCTAGCCTCATGAGAGCGCTGACGCTGATTTTCTTGTTGTCTCACTCTAGCTTTTTCAAGCTCAATTTGTACTAGCTGCTTAGCCTCCTCTCTGTCCCTCTGAAGCATTTCAATTTCCCTGGCTCTCCTCTCCAAATCCCTTTCCTTTCTACTCTCCTCCTCTTCGTTTAGCTGTTTTCTTTTTGCGGCTTCAGCCTCTAAATCGGCAACACCTAAACACAATAGCAACACATTAATAATGTCACTTTTCTTGGCATCTGATGAGACCTCCGCTTCACAAAATTCAACCAAGGTAAACAAATTTGGCTTAGTAAGCCGAACTAAACGCGCACGGGTAACCTCCTGTTTTATAAATTCCTCAACTTCAAACTCAGACATTTTCACAATATATTTAGAAAACTAGCTTATTTACAAAACAGCAGTCAATGACCGAAGAAAACAAGAAGAGCAAAGAAGTAGCGATGTTAACAAAATGCAGCAACCTACAGCGTCACGCACCGCACTAACCTACAGGTGTACTTAATTAAATGCGGCCTCCCAAAAGGGAAAAACGCTGGCCTACTTACAAATCACAAAATGGCAGGTAAAAAAAAAAATTCACCAAACGCTACTGCGTTGCTATTCACAAAAAGCCAATGTACCGTACACACAAACGCCAGCAAACAAAGCCTACGGTCAAACCTAAACTGCAGCTTACGCTATACCATACAAACACAGGTTGTCCAATTGCAAGCGCGAAACAGGACACAAGATCTCAATTTACACCAAAACTGCCAACTAAACAATCAATTTCTAATTACAACACAATATTCAAATCCCGGACAAGAGCCCCCACACTGTTACGATGTCGCACGTAACCTAAAAGTCCCTCACTCAAATGTGTGCAGTAACGTGGCAGTCAGCGTGTAAGAAGCTATGATGGATGGATGTTCAAAGGGACGCCAACTTACCTCCAGGCCTCAGGACCAGCACGCGCAGTGCCTCTCGTAGGCGACGAACTCGCTCTCGGAGCTCTGTCTACCCAGCTCCCCTCCAACAGTTCACAGAATGGGGAAAACCCCAAATAATACCAAACAAAACTATATCAGTGCACCAATATAAATCAAAAGGAGGTCGGAAACGATTAATCCACAAGAAAAGGCACAAAACGGCGATATCAGCCCAAAAACCAATGGCAATCCAAACTTTGGGCTTTCGAAGGCCGCGTCTTCAATCATGCACGCTCAAACAATTCGTTCTCTCTTGGAATCTTCCTCGTCGCCTTAAATAGGCCCAGAGACCCAAACGTCAGCCGGCGCCCCCTTGTGGATAAAGTGTGTTCGTGTACATGTACTGTCTATCTACAATGAAAGTAACACATCCTAACAATAGTTTTGAATCATACTATATACAGCATTGAAAAACATAGGGCCATTATCATTTGGAGCATATATATTAACTAAACAAAAACGTGTACTTTCAATTTCCACCTCTAAAATAATTATACGACCCTCCGCATCCCGCTCTATTTTATTCACACAAAAGTCAACATGCTCTTTAAACAATACCACAACTCCCTTTTGATTTCTTGTTCCATGGTTAAAATAAATAGTCCCCTTCCACTCTCGCTTCTGTTTCTCTTCGTCATCATAGGTGGAATGACACTCTTGTAAACAAATTATATCTAGATCTCTTTTTTCCATTAGCTAAGTAAATATTTCTACTCTTTTCACACCATTAGCCAGTCCATTACAGTTATAGCTGGCAATACACAAGGATTCAGGACTCATGGCTTTTTATAAAGAAATATACCTCTTCTGACAATGTTACAGGCCTAGTACTTGTATTAGTGGCATTGTTGTGAAAACTAAATATTATGTATGCACACACAAACAGAAAAAACAAAAAGATAAACACAAACCCTATCATATTAAAAGACTGAAGTAGCCTTTGTCAGTGGCATTCAACAAAGAAAAAAAAACTTAATTTAATTAAGGAGAACGAGATCAGTTCAAATTCAAGCTCATAATTCATTCATCACCAGCTGGGTCAGAGCCATGGTGTAATTGTTGCATCTTTATATAATTCACTGTCAATATAGAGTTTATCAGCAACAAGTCTTACCCTGCCCTTTTCTTTTTTGTTCTTCTTTTCTTCCTTGTAGACTGGAAGTAGTGCTTTTCGTCTGTCCACTGTTTCTACGTGGTACTGCTGATTAATAGGCTACCATAGTTTTCCCCCTTGAGCATTGGTCCCCACGCGAAGATCATTTCTGTGTACATGTGCTGCGCAAAACAGGCCATAATCGCTCTGGGTTTGGGCTTCTCCGCTTTGATCTGCTTTTCTATATCGTTTTTGAAGTCAGAACGTTTCTTGGGTTTCGCTAGTCAGAGCCTGTGAACTCTGAGAAAACCAATTTGTTGAGCAATCTCATTATTGATACCCAGCTCTTTTGAAAAAAAAAAAAAAAAAAAAAAAAAAAAACGTTTTAAGCACTTGTTCTACATTCTCATCCTTCTCCTCAGTGATACCGCAGAAAATCAAGTTATCTTGCATTGAACGTGTTGTCATTTCCAGTATTTTCTCTTTCAGCTGTAGGTTTTCTCTCGTAACATCTCTGACGGATTTCTGCACCTTTTTCATCTGTCCTTTCACCGATTCGACATCCTTGTGTGTCTGCTCAAATGATATTCCGTTTGCGTACACAGTCTCTTTTAAATCTTTGATGTCTTCTGCCACAGTGTCCAGTTTATCAAGTTTTTTTCAGCTTCTCGCGTATATCACTCAAAATTTCCTCCATCTCAAACGTCGCTTTTGGCCAAATCAGACTTAAAAAGGTCTCCTGACTGCTTTCTAATTCGGAATTTGGGCGTTTGTTTGGTGGTTCAGCTCTGCTCCTGTTTAAAACTACCGGCGTCTTTGCTGCGTCAGACGAAATCAGCCATAAAGGGAAACACTCCCGATAATGAGCCACTGAAAGCGCCCAATGTCTCCTGAAAACTGCCAAAAACAAATCGAAGACTGTCCCCACTTGAATTTTGCAATTAATCCGCCAAAGATATTTATAGTTCTCCCATATTTTAATAAAGTTTGCCACACGACATCGCATGCTCACTTGCTCTCACTGTTACACGCCTTCTTTCCAGGTCTGTATACAGCATATATAGCTGATACTATAGGCAGGGATATAATTAAGAATTATGTCATGACATGAGAACTGTCATGATTGTGGCGTAATACCTGTCATGGACATAAAGAGTGTAAATGGACAGCGTTAAAATCCAAATTATAAATGACACTATGTCTCAATGTCAATATAGTATTTCACAATATTATTTTCCATATGCAACCCTCCACAACATCTGTCTGTAGCAGTAATACGTACAATCCATGATGTCAATCAGTATTTGGCAGTGACACATCCTAAAATTATAGTGTAAAGGTGTACAAATTGACTAACCCACTAAGTGTACCACTGATTATAGATCGCTGTCTGTATAAACTTCTGACCTCTATGACTAAACGTGGTTATGAATGTGAGCTTTTTGACCTTTTTTCTTGTGTAATAGTTAATATTGTTTTGTGTAATAGGTCCTTTTTTGCAACGTGTGACATGTAATAACATACAGTAATGTGCAAAAGTTTTAGGCAGGTGTGGAAAAAATGCTGTCAGCTAGGAATGCCTTTGAAAATGGAAGTGTTAGTCATTTATGTTCATCAGTTAACAAAATTCAGTCACTGAACAAAAGACAAACCTAAAACCTAAACCCCTTTGTGTGAATTGTTGCTGGTTTGAAGGCACCTGCATAAATCATTGCACAGTACTGTATCCACATGTTTAATGTTAAAACACCCATTAGGCTGAAAGGACTTGATGGGCATACGTTTCTTTTTGACAAGTTTTAGGCAGGTGCACACAAAGTGTGCACACCCAGGGGTACGCACAAAGTCAGGGATTTTGCAGGATTATAGTCAGGTGAATGATCAACCAATTACACCAAATTGGTTGTATATGTCAGGAAGCCCACATTCACAGAAGATCTGTGGTTAGTTCTTTAAGATGTTTGGCGCAAGCTACCAGCCAAGTTCCTTCAAAAACTCTATGCAAGTATACCTAGAACAATTGCTGCTCTTGGTGGTCACACCAAATATTGATTTGATTTAGATTTCTCTTTTGTTCAGTCACTGCATTTTGTTAATTGATAAACATAAATGATTAACACTTCCATTTTTGAAGGCATTCTTAGTTGACAGCATTTCACACCTGCCTAAAACTTTTGCACATTACTGTATATGGGAACATTGGGACTTTACCAGGTTAGAAAAGCAGAAGTTCTGTAAGTCATAATGCCTTTGTCTTCCAGATTACTACACCCTTCGGGTCGCGGGTCTGGCCTTCGCCGGGATTGTTGTTTTTCTCTCTGTTATGCTACTCACCTGTGAGTTTGAGAGACAAAAATGTCTATGAGACAGAGAGAGAGTGAGAGAGTGAGAGAGTGAGAGAGAGAGAGAGAGAGAGAGAGAGAGAGAGAGAGACAGACAGACAGACAGACAGACAGACAGACAGACAGACAGGCAGACAGACAGGCAGACAGGCAGACAGATAGAGAAAATACATGGAAGGAATATTATGTGTGTAGCCTCAGCTCAGACTAATGTAATTTTGGTGATTTAATAACACTGAAAATAATGTGACCAAATGGTCTGTAAATTTGTGAGTGTGCGTGTATGTGTGTGTATGTTGGACTACAGTGTTTAAACAGCACTATGTCACCCTTGTCAGAATCAAAAAATCATAATCAGAATTCCCTTATTGTCATTGTATAAGTACTTGTCATACTCTTTATCATTCTTAGGTAACAGAATTCGAAACTGTGGCAAGCCAAAGGTATGTATCATCAACTTTATTTCATAGTATGCCTTCCTGCTATTTTAAGTCATGACCTTGGTAAATATTATGCATTGTCTTGTCAATGCAAGTGTTTATTTAAAAAATATCATTACCCATCATAACCTGTTGATGGAATCCACAATTGTACAATGCTACCATCTAGTGGATAGAGTGGCATCAATTTAGATGTATGTTTAGACACAGTTTAGTTGACCCTTCTTAATTTAAACAAGCAGAACAGTACCTTTGGCTTTAAATGCAAATGTTGGTTTACTTTATGGTTAACGCGTCAATATCAGTCAATGAGGAAGCGGTGATTTTATGTTTAACATAAAGCTATTTGTTCTCTGTCTAGTTATCTCTCTCTTCCCTCTGTCTGTGTGCTTTGTTCTGTGAACTGGTTCTGAATTCACTATTGTGTGTGCCTTTTATGTCCATATCTATTTAAATGTGTACGCGCCGGTGTGTGTGTGTGTGTGTGTGTGTGTGTGTGTGTTTCCTTGTGCTCTCAGCGAAGACATGTAGAGGAGGACTACTAACTTCAGCAGCATACTTTCTGCATGCTGCAAGTGTGGGGTTTTTTTTTAATGTTTTCTTGAGGAATTGATTCATCGACTTAACCTGTGGTTTCTTAAAAGTGTTTGAAAACTTCTGCCTAAATAACCACATGAAAAAGTCTTAAAAAGTACCAACATGTCCATGTTTTAAGAAAACAAAAATGTTCTACATTAACATTTTAAATGTTAAAATGTTATATCTAAATGAATACCAATGACTTGTTGTAATAGTATATGAAAAATAAACATGATATGAAACAATATCTATCTACGTTTTATACTTAATGTGATTCTTCAGATGGTTAAACTACCACAACAATGCAACAAATAAAATGCGTCTCACCACATTTAACCACTAGATGGAGCTGTTACAACAGCTTTGACCACAGACAGAGTGACGTTAGCGTTTCCAATTTTGGGTGAAATCAATACAAGCACAGAATGACTCAAGAGTGTACAGCAGGCTGTTCAATGCCAGTTTTTTATTGACAGTTTGTAAAGTTGACAGCTTAATCTAGCAGTGAGCTCCCCATCTGAGTAGTCGAATGCACTGTGTTCCCCTATGACAACACTGGGAGAGCTCGGATTAGTTGTGGGGATCGGGGTTTAAACAACTCTATCGAACCCTATCATCTATTATCTATGGCTTCCATTTTATTTACAGCCAATCAATTATTTACTGTAGACTTTCTAACACGTTGAAAGTCTTCAGTGCCCACCTGTCCTGCTGACACAGGGTCCTGGGTGGGCTGTAAAGGATGTGTGTGTGTGTGTGTGTGCAACCATAAACAAGCATTGTCTGAAGGTACTTTAGACAAACCAAGGTCCTTCCCTCTGCCCGTGAGCAAGCCTCTGGCAAAATTCCCCTCCGATAGGAGTAAACCTTGAGCTGCACCTAAGTCAAAAGAGGAATTGTGTGTGTGTGTGTGTGTGTGTGTGTGTGTGTGTGTGTGTGTGTGTGTGTGTGTGTGTGTGTGTGTGTGTGTGTGTGTGTGTGTGTGTGAGTGTGTGTGTGTTTTCATGTCTGGGCGTGTGGATTTTCATGTGTATGTGTGTGGACAAGGGGGAAAGAAGCATATTAAGCATGTGTGTGTCTGTTTGTTCATGTGTGTGCATCTCTGTGTATGTGTGTGTGCTTGTGCACATGGATGTGTGTGTTATTTTTGCCTGAGGCAAACCCAGGACAGAGGATAGAGGCCAGAGAGGTCCATGTGTCCATCAGCTGATTGTTAGCCAGCTCTGGGCCGGATCAGGGCCATAGGTGAGCCGCAGCCGCCCAGGGTGAGGAGGAAGTGTTGAGGATTGGAAATAAGGTGAAAAAGGAAGGGAAAATAGTGTTAAAAAATTACTAATACCCAGTTTCCCTGGTTATTTCCAGCTGCTATATACACATGCACTCTTAAATTGTTCCACTTGCATTTATTCTCTAATCTGTAAATGTTTTCCTTATTTTTTAAGAACCTTATGTATGCCTCCGTACTTCTGTGTCATCTTTATCTAATCATATTTACAAAGTATATGGTTAATAGCAATAGTTAATCGGCCACCTTAACAACTCATTCCTCCAGCCTTCACTAAGTTGTTCTATCAGAACAATAAATCAGACTTGGGTTTTAAATAGGTGGATTTACCAGAGTATGTATGAGAATAGGCACTCATACATTCATCAACACTCATTCATCAATTGCTTCCACTGATACCAACTGGAAAGCTTAAAACAAACACAATGCAAAGTACTGATATAAATAATTTTGAAGTGATTTACTGTATCTCTAAAACATAGCTCTGCATCTTACCAGGCAACCAACATCTAAACTAAGAAATTCCTTGCAGGAACCAGTCCACACTGATGCAGTACATATCTCTGAAAATCTGTGTGATTATTTCAGACATTAAAGCAACTCAGTAGCACACAGTAATTAGAGCGCAACCTTCACCTCACCTCCACTTCCAGCTCTCAGCATTGCTCTGTGTACTGATAGCAGTTTATGCTTAAAAAACAGTAGTAGATAAAAAACAATTCACCTATGCCGTGAGTGTGTGGTGGCACTGGTGTTCCCATGGCAAAACACCTGAGGCTGCTGGTTAGAAACCGTTCCCGCCACCATGTCTGGGCTGATGACCTGGGGGTCCTGTCAGCATTTCCTACACCCATCTTCAACAGCCTTCAACATCTTTAACTGCCATAGGCCAGTTCTTCTTCCTCATCCTCATCCTCCTCTCCCTCTGATCTTGCCTGTCATATAAGTGTTGTAAGTTATTCATACATTAACAGAGGATTCTGAAGACTAGCCTACACTTTTTGCTGTACTCAATTCTAGTGTAATTAATTAATCGTATGCCTTTTCCCTGTTCGAGTTACCGTGTGGTTCAGTGTTTGAAACCTTTTGGGAAAGTTCTTGATAGTGAGGGTTTATTGTCTTGTAGGTTTATGAAGGACAGAATAATCACGTTTATAACACCTGCACACACTGAAACAGATGAATAGTTTACTGTTTTAAAGGGGATGAAAAATGACAGAGGACACGGTGCTTGAAGCAGAAACAGTCTAAAACTGCTGTTTTTTTCTGTGGTTTGCGACACTCATAGGCTTTTTGTCACATACAGGCTCGTTTGGTCATTTACAACTGAACAGTGCGAGATACTGACAAGAGTCATCAGCCACTTTGACGTATGGAGAGCTTTAGCAGGACGATCCCACAGAATTGCATCGATGCGAAGACGTTTGTGGCGCAGGCAGCGCGGGTATTTCTACCGCGGGATGACAAAGCGCATTAATCAAGACGCCGGGCCCAAGCTTGACTAATTATCCTTGAATAAATAAGCCATTACCCACATAGACAGGGCCTGTCAACATCATGAGAGAAGCACCGCGCAAGCCAAAAGACCTACTGTGGCTGCTTTTTATACAGGCCTAATCTCTCTCTCTCTCTCTCTCTCCCTCTCCAAGACGAAACAACTGCACAAACAACTTTGAATTACTGTAAAATGTGGAACAATGCCTTGGATAAAGGAACCGTTGTAACGCGAGAGTCAAAAATCTTAACGTCATTTCTCAAGGTCAGGCCTTTTTCTCCAATACGAGGAGTGGTGGGATCTGGAGCCCTGCTGGACTAAATCATCTCGGAAGGCTGCCCTACACCAGTCTAGCTACCAGTACCTGCTGCTCACAAACAAGTCCACACTTTGTCTTGTGTCTCAGGTAGGCTAAGCACCTTTGATTCCTTTGTCAGCCTTTTCGTAATAGCCTATGCTATATTTATCCATCACCTTCGTTTCAGAACCATCCTCAACATCGTCAGAAAGTTTTAATGACTAGACTAAGCTTTTGCCATCCTGTCAGAAAATCAAGCAACAGTTGGCCTATTAACCATCGCGTGTACAGTTAGCCCGTACGAGAGTATGAAGCGTGAGAAACACTGGGAAAAGATGAGATAAACGCATTGCAGAGTCAGGGTGGAAATTCCGTTATCTGATCAAGCGCTGCAAATTCCCACCGTTTAGCCTATTTCAGGTGTGCGCCTAGCACGCCCCCACCATCAATCGCCTGTTGTTTTCCGTTGGGATCAGGTTATCAACAAAAGTCATCGGTAGTTTGACCTTTTGCCACTAGGTGTCACTATAATACATTAATCAGATACGGGTAGATATTAGGCTATAACAGGATGCGTATTTTAAAGGGTTATAGGGTTTTTACATTATATACGGTAATTCTCCAAATATCTATGGGCTACCTACGATAAAACGATAAGACGATAAAAATCTAAAGCTTTCAAGCTGTTGGTTGCCACTGAATCCAAGATAAACTGTCTGCTTTACCAGTCTATGTATTTTAAAATCTTAGCCAAACGAAATGCAACAATGTTACCACAATTGATATTTCCCTAACAATTTGGTTGGTTGAATTGTTATACTTAAGTGGCATTTTACTCAGAGTACAGTGTTATTTTTTAGAAGAAACTGTCATCAAAAGTGTATAGTGGTGTATTTCTACCACCAAACAGTGACATTTCAAGACATTAGGCATTTCAAACACAGCTCTTTAAAACCCCAAAAGCCAAAGAGAAAAAAAATCCTATCATTATAGTAGACCTGTGGGCTGGCTCAGGCATAGTAAAACAGTGACCTGGAAAAAAACAAGAAAAATAAAACTGAGATGAGGTAGAATTTTCCAAGTAATCAAAGCTGATGTTTCATGATTTTATTTACCCCAAAAAATAAACACTATGGCGATTGACACGTACATAAAGATGAACCCAACCCAGGAGGGTGAATACAGTGATACACACAGTAGATAGTGTTGTGGGTATGAATGGGTTTGATTCCAGTCCTCACAAATCTGCTGTCTCTTCTGTCTGAAAAAGGAGAGAGAGAGAGAGAGAGAGAGAGAGAGAGAGAGAGAGAGAGAGAGAGAGAGAGAATGCATTAACAATCATTTGCAATCATCTATCAACATTTTCATGAACACACCATTTCCCACTCCCTTCGTTATTTCTTTCCTTTCTGCTTCCTCTCTCTCTCCATCCTAACATCCCTCCATTTCCCATCGCTCCTCTCTCTTAGTCATTCCTGTTTTTTCAGTCAACACTGAAGTGAGATTTTCCGAGATAAACACACAGAGAAAAAAAAACAGAAGAAGAGAGGCTGATAGGGAGATAGCAGATAGGGAGATGTGAGATTTGCATAGCAGCCCACCCCCACCCTCTCTGCCTCTCTCTCTCTCTCTGTCTCTCTGTCCTGCACTCTCTCTCCCTCTCTCTGTCTCCCTCTCTCACACTCTTTCCCTCTCTCTTGCTCTCTCCATCTAACCTGCTCTCTCCCTCTCTCTCGCTATCTCTCCCTCCCTCCCTCTGTCTCTCTCTCACTCTCTCTCTCTCCATTACCCTCCCCTGCTCATTTGAATAAATTAACACCCCCCCCCCCCATGTCTCGCTCTGCCACCTTCCTTCTCCTCACCCCCCTCTACACACCACCCTCCGCCCCACACACAGTCACTGGAGGAGAGAGGGAGACAGAAATATCCTCCTGTTTCCACACACTCTGACACTTACACACTTATGCATGCACATACACACACATACACACACACACACACACACACACACAGACAGAAACCCATATGCACACATACACACACACACACACACACACACACACACACACACACACACATACACACTCACACACACAAACACCAAAGCATAAAGGTGCATCTGTAGACAGTAATACAAACACACACACACACTCACAAATAATAACACATGCAGACAGCTATGCATACACATAAATGCACATATTTTTTTTCCTCAAACACATACTCACATTTTAATATTAAGGACAGATTAATAAGCCACTCACACATATTTCACATATTTCGTAACCTTACATGCCGCCATGAACGCTTACATTTAAACACTTAGGCAAAGCGGATTTAGGGCATGCGCACATCATTTTATCCTACCACACACCATTTCCTCCTTCACACACACACACGTACGGAACATATGTTACAACACTGAAACAAGCTCATACACGCGCTCTACACACACACACATATTGAAAATATGTTAAAACACTGAAGCAAGCTTACACACACACACTTACAGATGGCAGTGCGCATGCGCGTCCCTCCCTACTCACGTGAAGCTGCTCGGCTGGGCTCGGCTCCTGTGACTCATTTGACTAATGCAGGCGAGATGTAGACGAGTGGGCGAACGCTTTTCCTGCACGCATACGTGCCTCTCATTAGCACAGCACAGCAGCTCCAGAAGCAGCAGCAGTCCTGCGGCTCCACACTCGCCCCACCACACACCTTACAGCCCAGGCCCCATCTGCCACTACCTTCGTTAGGGACGCCATTTTGGATCCGGCCTCGTTAGCTTAGCTCAGCTTTGTTTAGCTTTGCGCAGGAGGGTAGTGAGTGTCGCTGGAAGGAGTGGGTGGGTGGGTATGTGTGACAACAGGGTGGTTTTGGTGAAGGTGGGGGGTTCGTGGTAGTGGGGAGGGGGGTTGAATTATAAATAGGGCTGCTCGTGCACAAGAGCCCAGAGCCAAAATGGAGGACGGGTTGGCTGGCTGGCTGGCAGATTGTCAGTCCGGATGGAAGGGACACGCTTGATATGAAATTATATCTCTTCATCCGCCTGCCAGTCTATACCATCGCCCCACCCCCCTCCCCACACACACACACACACACACTCACACACTAATATTCTACCTGCTAATTTGGCAGCACCCACACCACACTCCTCTTGCTGATGTTATGGGTATTTTTGGGGGAGGGGGTTGGGGGAGGTTTAGGGAGGCGGTGGTTGGTGGGGGGGTTAGGGTGGTAGGGTGGGTAGGAGAGAGAGAGACCGGCTATGTGCATTATTACCAGATACATTAGCACTAATATGATCCTACCATGTCGTTGTAGCCTGAGGGAGACTCTGATTGTCTGCATATTAACATTAGCATCCACATTAACCCAACCTCCATCTCCCTCCCTCTCTCTCTATCTCTCTCTCTCTCTCTTTTTCTCTCTTTCTCCTGTTTTCTCTGTCTTTAGGCAGGGGATGAGACCAGGGAGAGACATATGAATCACGGAGTGGCTGATGTGTTGTGAAGTGAAGTGAGGGGAAGTGAAGGGCCTGCAGTTTGGTTGTGTCTCATCCCATATCTGGCTTGTTGTGTCTCATATGTTGGGCGCACTCAGGCTTGCACACACACACACACACACGTCGGGGAATGCTTGCAAGGGTCACGTTGTGGTGTGCTGCATTGCTCACATGATTTTAGTGTAACCCAGGTCCCCAGGCAGGCAGGCAGGAAGGCAGTCTCTCTAGGATCAGTGTGTCAGTGCAGGGCTGGAGCCTTCACCTTCTCACACTCACTCACACTCAACTGCACCGCTGGTCTTTTTTATGGTGTCCGCTGAAGACATGGTCTGGAGTTGTTATTGAGATATGTCAGCTTTGAGTGATCTGGCCTGTGAACAAATGTGTTTGAAAAGTGTGTTTGTGTTTGTATGTGTGTGTGTGTTTGCATGTGTGTGTGTGTGTGTGTGTGTGTGTGTGTGTGTGTGTGTGTGTGTGTGTGTGCGTGCATGCTAGAGAATGTGTATGTGTGTATTAGTATGTGTGGTGTGTTTGAGTGGGAGGACAGGCAATGTTCCCTCTTCCCACCTGTTACATAAGTGTGCGTGCGTGCGTGCGTGCGTGCGTGCGTGCGTGCGTGCGTGCATGCTTGTGAGTGCGTATATGTTTCTTGCAAGTCTGTATGTTAGAGGCTGTAGGAGTATGAAGCAAGTGGCTGTGCTTTTTTTTTGCTCAGAGGAAGACAGGCAGGCGCAGATTGAGAGGGAAGAACAGCTCTGCTTCCTTCTCCTCTCTCACCAGTCAACACAGCAACTGATTGCCAGAAACCAGCCAGAAACCATGGATTCTCATTACAACAGCGTGCTGAGATATAGCTATGCCCCATTATTCAGATCTACTGTCTAACATATTTTATGTCAAAGAGATTTTGTCTGAGACAGGAAGTGTTGTTTTCTAGAGCACTACTCACTAACACAAGAGGAGGGCAAAAAGAGAGTGAAAATAGTTAAGTACTGGCCTGCCCTGTATGCATGTTTTTTTATCTTGCTGCTTCTGGCTAGCTCCATACCCTAATGTAGAGTGTAAAGTGTCACCGACAAGGACGTTTTATTTTGTTTTCACGTTTCCAGTGGAAAGGAGACAGCTAGAGAGTACGCCAGGCCTTTCAGGTCCAAATTAATGTGTTGCAAAGCATGTCACTCTGACGGATATGTGAGTGGCTTGTTTCTCTCGCGGTTGCCTCGCACACTCTATAATCAATAACATTACCGCACGTGTTACTGTTCAATAATTACACGAGAGGGTTGAGGGGGCGTGGAGCCGGTGCACTGATGCGGAAAGTGCCAGACCCAATGCGGTTACCGAGAGGGAGAGACGACTGTGCCTTCACATTGTTGGTACCTTTGAAGAGGCTGCGTGGGGTGTCGTGGCGTATTTTAACACCCAGACATCAAATGTTTTGTTATTGTGTCACTGTCAACTGCATGAATAGCCATTCAAGTTGCCGTCAACTTTGGGGAGGGCGCTGCTGAAATTTGGAGTTCACGCCCTGCCTCTCGGAGTGTGCAAATAATTGCAGATTTGTGTGTTTGGTTATACGCACATATGCGTCTCAGTTGTGGCGCATGAAGATGCAAAAATACAAACACAACAAAACACTAGGTCATTTTCCACCAGGCATTTTGTAGTTGGAGGAAGTTTGGGTTAATCAGGTATCCATGTAAGCCATGTTGTGAACCACTTGATGTGAACGTATATGACCGTTTGTGTAGAGGGGTAGTTAGAGCGTAATTGTGGAGAGGCGTGGTTGCCTTGGTGAAAGGGAACGCAGCCTGACTAAACAAAAGCGACATCCACTCTCCTCGTCTTTATTTTTGCATATTTTATCAGACGTGACGGGCTAGTTACGATGCAGATATCTGTGATTATTCTGTGCGCTTAAAAAAAATCCCACACCTGCTGTGTGTGTGTGTGTGTGGCGTGCGCGCGTGCATGTGTAAGTGGGTGTTTTATTGAAAGGTTTTTACAAAACAAGACGAGGGACTAGACAAAGGGGGGAAACGAAGCAGCTTTTGTTGATTATCTTGCTGTAAATACCCGTCACTTCATTCCAAACTCTCAGCCCCAAACCAAACGAATATCTCAGCGGAAAGACAATTCCTGAAAAAAGAAAGAACCAGTCCTGCTGTCGCCAAGTTGTAACACAAAACATCCTGCATGCGCAATGTCATCCTTCCAGAAGTAACAGTTGACTGCGCACGGTTCTCCTGTGCGCAAAAACACGGTCCATCCTGGCGGTGCCCAGGTGAGTGCCTCCATGCGCTTGAGACCTGCCGCTCATGGTGGCCGCCGACCACGTGCACTCTCACTTCTGTGAGGTCCGTTTTTATTGAGGCGCCTCCCCAACCACCCCCACCCCCACCCCAACCCGCTAAACCAAATTCTATCCGTCGTTTCTGTCTCCCGTTGGCCCCATGCGCGCGGTGCCGTACCTCTCCATCGTGTCGCATCATTAGACTACTGGAGGAGGGCCCCTCACGAATGACGGTCCCGTGGAGGGGAGGGTACGGGAGGCGGGACCACAGGCTTCTCCGCTTCTCGGCGCTGGCGAGTCTGGGACTAGGGCTGGAGAGATCGCGGGGGAGCATCGTCACCACTCCAGCACGGAGCGTCGCCTGGCCGTACACTGCGCCGTGCACACGTCGGGATTGCACACCATTCCAGAGAAATATACCTGCTCTGTATGGCATGTGGCTGGTAACTTTATTCCTGCTGTATTCTTTTCAAGAAGGTACGTGGAGGTTTATTTGTAATGGCTTCAATTTCATTCTTAATTTTGAGAACATAGTTATTGTAGTTGAAAGTAATACAGCAAAAAACTGCATTTGCATTCTATATTATTATGCATTTGATATTATCTGGTTGAAATCAAGAGGAGGAAAAGTGAAACCTTTAGTTTCGGTTGGAGAGGAGCGCTGCTTTTGGGCACAGTGGTCTGTTGTGGCTTCCCTGAGAGAGTAGACATTAAGTTTACCTATCCCGTTCAGTTGAACAGAATGCCGTCAAGTGTGTCTAAAAACTAATGTTGTGTTGAAATTTCCACTAACATTGGACGGGGATGGAGATCCAGAGGCGTTGGAAAGGGTTAGGTCTACGTGTGTTCCCGTGCGATGGTCCATGACGGGAAAGATGGGGAGATAACACGATTTGTATTCATGTTATGAATATGCTGGGTGGTAATGAATATGCAAAATGTCGGGAGAGAACGGCAGGCAGAGATCTAGATGAGATGGTGAAGGAAGGGACGTTCAGCGCACCTCAATTCTACTTTTCGGTTATGCTTTAGTAAGTTGGCGAGTGGGGTGTAAACGTGTTTGCAGTCTGCATCCGCCTAAAATGTTGGCTTTCTCTTGTAAAATTGTAAAAATTGTAAAAATGCAGATGTTATTTTCCCCCTTGCTGCCCTGACGTACCGCGCAACGTTTGTGTGTGCAGTGCTATCAGCAACCAGATAGAGATATTTGATTTCAAGAACAGATAATGTGTTCTGGATAAGTTAAAAATGTTGTGTCACCATAAAAAAGACATTTTAGACTTGATTTTAGACTATTTTTTATAAAAGAGAAAACCTCATCCAGGGTGCCTAATTATGACTAGTGCAATTAGTGTTCCTCCATTTTCTCTGCGACCAGATGCCGCTCTTGACCACTGATTAGAATCTCAGTATGAAATGAAAAAAAAAGAGCTTTACATTAAAGCAGGTGGATCGACTTTCTTCTGTCCCCACACTGGATTTTTAACTCCTCAACAAACAATTTGGAGGGTTGATTATCAGCTGTTCCTTCGGTGCTTAAGGGCCAAAAACGGGACTGGGTGTACATCTGATGCATGTGATTTGTTTGCCCCCCTCGGCTTCCCTTCCCCTCTTTTACATATGGTGCATAATTGGACAATTATTGTGGTGTGTGTTTTCAACCCAAACTTCATTTTTGGTGTAGGTTACTGTGGAGCCGTATTGCAGTGGGCTTGTGTCCCTTAGTGTTTTCTTAGCTTTTCTTCGCGTTGTGAAGTGTTCGGGTTAGTGGCTTAACAACAGCCGTAATTACCCGGCACTCTCACTCTGCCTCTCAACAACCTGAGTTTTTGACGTATGCTGGATGCTGCTTCTGCGACAAGGAGTTTGTGTGTATGTGCGAGCGAGCGCGCGCGCGTAGCTGTTTTTGTTGTATTTAATTGGATTACAATGCAAATTTCGATTATATCGCCTTGCCCCCAGACGACTGAACAAGATGTAATGCCCCCTCTACCCCCGTCCCCGTGTGTGTGTGTGAGTGTGTGTGTGTGCGCGCGCGCTTGCCCGGGTGCGCGGTCGCGTGTGCGTGTGTTTTGTGGAGGAGGGGGGTTCAGTGGGGCGTAAAGTGCATCAGAGAGGGATATAGGTTAGGCATCCCGATAGCCAGCCAACTTCTGCTTTTTTGTCTCCTGTTCTTTTTTTTTTTTTTTTCATATAACATACTTATGCGTGAACTGTGGTGCTGTTCTGATGGTGTGATAAAAAATAAATCTGTTGTTTTCGTTAATGGAGGCTCAGCACGTTAGGGGAAGTAAAATGCACGCCAATTATCATACATGCATATGCATGTGGACTGCGTATTTTTGCGAGAGGGCCGCGCCTCCACCATATTCCTCACTTTCAAGGAATACTGCACAAGTGTCCACGTCGAGACCACATACTACTCATGGAGTAGATTTTATTAAAAAAAAAATCCAATGCTTTATCCG
Organism: Coilia nasus; assembly: GCA_027475355.1. Classification (NCBI taxonomy): domain Eukaryota; kingdom Metazoa; phylum Chordata; class Actinopteri; order Clupeiformes; family Engraulidae; genus Coilia; species Coilia nasus. The sequence goes on along the minus strand of CM050215.1, from coordinate 735,963 downwards.
GATCTTTTATGGAAACCTCTCTCAAATTATCCGTCATTCGCTGCTAGCCTATCTTGATAAAAGACAAGTTCAAGCTTATTGGCCCCACGCACACCTGAACCGGTGGCTGGAATGAGGTGGTGGAGGGGTGGGCGTGTGTGTGTGTGTGTGAGGGGGGTATCTACGCCCCAGTGGTGTCTGGAGGCCCGATCTATGTGGCGTGATGGGTGTATAATGACAAATGCACCATTACTGCTGCAGTACTAGACAATATGAAAATTCCGTCTGTTTTACATCCTCTCTCATTTCTTGACCTGTTTGTATTTGCATGCCATGCATATATAATAATAATAATAATAATAATAATAATAATAATAATAATAATAATAATAATAATAATAATAATAATAATAATGTGTTCTATATTTTAGTTTTACTTTTTTAATTTTAATATTTTCTTTCCTCAGATCGAAATAATACTAACTATACTGGGAGGATATTTTTCTTTATCACTGCATCATGAAAATAATACCATAGGCCCAACAATTTTATTAGATCTGTCTGAAACCCAGAAAAGGCCTCAACCTACAATCTATTCCATTGTTGCCTATTTATTGAGGAAGGGAAATGGTATTGGTTTTAACTGTGATGGTTCGAGTGTGTTTTTAACAATTATTCCCTGCGCAATGCCTAGTTTGGTTTTCTATTCATTGCGTCGCGTTTGGTTCATATTCATCGCCTGAACTGCCATCTACATGCAGTTAAAAAGAAAATGGAGGATGGCCTCGCTGTGTGTGTGTGTGTGTGTGTGTGTGTCTGGCTGTGACTGTGGCTGTGTGTGGCTGTAGCTGTGTGTGTGTTGCGAGTCCAATATTTATTTTAAGGCTAACAGTCGTCAGGTTCGTCGAATGTGTGTGGCGGCTGCGATATTATCCGGTCTGATCCGCTTTTCTGAACATTTGCCTAAATTAAAATGTGATTGAA